>JAQFVV010012606.1:794691-1133889 GCA_028023455.1 Epiperipatus broadwayi | reverse complement strand
ATTGGTTACTAATAGTCACAAGTGCTTGAGAAGTTTGCACTCTCTCAATTTAATTTTCAATACCGTCTGTGCTTTATAAAAATATTATTTACATATATTGCTGCAAAGTTATAACATCGAAAAACTACTGCGTAGTAAATCGAAAGATTTCACGCTGTATGTTTATAATTTGAACTCAGTCAATTAAGGGTGATGATATTTAAGAGTCATGCTCTCAGATATAAGTACTTTGGACTGGCTTGGATATATAGAAAGACAAGTAAAGAAGAGAGTGGGAACCACTCTTTTCTTGTTAAA
The DNA here is from genome assembly GCA_028023455.1 of Epiperipatus broadwayi. Taxonomy (NCBI): domain Eukaryota; kingdom Metazoa; phylum Onychophora; class Udeonychophora; order Euonychophora; family Peripatidae; genus Epiperipatus; species Epiperipatus broadwayi. The sequence goes on along the minus strand of JAQFVV010012606.1, from coordinate 1,133,592 downwards.
TTCTCTGTCCCAGTGCTTAAGATCTGATTGGTTACTAATAGTCACAAGCGCTTGAGAAATTTGCACTCTCTCAATTTAATTTTCATTACCGTCTGTGCTTTATAAAAATATTAAACAAAATTATATAGAATTTATTTTCTTTTAATTAACTAATTTTATTTCATAGACAAGGGGAGTCTTTTTCATAAGATAAAAAAACATTTAGTTTATTTAAAAAAGTAAATTATTTTATTTGCAAATATAGATTGTACAAGTTTGTGTTTATGATGTATAAATAATTACTTATTTATTATAAATATGATTTTAAATCTATTGAAAAAACAAAATAAAATGCATATAATGCAAAAATATATATTTTAATTTCTTCAATGTTTTATTGTGAATCTATTAATAATACATCGTCCAAATTTTGTTTTGTTTTTTTTTCGTTTTTGTTTTGCAAATTCTGATTCAATACCTAAAAATGCTAATGAAGAGAATCATTCTTGATCTATGTTAATTTCATATTAACATGACCAGAACATTGTGAAATATTTAAACAAAATAACTGAAAAATCTGCAATACTGCATAATCAGAACTTTTACAATTTTATTCATTATAGGGTCTACCGATTATGAAGTTTTGGCGGCATATGATAAAATGTTTTATTTTTTCATTTTCACAAAAAATACATAAATTATGCAGATCCAAAGTCACGATAAATATGAAGTCTTTGTGCTGTCGCACCATCGTGAGACTGGTTCCGACCATGAGACTAGGGCCATTGCAATTTTACTTGCACAAAGATGCCACTTATCCATTTGTTCAAAAAATAATGGAGTGAACTAAAATCATTCAGAAATTTGTAGTCCTTAAACTTAATAATTGATTACTGCACTAAATCAAGCAGAAAAACCACAATACTGTAATGTTTAGATTTCCAAACCAGGCAGAGAGCATATACATATTGAACTATAAACAGTTTTCATCACTTTTTTTAGGGGCATCTATCATAAGCTTAAGTCATCAAAAGGCACTAAAAAGAATCATAATAGCGCTACTATGTAATAACCATTGATTACAAAAACTTTTAATAGGTGGCGCTATAGTATGCTGAAGAGAACTGCTCCCGAAAACATGTTAAACAGAGAAAGTCATGTGATGTTTTATTGCATTTTTGTTGATCTACCTTTTTAATTAGCATTATTTCAGATAAAGAAATTGTTATTTGCTACAGATACTTTACTTTAAATTAACATTATTTCAAATAAGTGCTTTTTTATTTTCTTTAATTCATTATCTCAATGGCCTTTACCAGGTATTTAGAGATATTTTAGTTACAATATAGTTAAATTTAAAAATTCTTTTAGGCAAAACTATTTTGTGAAAATTAGCACTGACAAAAGGAAGAAATTACTTATTTGGAATAAATAGATATAATTTTAGCTATTTTGAAACAAAAAAAATTGTAAAAATTTTCGAGTTAAAAAAAAAAAATTCATGCTATCTTGAAAATTTTTGTCTTTTTTTTTTTAAAAATAGATAAAATTGTAAATAAATTGTATTTGCTTGTCAAACATTCTTCTTTAACTTATTCTATAATTAATGTAACTTCAAGACAGAATGTAATTTATTATAAGTCAGATTTTACAAATTGAAATTTTTACAGATGTAAACTAGCCAAAAGAGCTTTAGAGCCCATTGATTTTAAAGATAAAGCTCATAAAAAAAAGATATGTTAACTGACATTCATCTGCCTATAATCCTTTTTCATTAAGTGATTAAAATCAGAAAAGTATTCTGAGAAGAATGAATAATTCTGGAAAGAAAGCTATTGAAAGATATATTGTATATGTATATACAAATATCTCATTAGAAAGCAAAAAAAATGACTCTAAAACGTCTCTTAGTAATGAATACTATAATTGAATAATCAAAAATAAGAGTTGCAATTGCTTTCAGAAAGTCAATTCTATAGTTTCAAGATTTTAGCTTTTTTCCTCTTGTCATGCTTAGGCTTTATTGGTCAGTCATCATAGTATTTATACTAAAAAAATGGGTGCTGATATAGTATGTGCTCAGTGGCCATTTTGAATTTTAAAACACCCCAAAACACTGCTGGCACATACAAGCAATAAATGACATCGACTAGAAGCATTCAGTCCCAAAAAATTAAATAGCCTAAGGCATTACAATTAAAAAAAGTGGGGGAGGAGTAACTTGAAAAATTAAATAGCCCATCAAAAAATGTTATTTAAGAATGACACTTCAATTGTTTTTAATATAGTGACAGATGATGGCTGTTTAAATATATCAATAGAAAAAAGTATACAAAATAACCCAATGGTTTATTGTTGAAAAATAAGCAGAAATGATAGAAGTGAATTGTGATTCATGGATTTTGAGCTTTAGAATATCTACCACTGCACTATATTATATATAAGAAAGATAGAAAAATAAGCATAATAATAAAAAAGAGGATATGGATAATTTAATAAAATTCTGATAAAAACACTGCATAAAACAATTACCCTACATGGTTTGAGGAAGAGTGTCCAATTTGGCATCAGGAAATTCTGGGGCTCTAAGATATGGTAGTGAACTTCTTACAAACTCTAAGTAATAAAGCCATATGTCTTTATTTTTTTGCACAATTTGGCACAGTAGGTAGGGCAATCAATTTGGGACTGGAAATTCCCAGAATTCATTCTGGTGCTTGCAGGTCTGGAAATCAAACTTCTTATTAACTTCTGAGCAATAAATCCACATGACTTTTTGCCATACAGGGTCCATAGCTGGTAAAGTATCCGGCTTGAGATTGGGAGGTTGTAGGATCAATTGTGATGTTCGCAGATATGGGGATCAAACTTCTTATGAACTGTGAGCAATAAAGCCATGTGCTTTTTTGCCCTACATGGTTTGGCATAGTTGGAAGAATGTCTGACTTGTGGATTGGGATGTACCAGGATCGATCCTGGTGTTTGAACTTCTTAAGAACTTCTGAGCAATAAAGTCATATGCCCTTTTTTAATTTAATAGTCTATATTATAGTATCTAGAACTATAAGCTTATTGGGTGATCCATCTATCAATATTTTTCAGCTTGTTTCCTACAAACTTTAAAAATAACACTTCATTGTTCTCTTTGTGACTATCTCTCTTTTTCTCTGCCATCCTCTCCCACTTACTCCTTTATATATTTCTTTCCAATATAATTAATCAGCAACAGAATAAATGCAAAAGTCAGCAAAAGATAGTTGTAGTTCAAGTTTGTGCCTTCTTCTAAAAAGCCAACCAGATAGAAACTAATCTGAGGATTTATTTTATTCAATATTTCCAAAGAAGAGAAGAAAAGCATCAATTCTATCTAGTTAAGTTTTTGTTTATAATTGAGACATACAAAATGATATAGGGCTACTATACATATAGCCAATCTTTTTATTTAAAAAAGCAAAATCATAAGTAACCACTTCTGACAAATTGGATTTTTTTATTTTTCATTTCTACACACTTCTGTTTTCGAAATTTGCTATTACCTCTCATTCTTACCATTGCTTATGTGTGGGTATTCTCATTTCTTTAATATTTTTAAAATTTGATGCTAAGTTGTTATACATAGTTATAATTGAAATCTTTAACAACTATTTTCCCTAACTATATCATATTCTTAAAAGATATGAACTATATATTTATCATTTTGAAATATAAATCAGGACTATTAGCATCACTATGTCTAATATTATCTGCAATGTTTTTTTTATGAAATATTTTTATTGTTTCATTGTTCATAGTATTTATATACTACTAATCATATTAATGCAATTTTCTTTCTTTGAAAATAATCTTCATTGACACCATACCTTCTTTAGCTTGAGATCGTGAGATATAACCAATCTATCATTTTTTAGCACGATTTCTCAAGTGTTAAACTGAATTGTATAAGGGGTATTAGGAATACTTTTTCTGCTCATATTTATTACTTTCAAACATCTGCATTAAAAGTGGTAACTCTATCTACTTCATTCAATTCCATAATGATCTATTAAATTCTTGGCAATAATGAACCCTAGGTAGTAGTATCATGTCCAGATTTCTAGAATATGTACTGGTTATTTATTGCTTCTCATAGATGAAAGCCAATTAACCAAAAATTAGTCTGGAAATTTAGGTGAGCATTATCATCTATTGTCTCTTATCAAAGGCTAGAAGGAATCAATTGTTATAGAAGTGAATTAGTCTAGTTTGAATCCATAGAGTTTTGTTTTCAGCTTAGTAACTTGAATAGTGTAAAGAATATCATTAGGTCCAGATTTGAATCCTAGTCTTTACTAATGAAGGAAAAGTGCAAAACCAGATGAGGGTTTATAACTTTATCATCTGGTATCCATTGATTACTCGTGTTCACAATATGTGACTAATCGGGTGAAAATAATTGTCATTGTATATATTTGCATTTGTTTTCCATACAAATGCTAATTTAGATATCAGTCCATTATATACATTTTTCTTTACTCATGTGCCTTGAAGGGTATTTTTACCCTACTTCAAGCCATTTATTGTAAGTCTGAATAATCAATGAATATGAGACTGTAGTTTTTTAATAACTATGTTCCCATTCTGTTTCCTGGTTTTTGCTTCGCTCAGTGAGATTTTTGTATAAGTAATTTAAAAGACTACTATTACTTTCAGTGTTATCTTTTTTGTTTCAGTTCGATGAATTGTTAAAAATGCATTAGTGTAAAATTTAACATTGCTTTCCATTTTATGGCTTTTTAGATAAAAAAAAAATGGATTTTTTTAGTAATAATTAAAACAAGTGTAAGAGAATAGTTATTTTTATTTCTATATGTATATGCATACATTATGAATTCCAAATGGCAAGACACAATGCCACTATGTCAGTAAGAAATGATTTTATGCTAAGTAAATTTTAGCACACACACCCTCCCTCCATTCTATGAAATAAAATTTGTAAATTAAGACATTTCCCCCCAGGATTTTCCCAAGAAAAACTTGAAAATATAGCTTTAGTCATTTAACAGGTTTGTTAAATAGCTTATATGTTTGATTCATTTATTACTATAAAATAAACCCAGAAAATAACCCATATACTAAAATAAAATAAATTAATGTTTAAAAAAATAATTTTTGAAACAATAATTAAATAATACCTTAAAACAAAAATATTTGTTTAGTAAATTTGAAATTTTTAATTTTTTTTTTTTTTTCAAAAATTGTTATATCATTTTTGGGACAGTCATGCAAAATTGTAAGTAGAGATAGGAAATGTTTGCAAATAGGATAAATTTTTAAATATCTAAATGTTTTATATTTAAAAGAACTACCACCAATACACATACCCATGAAAATATTGTATTGCTACCCTTCCATTCTTGGGCCAGATCTGATATTATGTAAATAATTATATAATATATAAGTTACTTACCTAGTTATTAAAAATATTATGTACATCTAGAATATGATTCTCTGGAATGCTTATCTTCTAAGCTCCATCATGCATAGCAAGGAGCAAATAGACCCTGGTACCTGGCTTGTCTCCATTATTCTTTCTGAATCAATATTTAGATCAACTTTAACCAGCAGGTCTGTACTTCATTAAAAGTAGTTGTCTGTTTAAATACCCACTGAAAATCTCCTATGCATAATCTTATTCATATTTTCTATTAACAAAATTATATTCCTTCCATAATAAGTTATTTTCACTACTATTTAATTTTTTATCTGGTATTATACTATTAAAACCTATAATTTATTATATATATAGTCCAATATTTTAAGTTTTCATACTTATATTGTTTCTTGATATAACTTTTATATTTTATTAGCACCAGCAAAGTGGGTCATTTTAAAATAATATGGTTGATATAACTTTTACATTCCATTAGCACCTTTTTGTTAAAAAGTAAGTTCTTTGTTTTTTAAATCAGAATCTCTCAGATACAAAACTTGTTTACATTTTCTGTTAACAAAGATTTTTTCAATATAAAAAAAGGAATAAATCTCTGGTTTATAAATAAATATATAAATAGATTATTTATTACAGTAAAAATACCTTCACTTGTTTTTGTTCAATAATAAAATATTTACATTACTATATTACATTTTTTTAACACTTAATAGTAAGTTCTATTATACCTTATTATATAGTTTTCCAATTAGGGATTTAGCCAGAATTTATTTAAAAAAATATATTTTAAATGTTTATACTTAGATTGTTTATTCAATACATTTTTAGCCTTGTATTTTATTTTGATTAATCATAGGTTATGTTGGATAACTGTTTAAAAAAAATCAAGCACTTGGTTTATTCTACTAGATCAGGGGTGGGCAAATAGTGGCCCAAGGGCCACATGCAGCCCACTAAGAGTTTTTATGCAGCGTGACAAGATAATCAGAAAAATCCGGCTTGGAACTGAGATTTCCTTCCAGTGCACAACCGAATATTCATCTCGTATTTTCCATTAGGATGGCCATGTCAATACACATATTCAGTGTAGATATGATGTGCAGTGCTTTTCTAGTTGATCTGATTAATTTCAATTTTGTCTTTGCATTAGCAAATATATACATTTCCAACTTTAGTGAAACCATGAACCTTCCGAAAAAATGTAAAATTGGTGAAGAATGTCATGTGTTTAATGAAGAATGGACAAACAAATATTTCTTTGGTATTACAGGGAATAAAGCAGTGTGTTTATTGTGTCATGAAAAAAGATGTGGCCTCCACTAACCTTCGCTTCCATAAAGTGGCCCCTGATGCATCCCTCCAACAACCTCTGTGGCCCCCAAGCCAAAACAATTGCCCACTCCTGTACTAGATACATCTTTTAGACTTTTGTCAATAGGGAAAGCATATAGGATTTGCATTAAATAATACTGTTACCATGAAATTTGTTAAAAATTAAATACTTTGGTGTGTAATAATATCATTTTAAAAATTTATGCTTTTTACACATTGTTTTCCTTAGATTTGGACTGTAGTTATAGATCAGTTATGAGTTTTTAACTAAAGATTGCATCAAAGGAAAAGCTGTTTAAAAAAAGGTGTGAAAACATAATATGGCATCTAAAAGAAAGCTCATTACTGTTATTACTCTGGTTGACACTGAGTGGCACTACTGTATGAAGAGTTGATAACATTGTTAATAAGAATAGGAAAAGCTATTTAGTAAAATGTGCAAAAAAATAATGCATAATATTAAAAAAAGAGAAAGATAACATTACTAAAAAAATTTGGCACAACCCAGCATCAATCCCAGATCTCACTTTTCAGAAGTGGCCATTCTTCCAGTACTCCAAACTGACCAATAGATTTAAACTTCAAAAAATATCATTGATAAATATAATTTGATCATTTGCAGAATTACTGTAATTATGAATCAATATTTTTAAAGTAACTTTTATTTTGAAATAAATTATTAATAATAATACCTTACTTTTTGTATAAATTTGAATATTTAAATAAAAATGATTGGGAAATCTAAACATTTTCATTAATATATAAATTGTATTAATTATAGTGATGAAAATGCATCATCCTGTTTCTGCTGTAATAGAGTATATATGAAATATATTTTAAGATAATTGTCACAATAAGTTTAAATAAAGGAATAGTCCTCTTCTATTTAAATAATAAATATTTATAATCAGAATGTGTTTCTAAAAATAAGGTGATTTGGAAATATAAACATTTACATATAAGTGTTATTAATTATTGTAACAAAATTGTGTCAGCTTGTTTGTTTTGGCATAATGATAAGAATATATATGTAGTATATTTCAAGCTTGTGCCTAGAAATTCAAGGCTTGGATAATTGTCATAAATAAGTTTAAGTATAGAAATATTCCTCTTATATTTAAATAAAAAATATGTACACTCAATGTATTTTTAATGTAAACATTTTTATTTATATATAAATTTTATTTATTATCATAGTGTATTGTCAATCCCATAATGAAGTGTCTTTGTGCCTAGCACAATCTTTACCCAGCATCCCTGATTATGTAAGCAAATTTTATATAATAATATTATATTTAATGTTTTCACGGTTATATGATGTAGATAAATTATTATTTTTTGAGTTAAACTGTGTATTATTTTCCATTACATACCGATATTTCGACGAACTAGCCATTGTCAATGGCGAATGCTAATTCGAAATATCAGTATGTAATGGAAAATAATACATGACTTAACCCAAAAAATAATAATTTAAACTTTATATAATGTTTGTATGAAGATTTATGATGATGGTATTTTAGTAGTAATTATTTTTTGGACTATTTCTATTGTCTTTTATTAACAACTTAATATTTTTAGAAAAAAAAAAAGTTTTAAAATGTATTTACAATTTCCAAATACATTCAGTTGTTAGTAATGGCACACAGGTTACTATTTAACACAGTGTTTTAAGTGTTCTCCTATCTTCTTCTAGTCTGATCAGTGCCAGTGTTAGCATGGGAATCAAATCTAGACTTTTAAATTCTTGAATACTGAATTTTAAGGTAAGACTCTAACTAACTGAGCTATTATTTTAAAACTCAACATTCAATATTCTACAAGCCCAGGCTCCATTCCCATACTTGTACTGATACTTATCAGGCTAGCTGCATCTGAATAAGAGAATAATATCATCTCAAATGTTGTGTTAAATACGAACCTGTGTGGTATATTATTAACAGTTGAATATATTTGGAAACTTTAAATAATTTTTTTTTTCTAAAGACATTTAGTTTTTAATATCAGATGATGAAAGTACTTCAACAAATAATTAAAACTTTGTATAAGTAAAGGAAGAGTTTCTTAAATGCATACACCCTTACCAAACTATTGCTCAGTTTTGGTATTAGTATGGCAAACAAATAAAGAATGTTGTACATACTATGAAAGTCTATAGGGGATTTTTTTATATATATAATGTATGTATAGGGGATTTGAACTCAGATTTTTAAGCATCCTTCAACTATCCACATTATCTCATACAACATGACAACACACATGTAGAAAAGATAAATTATCACCAATACACGTATTTCATGCTAAACCAGCACTCATCAGTTGGTCCAGATTATCATCTCTCACACATATATATAATCAGTGATCAGTTTATATTAAGATAGCAAATCTTTATACTTTAATGGACAGGCTTCAATCCACTCCAACCTCCAACTTTTCAGCCATCCATATCATTGAAAATCTGATGATGAAAACTCAAATCCCATGCTTACAATTAAACTCCCAGGTTTGTGAAGAGTGCCTGGTTTTCAAATATTTATATATAATGTATATTATATTTAAAATATCTTAAATGTTTCAATGTTAAAAAGTAATTAAGACATTCCCCCCCCCCTTTATTTTTTTAAAGTTCTAAATCTAAAGTTGTTCAACAAAAAATATATTATTTACAGACGGCAAGTGTGCTTTCAAAAATAACATTTAATGTCACGTTTGTTTTTTGTTGCTAAAATAGAAATAAGCAGGCTCTTGTCAAAACATGACAGTTACTTAATTACATTTTAATTTAATGACGCAATATAAAATCTTTTTTTTAAAAAAAAAAAACAATTTGATTTAACTAACTGTGATTAAATATTAGAAAATGATTGTAATTCATCTCGATTAGGTGAAAAATATAAACTATACTATTCACAAATTGACAAACCCATAACTTTTTAATCACAATTTCTATTAATGTCAATAGCATTATAAAAAACCTAATCAGCATGCTTTTGCAGTATAATTATTTATTTTAAATCATGGGGTCATATTCTAAAAAAAGAAAAAGAAACATCATCTCAAAGGTTGCTTTATATAAAAACAATATGATAATGACTTAAAAATAGCACCATGACTGCATGTGACTCCAAGGCTACATCAAAAAGACCCTATTTGTCTCCAGCAGTCTCAATTGAAGAATTGGCAAGTGAAATCAGATATCAAATTGTCAACCCAAGTGACGCCTACAGATTCTTTCTGCTAATTTTTTGAACAATAAAACTTTATAAATATATGTTTATGATCATTCTAGACACTTAATTGGGTAAATTAAAACTGTCAAAATATTGAAAATAACAATGATTGCTACTAAAACATTTAATCGAATGGTTTATTATTCTGAGCTCATAAGTTTGAGCATAAAACTGGGCCATAAACCATGGCCTTGACATTAAGAGTCACATATACAAATAAAATAATAACTCATTGTTATGATTCTTTCTGTTTGTTACTCTATGTCCTACATTGTGTTTTATTGTGATGTTACAATAATGGACTTTAAGGCTCAGAGTTCCTATATTGAAACACAATCAGATTCTCTGGTGCTTGAATCGTATGGCTTTCTAAGTATTAAGCATTTATTTACTTTTCCCCTTTTGCCATTAATAGCATTCTAAGAGTTAAAAGTTATAATATTGATTTTCAGAGTCCTGGTGAGTTTTCAAGTAAACCAAGATTGCAGACCATGTTTTGATAAATCTACAATTTCAAAGGGATCCCCAAAAATGTTTACAGAAAAAATGCCTGTTAGAAAATGTCATCTTTAATAATATTTTATTTTTTATTACTGTTATTTTACAAGAAAAAATCATTGTGAAAAATTAACTACAATATTTACAGATTCTTTTCTTTTCTTTAGGATTAACTTATTAACATAAAGTGAAAAATATATATAATATTTACACTTTATTCATGTTGGCAGCATGAAATCATATCATGACCATTAATACATACTTTTTAGGAGGGCAGGATCCCATATCTTTGGATATAGTTCACTATACCACATTTTGTGACAGGAAGGTTCCAAATATTTATCATTATTATAATTTATTAAAAAAAAAACTGTTGACAAAAGAAACATGGAATTAGGCCAAAGTACGACAATGTTAAGAGCATTCCTCGTTTCCCGCATTATAATGTAAGTAAAAAAATAAAAATAAATGAAATGTATTGGAATGTTTCCTTTTTTAAAAACTTAACAATCGATTTATTAATTTTGTTTTAATTTAACAATTATCACATCTTTGAAACTGTATGTTTATCAAAAATACAGGATGCCATTTTGGTTTACTCAAAAACTCACAAATACCATTCACAGTATTCCCAAGCAATGAGCCAACTAACACATCTTTGTGATATGTCCATATGTATGATTATATACATTAAGACACAATGTTTTTAAGTAATTAGAATAGCAAATAATCCTCAACAACTCCATTTCTACAGTTCGCTAATGTTCAATTCCCTCGATGTACATCCAGGCTGGCTGTTACAAAACGGTTCACAATGGGCAAGGTTTACATACACCTTGGTCCCCAGTCCAGTTTAGCTGCATATGAATGCTTCGTAGTATAGCACTGTGACTGGCCTTAAGCTCCTTACAGCTTCCATCTCTGCAACAGTCTACCAGTAACTCCACTTGGAAACCGCTGGAAACCCAACTCTTTATTCAGCTGCTATCCGGATGGTTTCCTCAGGCTATGGTCTTCTCATCTCTGTGGGCTCTTTCAGCTATACTCATGGACTACATTTCCACTGAGCACTGTACATTAACCAAAAGCACTGATGCGAGATATCTCCTACTGGAATTGAACAGGAATGTCTACTGGAGATGCACTCAAATACTGCCCTGATGTAGTTGTTACACAGTCTTTTTATAGCTTTCTGATAGCTGCAACAATTAATCACATTGTTCAATAAGGTAAGGTCTCTTATCTAGAAATATTTGCAATCAGCAAATATTTCTTGGAATTATCGTTCGCCATTACATTAATGCCTTAATTAAATTCCTCAGTTATCAGTGCGTGATCTAAAAACAACCTCTCGAATAAATACTAGTTTTTCTGGAGTGCATCAACTTGTATGCAATTTTTACAAAATACGACACTTTGAAACTACATTTATCAAAAATACAGAGTGCCATCTTGGTTTACTCGAAAACTCCACAAATACCATTCACAGTATTCCCAAGCAATTAGCCAAACATTTATTTAACTTTTTAATAACCATCAGTCAATATATTTATCACTATAATAACTCAATTTTATTTTGATCAGCAATTCTTAATAACACATGTTTTTAGACATTGCAAATGTTATAATATTATTTCTGTTTTATTGATGACAAGAGATTTTGATTTTAAAACACACACAATACTAGTTTATTTTATTAAAAATATTCCAATTAATTATCAGTAAAATGAGAATGCAAAGAAATAAGTCTAATTAACAAAGAAAAACAATAGTGACATATTGTAGAGATAAATATGTGTTTAATTATTCAGATTATCCATACTTAGATGATCATGTGATTGATGTCTGAGCACATAAGTGAGAAATAAAATAATCAATTAATAAAAAGATTACTGTTGTGTCAGTGTTTTCTCAGAAATATATATAATGTAACATTCAAAATTCTACAGCTCACACAAAAATTACCCAAGGGCATTGTGAGCTCCACCTTCCGACATCACATGATCTAAAACTTTTCTTTTGACAAGCCTTCTGGCATCCATTGATTACTCTGGTTGGCACTGAGTGACACTACTATATGGAGAGTTTTGACTGTTTTAATAACAGTAATGTGCTAGCATAAGAAATAGTGATCATGTGATGTTTAGTGGCTCAGCCAGATTCAAGAGACATTATCTTACTTTAATTAATCTTATTGATTGCACTTAAATGGCAATGCCAAAAATAATGCGAAATTACAATTTACTTATGTATATACATCATCACAACATAAATAATAACATAATTGATAGCAATCCACAAGCAACATCAGTCTATTAATTCATTTACCTGGGATTAAATTTAGAATATTATTTTATTTAACTGCCCTATCTAGTTTGAAGAAAAATTGATGATTAGATATTCATCAACTCTATTATTACTATTATGCACAGAGAATATATGGTGCTAAGTGTCTTGTCTCTGGACAGATATAGATTTACTGTACAGACTAACAGTCAATATTAATTATTAAGACTTATTAAACTTACAGCTTCAGTATATACTAAAATCATTTATAAACTATACCATTAAATAATATGATTAAGATCAATCATTTCAGGTTGTAATGCTTAAAAAACTATTATCAAGTGACTCCAATAAAGAAACAAAAATATAGCTTGAGTCATATACTCTATAACATCTGTTATATTACTAATCAAATAGATATCACCAAATGCCTGGACAGGAATTATGCATCTATCTGGCAGAGAATTATTGCTACGGATAAATAATGAAATACTAATTAAGTGTAATAGGCAGGAATCAACCTCTACTTTACAATAATTTATAAACAAAGAATATATCTATAAATGAAGCATATGCTATATGGTAGGAATGTGTGTCTATCACATACTACTGCACAAAGTAAGTCACTGATTGCAAGTGACCAAACAATGCAGCAGTATCACTCTAAGAAAAAATATATAAATGAACAACAAAACTTTATATGTACAAAACAGCCAGAAATAAAGTACACTAGCTCAAGTAAATTTAATAGACTCAATTATCCTTATCCATGCCTGCACATTCCCAAACTTGGAAGGTATTTTGTTTAAAAATTGTAAATCTTTTTAACTATTAAAAAGACAATCTTACTTACTTTCTTTAATCTATCTGCACAGCTCCTTTTATTTTATCCAGAAGTCATTAATCTGTATTGTTCATGTTAATGTTTAAATTACTATATTTACAATTTCTATATTTAAGGCTAGTAAAAATGACCATTGTTAACTCTTGTTTTAAAATACTTTATAAGTTTTTAAGAGAATTGTGACGGTTTGCAATAATAAGGTAGTAGTTTTATAAAAATAATTTTTCTTTTTTAGGTTTATGCCAACTGAACTGTGGTATGACTCGTAAAAATAACAATAGTCAATAATATGTTTAAAAATACATATATACAAGCAACAAAGATTACGAATTATAAAATTATCATAGAAAAGCCTTTTTCGGCAAATTATGTTTTTTGCCCTTTTCAATATATCTTCAGAATACCACGATTTAAAGCACATACAATGACATCTATATCAATACACGAGAAAAAACATATAAAAATAACAATCCATTGTCATCATAATTTATAAGTAGATTTATTTTTACACAAAATTAATCATGATAAGTTATATAACATTTTCCATATAAATTAAATGTAGGAAATAAAAGATCTAATATTAGTAATATACAGTCATAATAATATATAATCAAAATTTATAAACCCATTACCCTTTTCATCACTAATACTAGTTCAAGTTCTAAATTCAGGTATTGGTAAACTTTTTGTGGAATCAATCTGTACAAACATAGCTCTGCCTGGTGGTTTTCTGCAAAGCTACTTTTATACTGCTCTTGATGGATGCAATGAACCTTATTAGTACACATTTATTTACTTATTCAATAGATAGAATCTGACAGTGTTTCTCTAGTTGAGTGATGGCTGATTTCTATTTAAAGCAAGATACTTTTGAAGTTAATCAACATTACAGTTAACATAAACCCTTAACACAATGATCCTTCCTTGAGACAGATTTACATTATTTGATGGCTTTTCAGCTTGCACTTGGCAAGCTTGGCATGAGTGGTGCAGACAACAGCTTCTCTATTCTTCCATAATATTTAACACTGCTTCTAGTGAATGGAATAAACAAATAACCAAAGCATATTCAGCAGAATAAGCATAATCCCTATTTATAATTCACCTAGATATCTTATTAGCAAAATCAATTATCCATCATGGGTTATTTCCATATATCGATTCATTTGTGGTAGATAATTCCTAAACTTCATTACTCTCCATGGCTTTGAAAAGTGATTATACCAAAATTACAGACAATACTTTGATTAAACCACATAAGATTTTTGTCCCCTACTTATACAATCTGTTTATCTAGAATTTAATCATTTTTATACAATAATGTCATTTCTACCCACCTATTTATAAATATCTTTACAATTGTTAATTTATAAATTATTTTGTTTTAAATTACTTTAAAATAAACTTAGAATTAATAATGTCATATACATTTATGCATGTCCATATTGATATAACTTCTGCTTAGAAAAAATGGTGTAAACCTTTAATTTAAAAATTCTTATCAAATTCTCAAATTACATGAAGCATATAAATATATATATATATATTGCTTCAATAATATTATATATACATATTATTATTAACCATAAAGTCATTAATTTTTTCTCTAAAAAAACACATTTTTTATAAAGAAGTACAGACACATTATTATTTATCTGGGTGAGAATTTAAACCTAATCCTTTTTAAACATGTTTAGATCAACCAAGGTGACACAACAAATATATATACAGATATTCAATTTTGGCAGCAGCATATAAGAAAAAGTTGAATTGCTAAAAAAAAAAAATCAGGCTAAAATCAAGCTACTAAGTGAATATGTGTAATACATTGAACCGGATTCACCTGTAATACTTTACCTTTATTTTATCATATTTAGTATTAATATTTATTCTTGATATTTCATTTTATTATATTCAGATCATTATTTATTTAGTAAAATCTTCTAATACTTATTATCTTATTTATTATATCTTATTTATTATATATTAACATCTATCATTTACTATGTTTTCACTTTATTTATATTTCATGATTATCTTATTCTTCTATAATGACAGTGGCAGCAGACCGGAACTTCAAGCAGAGGAGTAGAATACCATTGATAGATTAATCATCAATGATACCTATAGCCAGATCGAAGTTATACAAATGAACACCCTCAACTGCTGGAACCAAAACCTGCCATCCAAAGCATTTCATTTGTTTTGAGAATAAAACTCAGGTGCCAGCTGACCATATGTTATATATAGTCATCATTCTCAGATGACAGGCATACCAATACAGTGCTTGAAATATCCCAAACTAGCTCCTACCTTAATCAGGGATCCAGCACATTTTATTTCACATATACATATATTTCTATCCTTAAATTAATGGTGGCACAGTTACAAAAAAAAGAATAGATCAAATAACAGTTAAGCAAACATTATTATTTATTCATTCACACACATATTTAACATAATATAACAATAAATTTTACATAAGTATAAAAGATTATTTCCAGAATAAATTTATGATAGTCCTTTGTTAAAATTCATTTCATATAAAATAAAGTATCTAGACAGTTATTATTAAAAATATATTTACCTAGGTTTTCATTATTATCAATTTTCAACCAGTTGGCCTTTGGTGTTTCATCGATGATCTACAGGCTCATATTCCTTCTTTGGCTTAACAATGGGAGAGTGAGAGTATGTGGCAATGTCTCTTTTATTGCTTAAGCTTTGGTTCTGGGTGTTGGTCCCAGGTGATAACAGTTGAATTTTCTGAGGACTTGGGGCATGAAGCCCATTCAAACATTCCTATGGCTCTCTGGAAACATGTGTTGGTAATCCTGCAGTTTGAGCAGTAATGTTGTCCACATCATTAATGACTGGTTTGCTACTGCACTTAAATTTCTGAATATCTGGATCTCTGGATGCCTGAATAAATCTCTACAAATCCCAGAATGTAAATTATTTTTTTAACAATAAACAAATGCCCCTTTTATATGTAACTCTCCCATTGTTTATTTCCTTATCATTATTTTAATTTTTATCGTAACAAATCTATTTTTGATTAATTTTATATTTTGTTTTATCTAATCTCTTTTCTAGATAAACCTACTATCTCATCACTTTTATACTGAAGAGATAGTTTACATAGTTTGTAATTATTTCAATTATTATTTTCAATTTTGTTATCAGTCAGGAATCTTAATGACATTCCAAAAGTTTTCTTTTGCTAATTAATTTTATTCTGATTTTTTTTTACATTTACTTAAAGATTATATTTTTTTTGTTTTCCTGAAGGTTTGTGATGATGGTGTTTTAGTTGTATTTTTATATTGGACTATTTCCATTATCTAATATGAATGAATATTGAATGTCTTTATAAAAATGTAGGTTTATTTAAATATTCCAAATACAATTAACTGTTAGTAATAGCACATCAAACTGGTTAGTAAATGCACAACATTTAGAGAGATATTATTCTCCCCTCTTCTTCAGATGTTGCTGGCCTGAACAGTGACAGTACTAGCATGGGATTCAAACTTGGACCCTTAGATTCTTGATTATTGAATTTTAAGGTAACACTCTAACCAACTGTCCAGCAACACCTGAAGAAGAAGGGAGAATAATACCTCTCAAAACATTGTGCATTTACTAAGGTTTGATGTGCTACTACTGACAGTTGAATGTATTTGGAATATTTAAATAAAATTTAAATTTTTCTTAAGACATTCAATACTTATATTATATGGTAAAAATACTCCAATATAAGATTACAACTAAAACACCATCATCACAATGCTTCAGGAAAACACTAAGTATTCAGTATAGATCTGATGCTATATCAAACTTTAGACATTATGAAAAATTGTGTCTAAAGCTGGCCAAAATAGAAAATCATTTAATTTTCTTATTACATTCATATCGGCCTTTCAAGCCAATTCTATATCTTGTATTGGTCAGAGGGTATTCATTTATTATTTAACACTCACAAAGCGTTTGCACAATTGGCTTGAAAGGCCGATATGAATGTAATTACAATTATATACAGACGCTATAAAAATAAATGCTTATTTAACTTTCTTATGTAAATGTAAATCTGAAGGGATAATTCATAAAGGTTTGCAACTAAAACCTTCAATTCACTCTCAGAGAGATGAGAAAATTACTTAAAAAGCAAGTGAAGCTCTGTTAAGAGAAAGAATAAATGCTCAAAGGTTTTCTAAGTATCAAACAATGCATTCCATTAATAATGTAAAAAGTTTTCTAAAAAATAAACTTACTGATGAAGACTTCATGAGAGTTTCTCAAGCAGTAAGAAAACTATATTCTACATTACATGGAAAAATAAAAGAATACAAAAAGAAGAAACTTACTACTTCGTATGGGCATATCAAAAGTCATAATGTACCAAGCAATGTATACTTCATCTATTAAAAATCTCAATTCTAAACATCTAACAGACACTGAAATTTCTGTTCTTGAAGGAGATTAAACTTCGCCATAACACCATCTAATATCCCTTTATTAGATATAATGGCAGCCACTGAGAAAGTCACTTAAAAATTCTCTTTAGAAGAAGCAGATGAATTATGCTGGACAATAAAAAGAACACTTGACAAGCAACAAAAATAGAAATCTAACAAATCCTATGGTAAGAGGAAAGCAATTAAATCTCTGAAAGTAAATAAATCTATAATTATTTTTCCTGCTGGCAAAGGCAATGCAACAGTTGTAATGGATACAACTGATTATGACAACAAAATACAAGAACTTTTCACAGCAGGCCAATATAGAAAAGTGGCAAAAATCTGGTACCGAGTACAGAAATAAAGTTACAAGCATTAAGCATTACTCAGAAAGCATCGCAGGCACTTCAGTGATTCAGAAAAATGTAAAATAACATCATATTTCAGCAAAATTCCTCATCTCTATGGTCTACCTAAAATCCATAAGGATCATGTTGCATTAAGACCCATTGTTAGTCTTTGCCAAAATTTGGCAAGATTTCCTCTCAAAGTTCTAAGTCCTATGGCACACAAGACTCAGTCCTTTGTTAGAGATTTTAGGAATGTTGTAGAATTAATCAAGAACATGAAAATTGATAGAACTAACTTATTGGTAAGCTTTGATGTGGAAAGTTTATTCACAAATGTACCTTGTGAAGAAGCATTGTCTATTGTAAAGAAAAGATTAAATGGTGATAATAGTTTACAAATCAGAACAGCTCTTCATATTGATAGTATAATGGAACTATTAAAATTCTGCATAAAAACATTCTACTTTCAATATAACACAGAATTCTTCCAACAAAATCAAGGAATGGCTATGGGATCACTACTATCACCCCTTATTAGCAATATTTACATGGAAGAACTTGAAACCTTAGCCATAAAAACTCTGTATTCATCTAAGGTTTGGCTTCACTATGTGGATGACACATTTATTATATGGCCACATGGTGAAGCACTACTACAAACTTTCTGGAAACACATAAACAACATATCCCCTTTAATTAAATTCACAATAGAATCACAACAAGAACAAAAATTAACATTCTTAGATGTTCTTGTGATAAGAATCCCTCATGGCAAAATAAAAATGACTGTTTACCAGAAATTTAAACATACAGGAAAATACCTAGCCTATAGATCCAATCACACCAGAAACAAAATATGGAATTTTACTATCACTATGGAACAGAGCAAAAGAAGTTTGTTCAGAAACCAGAGACTTGGGAAAAGAAAAGATTCATAGAACAAACTCTTATGAAAAATGCTTATCCATCAGCTGTTACTAAAAAAATGTTAAATAGACAACAAAAAGAACCAGCAAGAGAAAAAACAATTATTGGTATGGTAGTGTACCCATACATTCCAAAAATAGCAGACAAATTAAGAAAAATCTGCAATCAGTATAACATCAGAACAGCTTTCCAGAGCCATACCACACTACAAGGAATTCTACTAACATATACAAAGCCTAAGTTTGAAACGCTGCAAAAAAACTGCATCTATAAAATACCATGTGAATGTGGAAGTACATATATTGGTAAGACCAGTTGTCCCATTGAAAATTGCAAACAGATGATTACAAGAGAGAAAATAGATGTGTCTAAAGTAGCAAACCATGTATGTGGCAATGAACATATGTTCAAATTCACCTATATCTTACACACTCCCTATTACCTCCAATATCCCCAGACATTTCTCTGCCTTCATCATGAACCTTGATCTAAACACCTAATCTAGACTATCCCCTCCACCCCACCTTTACTCTTTTACTCAAACTAATAAATACACTATTATTCCCAACTCTACACATATCTACTCAATCACCTCATTTTTTTCTCTTCACCAACCCCACTATCCTCTAATACCTAACATCACATCACTATCTCACTACCAATAATTATTACTCACCCTCCTAATTACAACAAAACTAATCTATATCATATCCCATCTTAATTGATCCTAATCTTACCCCCCCCCCCACTTTAAAATGACTATTTACCCACCAACCCAACATTTACCCCCTCAAAGCCCCACATCTATCTCTTCCCAGACCTCTAGATTTTTTATAAAAGAACATTGATTTCAAAAGTCACGTTCGTAATTTAATTTTTCAATTTTTAATAAGGAGACAGAACCTCCCAGTTCCATTTTTATGAAATTCAATTGGAAAAATACAAAAATATGGATAGAGAAAAAAAGATTCAAAGAAGAAAAATTTTAAAAAGCTGCTCACATGACAATGGCAAAAATCCCATAAGCCAACCTAGTATGACTATACATAAGGTATGGAAACCATTAATCAACTTTGCTCTTAGAAAAAAGTGAAAAAATCAGGAGGAACCTCATAGATAAGTATATGAAACTTGTACTGATTGTTGCCTTTAGCTGGATGGCTCAGTTGGTTAGAGCAATACCTTAAAATTCAATAGTCAAGAATCTAAGGGTCCAGGTTTTAATTCCATGCTAGTACTGTCAGTGGTCAGGCCAGAAACCCCTGACAAAGAGGGAAGAATAATACCTCTCGAAACATTGTACATTTACTAACCTGTTTGATGTACTATTACTAACAGTTGAAGGTATTTGGAATATTTAAATAAAGTTAAATTTTTCTAAAGACATTCAATACTCATATTAGATGATGAAAATATTCCAATATAAAAATACAATTTTATTCTTTTAATTATTTTAATTTATAAAAAGAAGAGAGAGTGAATGTAAATTTGTATTTCTTCTAATTCTTTTCTCCACCCACTCTTAATAAACAGATTTATTCTAAAACCAAAATTATATATTTTTAATGTACTTTTAATTATATTTTTCTTGTCTTTCTCTTTTATCTAATAAATTTGTTCATTTATTTTTTAAATTATCAATATGTAATGGAGATATATGTGTGTTTTATAGCATATATCTCACTAGCATTACATCACACTTTCCCTCGTTGGAAGAGGTAAATGCGTCAATTTGACCTATTTTAACTCTGACATTTGATTTTTGCTTCACTGTTTGATTTTTCATTTTTATTTATTTACTATTTTTTTATAAAGTAAGTTTTGAATTGCTATAGATTTACAAACAATAGGGGTGGCCTTTTTTACCCTAAACTATCTTCCAGGCTGTAATCTACATTGACTGCAATGATTATGTCATATGTAATGACCATCACGGACAACATACATCTTTATGATGTGTATGGAGAGGTTCAATGCCATGAATGGCAGAACACATCTGATTATTATCTGACTTCACAATAAAACAATACTTTAACTTAACTTTATTGGCATGCTAGGAATTCCTCTTCCAGTGGGTTGAATGAGCTCAGAACTTTCTCCACTGGGTCTTTATCCTAGATAAGATGGTATCATTGTGAATGGAAGTACTCCTCTACTAACTATTTGGCTTAGGATAAAACAAGGTTTATTATATTATGTTCGGGAATTTTCCCTTCTGATGACTGATTTGCAGCTTATTCTGGATTTTCTTTCCAGTGCACATATTTTTTTAGATAATGGACTATGACTACATCTTCCAGCATGTTGGATTGGCCCAGGACCCTTTTTACTGGATTCTCATTTTAGAAATATAGGATTATCCCCCCTGTTTGGTGACCATTATGTGCCTTACATTCACACAGTGACAGCCTACTCTTAACACATCTTCCTCAATCTTTATCTGCACTTTCCCCCCTTCATGACTCGATCAATGTAAACACAATCTGCACTTTCTTGAAAGATTGTTTTGCAACATTTTATTTATAATTTTTTTTATACATTTCATTTTATTTATTATAGGTATTATTTTTAAAAAAATTTTTATTTTATTTACATAGCTTGATTCTTAAAAAAAAAAACTAAAAAAAATTCTTATTTTATTTTATTTATTTAACTCTATTTCCTTTCTCAGGTATTGAATCTCTAAAATATTCTTATTTTATTTCATTTATATTCTTTTTTATTTACATTTTCATATATAGATTCTCCAAAAAAAAACCTTTATTTTATTTATTTTGCTTTATTTCCATTATTCTTATAATTCATGTATAAATAAAATCCTCTCTCTTTTTTTTTTCAATTCTTAAAAGTTTATGTCAGGCAGTTCTTTTTTTCTTTTAACTACTTTTATGATATAGGTTTCATTTTCCATTTTGATTGTTTCTTGCTTGTGTTTTTTAGTTTTTTTCATTTTAAACTCTGTTTTATTTTCTGCTTCTAGGGTTATCTCTGATCTGTAAGTAAAATTTAATTACGGACATCTTTTCTGGTATTTTATCTGTTTTTTCCTTTCTATTATTGTCTTCCTATTTGAATGTAATTCCATAATTATCTATCATTTTTGCTTCCTTGAAAACTTCCTTTGTGTTATGTTTTATTTCTGATACATCCTTATTTTAAGATTCATGGTTATTATTTGAGTCACAAGTATTTTCTGGTTCAGATTATTTATAGTATTCAAACTATTTGATTGCATGTACCTACTTGCACTTTTATCTTTTCTACTGTCAATATTTACATTTTAAGTTTCTGATTTACCCATTACTTTCTCACCTTTTAATTTTACTACTTCTGTTCTTTCTGCTGACTTATTTATCTCTATTCTTTCTATTATCTTTTCATTCTCTCTCTGTATTATTTTCATTTTCTTATCCATTTTATGTACTAACTTATCCATTATTTTCCTATCTTCTAATCATGCCATCATCATTTCCTGTAATAACTGTTCTATTTTTTTTTAACATTTCTGTCTGTCTCTATAACTTTTCCTCAAATGAGTTGATGATTTCATTTTCTTTTATCTTACTTTTTTCTACTTTATCAGTGACTTCTTGTTCTTTGCTGAGTATGTCACGTTTTTTATTTAGAGTCTCCATTTTTGTTTTGGCCCTAGTGTGCATTAATTTTTAGTCTTATAATTATTACTGACTCTCAACACCAATTTTATTTTACTTGATTTATTTACCTTTACTTTCGTTATTTTTTTTAAAAAAATTAAATTTGAACAAAGTGTTTGACTAACTTCTAAAGCTTCCTCGGTCCTCTAATTCCC
The DNA here is from genome assembly GCA_028023455.1 of Epiperipatus broadwayi. Taxonomy (NCBI): domain Eukaryota; kingdom Metazoa; phylum Onychophora; class Udeonychophora; order Euonychophora; family Peripatidae; genus Epiperipatus; species Epiperipatus broadwayi. The sequence continues at coordinate 1,110,447 of JAQFVV010012606.1, read as the reverse complement.
ACATGACTATAAACAACCTCCCCAATAATAAATTGATTTATCTCTGGCTGCTTTTTCTTCTCTATTTACATTACATATCTTATTCTTTTTATTTTATGTCTTTAATTATAATTTGTTTGCCTTGGTTTATTTCTCTTCTCACATTACTCACCGATTTCATTTTTTATCACTACACAATTTAATGTTTATTTTAATTTTTTAGTTTTGGACTTAAAAATTTTTTTTAAATTTTTATTTATGTTGGGCCATTTATAGCATTTTGGCACCCACATTGGATGGTATTTGAACTAGATCTCCCCACAATACTTTAATTTTTACTTTAACAGCTTAATATTAATATTCATAACATTTGATACATTAATTTATTATATTCGAAACATTATTTATTTAGTAATATCTTCTAATACTCATTATCTTATTTATTATATATTAACATTTATTATTTACTACATTTTCCCTTTATTTATATTTCATGATTATCTTTTTTTCTATAATGACTGTGTCAGTGGACAAGAACTTCAAATAGTGGGGTAGAATACCATTGACAGATTAACCATTAAGATATCTATAGCCAGATTGAAGCTACACAAATGCACACTCCTCTACTTCTGGAACTAAAGCCTGCAATCTAAAGCATTTTATTTGTTTTGAGAATAAAACTTAGGTGCCAGCTGACCATATGTTATATATAGTTGGCATGCTCAGATGATTAGGCAGACCAATACTTGAAATATCCCAAACTAGCTCCTACCTTAATCAGTGGTCCAGCACTTTTACTTCACATATACAGATATTTCTATCCTTAAATTAATGGTGACACAGTCACACACATAACATAATAAATTTTACATAAGTAAATATAAATGATTAATTTCCAGCTAAATTTATGATAGTCCTTCATTAAAGTTCATTTCATTTAAAATAAAATATCTAGACAGTTATTATTAAAAATATATTTACCTAGATTTTCATTATTGTCAATTTCCAACCGGTTGGCCTTTGGTGTTCCAGATAAATAAAATTAAGAAATGTATAATCCTCATAAAATGGTAAAATAAGTATAATTATTAATGCCTGAATGGATATTGGATATCTTGAATTGCCTAGTATTAGGCATTGCCTACCTCCTATTTATTTAGTAGTAAGCTTATAATTACGTTACCAATATTTTTAATTTTGGATAAAGAAATTTAATAAACCTAAATGTAATGAATAAAATAGAGTACTAATGTAATAAGCTAAAACAAATTTAGATTAAAGAATGGTTATAATTTTTGATTAGATCCAGGGAGATCTTTCTGTGTTAATATTTAGTTATACTAACTAAATCTTGTTTCATGTATTTTCCTTTTTAAAGCTTGATAAAGGATATATTCTATTGTTTATTGAAATGTGTAAATATTGTAAATAAAATTTGTTTTGGAAATTTATTATGTTTGTCAGTAACCTTATTGCTATCCACACATTATTGTTATTGTTATAATCATTATCATCACTCAGAATTATCAATTTTATTATATGTTCAGCTTATCATCAGTCAATTTTATTAAAATCGTATGTGGAGAGTATATAAAATTATAATATTGATTGAGTAAAATATTGTTGATATTATACAGAGATATTATTTAAAGTGATATAGTAAAAGTAAATTATTTGATTTTAAAGCATAATATTTCAATAAGTTTTCAAATGTCATCAGTCATTAAATTTGATCATAATGTTCCCTGTGGTCAAATGTAAATTATTCATAGATGATATTATAATTGTCCTATTGGTATTGTTACAATTGCGATTAAAATATTTCAAGATATTTAATGATTAACATGCTTATTATATTTACCTTAATGTTATGGATTTTTTGATTTACTATAAAATTTAGAGTTTACCTTTATTATTACCAATAAAGTAGTTAGATATTCTTTGGTAATTCCCTTTATATAAATCATCTTAATTTTCTATATTTGGATAGTAGTAAAATCCCTCTTACTGATCCAGATATACATTATAAAATTATTGAAATTTAAAATCATATGAACCCTGAGAAATTAAATTATTTATTAATAGTTTTATTTTGATTTTGTCATTAGATTTTATTTCTTAAGTTATTTGGTATGAATTATCTTGGTCTCTTATCTTTGTTCTTATTGTTTTATTGATTCATTAAAATCTCAAAGACTTAAACTTCCTACTTTAATTATTTAAATTTAGAATCCTTTTGCTTTGTTTTAGTAAGATCAAATTAATATTCCAGGATCCCATTTATCATCAGCATTGTTATCATAGATGCATTTTTTTTTGCTAGATTACAACATCCTAACCTTGGTTCCAAGCTCAGAATTGCAGTCTAGCAACATGCCTCAAAGGCTGAGAATTAAAGTGGCTTGACAAATGCTTTTTTAACATGATCATATGTACAATCGTCAGGAGTTAGAGGTTCAGTGAGCCTGTTGACTATCTCAGTAACTCCTTTCCCAGCAAAGCATAATAATGAAGCAACCTTATACTCATCATCTTTAACTTTATTAATGAATGTCTTTTTCTACATGTTGAATGTACGGGGGCCAATTACTTGCTTCACTGACATCAAATTTGCTGATGGCTACTTGCATTGCCTAGTCATTCTTTTACATAAATTCAACTATTATTTTGATTAATGATTCAAATCAGTCATGTCAACTGCATCAATTGCTATGTCTAGCTAATCTAAGAGTGCACTTCCCATATACAAATCACTACTAAACAGTTATTATTTAGATAATTTAATGAACAATCTTTAATAGCATTTTAATTATTTACATATATACAATAATTTAACATAATAAGGCCTGAAGGCATACATAAATAATAATTTAGATTAGTAAGACCTGTAAGAGTCCTACCTGGCTGTTCCCACATTCAGAGGCCAGTTCTCTGCATTTGAAGTCACTGTGCCATGAGAAATGATCTGCTCCAATATATATATATATGCACAGGTGAAGCTCCAAGAATGAAGTGTAGTCTTCTTGATCCAATTAGTATTGAGGCATTTATTGTTCAATCCCTAAAGTTGATTGGCTCATACTCCTGTCTATCTCATCAGGTGACTCTTCATTTTAATCTCCATACAAGAATTTAAATACCTATCCTTCTGACTTTGATTAATGAGATATTTTTTGGCATTATCTTTTATAGAAGAGCAAACACGAATTTCTTCAATTGTTTTATTTCATTAATGACATATTCTACTCTCATTAATTAGAATGGTATTAATTTTTAGATAATAATCTTTTTCTAATCTTAAAAGTTATAAGTCTTTTATTTACTATTTTAAAAGAATCAGTCATTTAAAATTCTTTCATTTAGTAAACTTATTATGTTTTCTCTCTCTAAGTTTATAACTATATATGTATGTCCATTTAAATATACCCATATATATCATAATATATTAGAAGTAAACAGAAGTATTAAACAGAATTGAAGTGTATTTGTTAGAAATACTTTTTATATTTTTTTAAAAAATATATTTTGTTCAGAGAATCTCGTTTGTTTTATCATATGATTGTTTATTCATAGTTTTTTTTTTTATAATCATTTCTTTAAATTCACTCTTTCAGATTATTTGATTTTCAGTTCTGCAGCAATATTATTTTACAGTAAATGGAAATCTGGCTTAGCATAGTAATCCCCAAATTAGTCTCTACATCATTTACTCAGTAACTCATTTAGTATCATCAATCTCCTTTGGCCTGTTTTTCTTGAGTGATTCTTCTAATAGTTTTAGAAACTACTAGAAAAGATCTTAAATTCATTGAAACAAAGAGCATCCTCATTTGACCAATCTTCAAGAAGATAATTATACCTGAAAAGGGCTTATGATTATGCAAAATGAATTCTAAAATAAAACAAAGATTACAAGTGACATTTAAGAGAATAAAACAATTTATAGTAGGATAACCAGAAAATATAAAAAAAGAAAGAAATGATTTTAAATACAAACTGGTATTCACATATTTATAATGCAAATGATTGGGTAATAGAAAGAAGGGATGACAACAGTAAACTAGAGTAATCTTCAACTAGATATTTAAAGATAATAAGCATCTTTATGCAGTGAGCAATAAATCATTCAATTATTTATTTTACTTTTGGAAAAGTCCTATTTTGAAGTGAAATAACGAAGTAAGTAAGAAAGATTGCTAGATCATTTCTCTGTACAGAACTATTTAAAAGGGTCTTTGGCATACAGGAAAATGGTCATTGATATAAAACGAGAATGCATATATAAATATTTCACAAAATTATTAGAAATGTACAAAAAAAATAAATCTCAGAATTTTAAATTACAAGTTGCTAAATATAAATGAAAGTACACTTGTGTTCTTTTTCAAAAACATGACTTTGACAGAAATTTCAGCAAAAATTTTAAATTAATGCAATGTGTAAATAATTTGCTAGAAATAGATTTAAAATAAACATTTCGTTATTACAATATTTTTTACTAAACTCTATCATAAAACCAATAGAATCAAACAGTAATATTTAACATCACTTTTGCATGTCAAGAGCGAATTTTCATGTTGGAAACAATTAAAAGGCAAAAAATACTCGGATGTGATTAATGATAGTGGTAGTTGGGGGAAAAAAAGTAAATGTTAATTAAACTATTTCTTTTGTTTTCTTTTTTAAAACGGCTATATAAAATATTGAAGTACATCATAATTTTAATTCATTGTTTTATTAAATAATAATTTTAAAAAATAATATAATTAAATGAAATTAAACAGCAGAATTTAGAACTTTTTGTGTTATATTAGTAATCGCAATTAAAATACGCTTAATTTTTACTTTCCACCGAATTTCAATAAATCACTGTAAAAAAATTTTTTTTTTACTTTCAAAAATGAAATAATAACATGCTTTATTATTAAAGAAAGATATAATAAAAAATTTATTTAAAAATAAATAGAAAAAAACTGTCGTGGCTTAATAAAAATATACTTTTATATTTATAAATTATTTCTACATTCATGACAATAGTATTGGCAACAGTAAGGGATTTGGGCGTTCCATCATCAGATTTGCAATATGGATGGCTGAATACTTGGAGAGTGGAGTGGATTGAAACCTGTTCATTAAAGTTTGAAGATTTACTATCCTAATATAAACCAAGTACTGATTATATATATATATACGTGTGGCAGATGATGATCTAGACCAACTGATAAGGGCTGGTTCAGTCCAAAATAAGTACATTGGAGATCATTTATGTTTTCACATATGTGTGGTCATGCGTATCAGTTGTATGTGATAGATTGGATAACTGAAGTGAATTTGAAAGTTTGGATTCAACTTCCCTATAATTACATCTAAATTCCAGGGATAAAAAAGTATACCTGTTAAATATTATTAATAATATGAATTTTTTATTTATAACAGTTTTAATTTACAAACAATGAAGTTTTTGATTTTATCAATTCATTTTTCACATTTAGCTCAATCCTATTACAACCATCAATCAACCTCCTACACTATAGATACATCGGGAATCTATATTTTTTCAAATAAGTCATATAGCACATGTTACAATTCAACTTCATATATATATATATATTGAACTGGGTCCACTAAGAAAGAGAACTTTAGTGTTGCTAGGTTTGAATGGGTTTAAACACCTCTTTTATAATAATTTTTAAAACAATGTGGTAACAGACTGGCCCTTCAAACAGAGGGGAGAATACCATTGATATCAGAGCCATAAACGACATCCACAGTCAGATTGAGCTATGCAAAGCATAACACAATCGTATTTCCAGACTGTGATCCACCTCATCTGCTGGATTCATGCCCCTGCCATCAAGAGCATTTTATTTGTTATGAGGATCAATCTCAGGTTCCAGTCAACCAACTGTTATATAGTCAGCATGCTTCAGATGACAGGTAGACAATCCAGTGCTTGACATATCCCATGACTAGTTCACACTCTGTCTCAGCATCCAGCATATTTATTTAACATATAAAAATCATTCTACACTAATTTACTGGTGAGAAGAGAGAAAGACAAAATAGTTAAAATAACAAAGCAATAACAATAATAAATTTGACATAAGAGAATTACAAATAACTTAGGTTATAGTTATAATAGTTCATTAATTAAAATTCATTTAAAATAATGAGTCTAGACCATGATCAGAATATATTTAAAAGTATTGGTGACAAGAGAGAAAGACAAAATAGACAAAATAACAATTAAAGCAATTACAATAATAAATTCGACATCAGAGAAATATAAATAACTTAGGTTATAGTTATAATAGTCCATTAATTAAAATTCATTTAAAATAATGAGTCTAGACCATGATCAGAATATATTTAAAAGTATCTTTACTTAGGTTATTATGATTGTCAGTTTCCAACTGGTTGCCTTCTTGGGCTTCATCAATGGTTTCAGGTCTTGTTTTACATTCTTCGTCATGACAATGAGAGAGATAAAGAGAGAGTTTTTGGTAGCATCTATTTCACTGTTTTGGTATTACTTTCCAGTGAGGGTTCAGGTAGAGACAGTTGATTTGCAGAGCACTGTGGCCTGAAGCCCTGCCAAATACTCCTATGGTTTCTGCATTTTCTGCATTATGTTGACTGCAGCAATAGTTGACTGACTTACTACTGCACTTACAATTTCTAAATATTCTGCATTGTTTAGAAATAACCTGAACTCTGGACTAATAGCAATGTGAACTATATATCACAAACCCGACTGAAGAACAATAACCAAGATGTAACTTTTATACTTTTTTCTCTTCAGTTGACTTCCATAGTTTTTAATGTTTATCACACTTAAATCTATTTTTAATTAAGATCTTAACTTAAAGCCTGCTTTTTAATTAATTATTTTTACATTTCTATTTTAATTTAATCTTTTGCTTAGATTAATCTAACATCTTATCATCCAAGAATCTTGCAAACTTAATCGCATTCCAAAGCTGATGAGATATTTTCACAAAAGTTCCTTTTATAACAAATTTTATTTTAATATTTTACATTTGTTTAAGTTTAGCCATTTTAAAAAGGAGAAAATGAATTTTAAACCTTTGTATTTTAGATTTCACCTAAGATTTATTTTACACATTTTATTCCCCTAATTTATTTTTGCTTTATAAAACAAAGAGAATTTCTTTAAAAAAAAGTTTTTAAATCTTTCCCTACCCTCTTGATGCAATCTCTTGCTTTTGCAAAATTTGCATTTTAAAATCTACTTTAAAAACATACTATATTTTTCTACTTCCATTTTTAGTATTTTAAATAAAAAATATGTAACATGAGCCATATGTAGTGTAAGGGTAGCTACAATCCAAGTGAGTCCAGCCTTTGTTTACTCACACCACCAAATCAAACTCATTTAAAATGTAAGATTAGATAATAGGTGTTTGAGCATGCATTATCATTTTATAGAGTAAACATACAAACACACATATATATACAACAAACATTTATTTTATTAAGAACTATATTAAATGTCGCAATAGATTAATTAGATTAATTTCCTTTATCTAATAAAAAAATAAAAACCCTAGTTAAAAAAATCATATAAATATATATGTATACAAATAATGAATTAAATATCAATGTATTTTACGTCATGATACAAGACTTAGACTTGGTAAATGTAGCAATGATCTAATGTCAAGCCACCAAATGAGGAAGGTGAAAGCAGAATTCTATTACGTAATTTTATTTTTACTTACAATCAATATAATATGCACAAAAACAGGCATGTACAGCAATGGAAAATGAAATAGAATTGCAAGTATACAAAACAATAGAAACTAAACCTAGTGTAAAAGCAAACCCAATTCATTTCCATCATCTTTTTATATTTTTAAAAGCATATAATAGCTGGATAACACCAACATCTAAAAATCCAATGTTCCAATGTAAGAGAATATGGATGACTTAGTCGAACTTTCCAAATTATTCATCTAATCTTTGTAGCGCGAAATTATAAAAAACTATAGCCAATATTTAAGCAGAAAAATTTTTGATAGATTCATGCAATTGGATAAAAATAACTGAACTGATTTTAAATTGATATTTAAAATAAAAAACTGCACTATTATTCGAATATGGATAAAATAAAGAAATAGAATGTCACCAACATATATATTTATATAAATGTTGAAATAATTCTTTTTTTATAAAAGCCATTAAATACTAAATAATGAATTAAGGAAATTTAAATGTTTTATGAACAGAGCAATGTATTCTGGTTAATTTAACATTGCCATAGGGTCAGAGTGTTACTATCCCTGACTATAGAAAGTGCAATGATTTAATAATCACCTGTATAATGCCTAAAGAAATATCAAATGTCCTGTCTTAAATGTCTAGATGGATCCAGAATGAAAACAACAACAGAAGATGGAAGTAATATTATTTCAAATACATTGCTGAGGAGTCCTTGCAAGTGATGCATGACTTACTGAAGAAGGATGACCCGAAGAGAGATAGATTCTATCTATGAAAGGCATTATTTGTCAAATTCATGGACATTAATCAAGAATAATTTGAAGAAAGTTTTAATTTATTGTGTATTATTTATATATATGTTTATAGATTTCTATTTTTATTTCAATTCCACACTTGGAAAGCTGAATATCTACAACCTGGAAGAGTCCACTGTAATTGGAACCAAGAAAGTACAGGAGGAAAGGTTGTTAAGTTAGACAAAATCTTTTTTTTTTTTGTTAAATAAAGTTTAGGTCAGTTCTCGCTCCATGGTGACTTCATATTTGTCATCATCATCACTGTAATATGGAATAAGGTAAGATTTTATTTGATATTATTCCCATATTAAGAACATATGCTTACTACATGATAGAGTTCATGTTATTTATTTATTTATTTTTGTTAACTAATGATTGTTTATATTTGTTTATTCGGTCTGAACTAATCTTCTGTCATGGGTGTTCTTTTCTATCAACCATAGGAAACTTGTACATAGTTAGGAGGGTTATCAAAAAAATGAAACGTTTACAGCTGGTATTGCATAACAAGGCTATTGTATGTACATTTATATAATAATGTAAAATAGTCAGCTTCGTGATTGTTGTAGTAATGAACTAATGATTTTTATTTGTTAATTTTATCTGCTTTGTAAATATTTCATGCCTTATCATGTATATCTACCATGGGTAAGGGTTGGAACAATAAACATATTTAATCATTCATGTGGTAGAGATACATACTTGACACACACACACACACACACACACCAGTTTTGAATTTCATTTTGTTAAATGATGTTAACTTGATTTTCATTAAAATGGTCTCTAGTTTGTCAAAATTATTTATCCATTTTGTTCATCAATTCATACTCAGATATACATGCACATACACACACATTCTTTTTATATCATAATATAGTAATATGGTTAGATGAATCCTTCACTCAATTGAAACCTATGTAGAGGTATGGTAGTTGCTGTCCAGAGTAAATTCACTCCTGAAGAGAGCCAAAGGCAACATTCTCCCTGAGATTGAATACTGAGGCACAATAGAATCCAAAAGAGGGATGAGATATAGATAAACTAGCCTAAATTCTATCCGAATATAATGTATAAACTTAGAGCTATCCCATTGAAGGTAGAAACAATCATTGGTTAGGTACTTCATTTAAATCATTCACTGTATCCTACCAGAAGACCCTAGGTCTGACTGTAGTGAGATGCACCCCTGCTCTTTTGACAGACCATTACATTCTGGCTCCCAATATTTAGGGGCACAAAACAGGGTTTTGTAAGAAGGTCCAGCCATTGAATTGGTAAAAAAAAATTTAAAAAATTTTTTTTGGAACTTATTCACCCTGATGAATTTCCCTGAGTAGCAGACAATTGGTACACCTAACCAAGAAAGGGAATCTCATGTGAAACATCGAATATGAATTGGTTGGTGGAAGTGAAGTGATAAACTAAGACCATAAATAATTAGATAATAAAACTGAATTAATATAGGTGAGTTAGACAACATATAGGTTAAAAACTAGTTATTAAAAGCAATACATACACAAACATAAAAGGTACAGTTCTATTAGCATGTTCAGGCTGATTGCGGGTGTTGATTCTATGCAAACACACATAAGTATGCAGTTTATGTGGCTGATCACTGAACTTATAGCCTGCTTTGTGTTGTGCACTCTATGCAAATGTTGACAATTCACACTGAGATACCATATCAGTTGTGCACTCTATGCAAATGTTGACAATTCACACTGAGATACCATATCATCTGAGGGTTGCTGGACTGCAACTTCCCATAACTATTGAAATATCTATTCCAAATTAATTAGCTTATAACTTACCTGATAATTATTACCTATTGATAATTGTAACCCCATCACTATGCTTCCATACACAGATTGGAAACTGCAAACAATTTGAAAAGTGTACAGCAAAGCACAATTTCACTGACTTCATATGAAAAGTCAAATTTTTTGTGAGAACACCTGTGAGACAAATAAAATGGCTGATGACCAAAGCAAGCATTTCAAATTGTGGCAATTTCTGGCTACAGAAGTGGCTGCGATGACCTTTTCCCAAGAGAACAGAATACTGTCAACTGTGAAGAAGTGTGTGCGTTGTGAACCAATGACACATGCACCATTACAAAAGCTATTATTTGAAATGTCAGTCCAGTTCCTGTTGCAAAGGTGTTTTATTTGAAAGGGGACCTGGTTAGATGGCTCCAGAATCCCTTTCTTGAAAGCCTTGTGGCTTGTCCTAAATGCATGTTGTAATTTAACACAAACTGTTGCCATTTGTTAATTTATAAAGTCAAACAACTTGTTTCAATTAATTATATAAAATAAAATAAATCACCAAATAAAATAAATGAATCCAGCATTGTTATTTTTTATCTTTAATGTTATTAAATTTATTTATTAATTTTTTGCTTATAATAAATAATGGGCAGATAAATAAAAAACCGGCTGGCCCAATAATGTTATATTTGTGTGCATTTTGTCTACAAACAATGCTATCAAGCAGCCTGAACAGTCTAATAGAATTGTACCACATGAAATTACAGAGAGAAGTTAAATATAAGTGCTGAATAGCAAGGGATAGCATAAGATCTTATGACATGTAATTATTTGTATTTATAAAAAAAATTAACTTTGTATTTAAGTATTAAAGAAAAATTTAGTGATAACCAGGAGCAGAAAGCATTTATTAAGTAGAGATATAAAACGTTCTAAGAAACTACAAGATAGTAGTGATAATAAAGTAGAAGATAATGCTATTAGTAGTGGGGAAGAGTCTTCACATATTTATTTATCTGGGGGGTATGACTGAGATTTATTACCCTCCACAGGTGCCTGTCACAGACCTAGTGATGCCCCAAACATAAGAAGGGCTTGAGGAAGGGATCAGATATTTAAAGCAGGAATAACACAGCCTCCAAAAACTGAGGTGATCTTGGCACAATTATTCCAAATGCTCATAATGATAGACCATAGCATGAATAACATGAGAGAAGAAATAAACTAAAAATTGGACAGCAACATAAGCAGCCTGAACAATAACATAAACAGTATGAAAGCAAAGCTGGACTATAGGATAATTAACATTAAAGAAGAAATGAATAATTTGAAAGGAGAGATGAAGGAAGAATTGAGTAATAGGATTGCCAACATGGAAGAAAATCTAAAAGCAAACATAGATAATGTTAGGATAGACCTAAAAATAGAGATGAAAGATATAGAAACTAGACTGTGCACAGTTATGAAGCAATTGTCAATTAATTTAGATTGTGTTCAGAAAGACATCACTGAAATGAAACAAGCACTTGGTAACCTGAAAAATGAGATAGATGAAAAAGATTTGAAATGCCAACAGTGATTTGATTAGATCTAGAATCATTGGGCAGTTGAATATCAGATCCAATGAGGTGTACAAAAGTCAGGAGACCTTTAAAGATCAGCTGCACACTGACCAAAAGAAGCTGCAAACCCAGGTCCAAAAAGAATTTCAGGATGTACACTGGAGGATAGACCAATTCTCCATACAATAGAACATTGAGGCAGAATTGCATAATAAAGCCCTAGAGACCCTGGATCATCATCTCAAATGCCTCCAAGACAAGTAACCATGGTAGAAAACAATGCAATCCTGGACAACACCACTCTAGAAAAACTGATAGAAAATGCAACTGAATCACAAGATCAGATCAGCAAAATGGATCAAGCACTCAATCAGAGATTCATGAGAATGGAATCCCAGCTGTGTCAAAGGACACTAACCAGTGGAGTGTGACAAAGCAAGATGGACCAAGAGCCCACAACAAGGGAAAGAAATTAAATGGCATGGAAAACAACCCAGGGGTCACTATTGACGATCCAAATAGTAAAGACCAATGCCAGGAATCCAAAATATACTCCAAACACAAAGTTTGCAAATATGGTGATAGTTTTCGAAGCAGATCAATACCAGCAAAAAGAATAGCCACTGAAAAAAACTATCACAACTACCACGTTAGTTTGGGAAGATCAGATGAAGACAATATGTCTGACCATCTCACATGTCTGATATGACATTTAAAATCCCTCCACCATATAGAAGATGATCCAAATAAGGGAAGTTGTTGGATTATGATAGTGAAACCGCTCCACAAACCACTAAACAAAAAAGTCCACAGTTCTACAATTTATGAATCACCTATGAGGGCCCTTTACATTTATCACCCACATGGAATGCTAGTGCCTAATAAACACATATTAATAATGGACCTCTAGGCTTGTGTTGTGGAAGGCATAAACTGGACCAAATCCAAAGGAACAAACTCAAATATATTGTTTACAAAAAGAGAGAAAATAACTGATGATGCCACAAACACAGGGAAGAAATGTTTAAAAGTAAATAAGATAGCATATGGCCATCCAACTAAACATATGGTATAGGCCAACCAAGCAACCTAAGAGTGACATGAAATAATTAAGTACCAACCCACAATTAAACAAACCCAGAATGACATGGAAAGTAATGTATTAAAAGTGTATGAACAACTAATAGATAAGGCTGAAAACAAAGACACAAAAACAAGAAGAGAAATGTACACAATTTTAAAATAGGAGATAAAGCCTTTATCAAAATGCCCCACCTGAGTAAACCATTGGAAAATAAGTATCAAAAATTTTATCACCAATACAAAGGACCATTCACTATTGTAAAGCAATTAGGTCCACATGCATTTTGAATAAACATGTAAAGGGAAATTAAGAGTATGTACAATGTGTTACATGTCTGTAATTTTTTTTTTTTTAAAAAATTAAGATAAAAATAATTTATAAGCAGCTTAAAGATTTAGAGAAAAAAAGGGTTCTTTAAAGAAATAATTAAAGGTTTAGTAAAGAGAAGTCACGTAAAAGTTTGAGGAGATTTTTTTAAAAACAAAACAGTTGGTCAAAAGACAAAACACTGGTCATTCATAAGGTTTTATGAATTAAAGAGTAATTAGAGGGAGGAGAAAATTTAACTAACAAAAATTAAACTATAACAAAAAAGAAAGGAAAATATAATTTCGATTAAGTTAAGAAAAGTAGTATTTGGAAAGTTATGAGTTGTATTGAAAAAAATGCAATTAGCCGGGGGGGGGGGGTATTAAAAAAAATGCAATTAGCTGGGGGGGGGGCAATTAAACTTAGAAAAAATTAGAACTATTTAAAAAAAAAAGAAATCTTAAAAACTACAAATCTCACTTTACATTTATTTAAGAGTGAGGGATGCATTTGTTGATTTTAAATTACATAAATAAAAATATGTGTGTGTTAAAAAAAAGGGAAAAAAATGAAAGTTAAAATTAAACAAATAAGGAAAGCTTATAATCAAATTTAAAATTCACTCAAAGATTGCTTGTCTGATAAGTAAAGAATGGGAATTAATATTTATAAACTGCTACAAATGCAAACAATGGAAATAATTAAAAACTACCTTATCCAAAGACAGATTGATCTAAACAAGCATGTGGATTAAGAGACAATGGCAAATAATAGGATTTAATGAAATTAATTAAACTGATTTGGGAAAATTTAATTAAAAGATAATAATAATGAGGCAGTGACATATAAATAGGACTGAAAATTCGACGAACTCAGTTTACTATTTTATTTAGTTCCTTTACTGCAGACTCTTTTTTTTTCAACTCATCATTGTTAAGATCATTCCATGATAATCAGTCATCGTGGCCATACTCCAGCTTCGGTCTGCAAGAATATCAACAATCTGTCCATTAGAAGTTATGCCTATCTAAGAATCTGAACTGCCAAGAAATCTATCTGCCTGATCATAAGCAATAAGGAGCCACAACCAAAACTATCAAAGAAACAAAATCCAACCTGTTGGTAAACTACTTGCAGCAGGAGAAAGCAAGAAGGAACTCATCTCAGAGAGACTTTTAAAATTCTAGGTAATATAAATTTTTTTTTCTCATTCATAGACTAACTTTATGAACAATAGTAGGTGTCCTTGATATTCAGCTTATAGAGAACTATAGTAATGTGTGGATATCAGCTTTCCACTATATTGGCTAAAAGTGCACAAAGCTTTCCTAAATAATTACTATTTATAATTCCAAATGAGTATATACAGTCATATGCATATTAGTTATATGATTCATTATTAAGTGTTTATTAAGAGTATGTGTGTAGAATTAATACATTATTACCGTATATTTTATTGTATGCATGCATATAATCAGTGTGGCGAATATATTACTTATTAAAGAGAGATTAAAATTAACTTATAAATTTTAATAACAAATTTATTTAAACATATTAGAATAAAATATTGTCTGCTAATTAGTCATGGGTAGTTCTTTATGGTTATATTACTAGTAACCAATTCTCTTAATTGGGTTTCTGATAGTCAGTTGATTTTATTCTTGATGATTTCAAAACTGAGCTAGTCGGGATTTATCAGCTGCTGAATTAGTAGCTGTCATTCAGGGCACATTAACTACTTCTTGTAGTTAGCTGGCATCTGAAGTTTACTTCAAAACAAATACAGTGCCTTGAATAACAGATTGAATTCAGCAGTTGAGAAGTTCTGAAGCTTGGAAATGTGTCTGTAAATTATACCTTGTATAATTTCGGTCTAGCTATAGAAACCTTCTGGGTATTATGCTTCTCTGCCTGAGGGGTTGGTCTGATGCAATACTAAATTGCAGCTGGAATAGATTGAATTTATAATAAATAATTTTAATAGTAATAATCAGCCATTAAGTTAATGCACATGTGCTTTGTGGATTTTTAACTATAAATGAATTCTCTCACTTCCAAACACAAGATAAAGTCTTTGTGAAAAGATAGAATGAATCCATCTATCCTTGCAACCCAAACTTTATGTGTGGGCACATCTTAAGCATTTGGGAATGCAGGCATGAAGATGTTAAGCGATCACTTTAAATTACTTTTATTATGCCTGAATGAATGACGCTTGCGAAAATTACTAGAATTTACGATATGTCATTCTTATTTGAAATTAAACATATGTAAATGAGATATTTATTTTATGTAGCACTATGTTTTTATAAACTGTAATAGTAATAATCAGCCATTAAGCTAATGCACATGCACTTTGTGGATTTTTGTCTATAAATGAGAGCTTTGGATAAGATAGATTTGAGATTTACTAAAAATTATCATCTGGCATCTATTATTACATGCTAAATCTTACAGTAAGTGACATAGAGATGGTGAAAAATTATGCTGTTATGATGCTATCATATATATATATATATATATATATATATATATATGATAGCATATATATATATATATATATATATATATATATATACAAACCATTATACAATTACAAATATCCAGTAATGCCCTCTGTTTAAAGATCTATATCTCAATAATAGCAAACCTTAAAATGATACAATATATATATATTGTAGGGTAAGACAATTATTCCAGAACAAAAAAATGAAAAAAGAAATAGAGAGAATTTTCTTTTGTGTATGTTTGTTTGATTTGGCTATGTAAATTTTTTTCATTGATGGAATACAGAATTAAAAACGAAATGGGGATAAAGAAATTTTATCTATATATTAGGAACCAATTGAAGCTAGAAATATAGTACATATTTCTGCTTCACCTAGTGCCAATGTCATCAGCATTAGTCTGGGTTTGAACCCATCCTTAATAACTGACACCCATCTCATATTAGGTGGTAGTATATTTTAATCAATATTATAATCTTTTATATTTCATTAATCTTATTTTATAATTAAAAATAACCTTTTATATTAGTTTATTTATTTTATATTTGTAAAAATATGTATTGTGTTTATTTTATTAAATTGAATTGAATCCTAGATATCTATAAAATGTTACAAATATTTCAAATTCTTTATTAAAGTTCATTTTCTTCAATTAATTAATGGGTAACATTTTATATTTATCTTTTAATCAATGTATACTTGAGAATCAATTATTTAAACAATGTAATATTTGTAAGGAATATTTTGTAAATTTCTGCTTAAGTTTATGTCAAATATGTTTGAAAGTCATTGTACCAAATTCCTAAAAATTTTCGGAATAAAATCTACATTTTTGTTAATCTAAACCTTAATTAAATAGATTTTGTTAGTACAATGACTGATAAACTTAATATGCTTGTTTTGTTTTTTTTAATTAGCAAATAAACCCTTAGGGCATGTTCATGCAGAGTTATAGATTTCCCTCCAAAGCAGGCACCAACCTTAGAGGAACTGTTAGAGTGATTTCAATTGGCAGTTGTCACTGTAGATTGAATCCTCTAGATAAAGCCAGATCACATAAATAGTGGATCTTTGATAAGAAGGATTATTATTGAGTTTACTGGAGAGAAGTGATTAATCTATATATACATCGTGCCTAAAGAAATGATGGAGTGAAAAGATCGGTTGTTTGCTTCTCAGAGGTCTGTTCCACCACCTCAACGCCATGCTTTTCTGGTGCTCTCAAGACCTAGCCCGAGATGATACTGTGTCAAGGAAGCCTGCTGAATGATCTGATTGTAACGGCTGTTTCAAGCCATGGAATGCCTACCGATTGATTCTGAGGTAACGTACAATTCGCCGCAAGTCATGGAATGCCCACTGATTGATTCTGAGGTAACGTACAATTTGCCGCAAGCCATTGATTCCATTTTACTTGTTTTCCAAATCAATAATGTATATTTTATATATCTGTGTGATGTTTATATGGCTTGGTTTAATTAAAATGCATCTTTTAATTTTATTAAATTTAAAATATCAAATCTTATAAAATTTTACATTATTTTGATGTGGCAAATTAAATTAATTTTGTTGGTTTATTTAGAATATTTGATTTACTGAAATTTCCAAGTACGAAATTCAATGAGCTATTAACTTTAAATTCTCTCCCTCTTAATTTTCCAGTCAAAATCATTACAGGACACTTACTTCCCGTAAATTAATTAATAGAAAAGCTTGTTTAGTTTTGTACCTTTTTTATTATAAATTCATTTTAAATTTATTTATGATTGAAATTATTTTAAAAATCTTATTATTACCTCCAATTTAAAATTGCTCTTGTAATTAAATCGATTAGCTAAATCTATTACAATTTCTGTAAAATGTATATCTTGAAAGAAAATCATTGACAGCACATTTATCATAGAATTTTATTAATATATATTTCATACATATATTTTATTTGTCAGAAAATATTAAAATTATGATTTACAATTTATTATGATATATATTTAAAATTCACCAGAAGTGAATTTGATATTTAATACCCAGTTTGTTTATGTTAATTAAAAGATTGATTTATTTTGCAATCTTCAACGATGAGCTATTTAATAACTTATTAATAAATGAAATATTTGGAAGTATGGAAAGCAATTTATATTTTAGTTTTAATCCTTGCAGTCCTTTTGTATTGTAAATTATGATCCATTTAGTAAAGGCCTAAGGTTTCTGGGACTTTCTATTATGGCACGGAAATAGTTTAATTAGAAATCTAGTTATTAATTTTGTTAGTGATTCATTATCTATCTATATACGTCCAAGGCATTATGTACTTATAGCTACAACTATTCATTTACTATTTTGCTTTGCTACTTACTCATCAGGACCTTCGGAAATTTAACTATGACCAGTCCAATCTTTCACACTCCCTCAAAGTAGACGTAGTTCATACCAAGGGATCCATTTTCAGGCATTGCCATTTAAGATGTGTATGGGAATTCTAGCACATCACATTTATTATTATTCAGAGACATGCTTTGGCTGGAGGGCCAACATTTCTCTGATCTACCTGTACATATCAGGAATTTCCTTTAGCAAAGCCACCCAGAGTTTCATAACAGACCTCATTTATTTTGTTGTAATCTATAATAGCATATTGCCTTCTTCATCATTTTATATCTTTATTTAGCAAACCTGAAATGCTCTCTGCCATGATGGCACATCCTTCACAAACAAATTTCGTAATTATTTAAATCTGACTGTATAATTGTCAATTATTTATTTAAGAACTATTTTGCTTCCCACACTCATTATATACAAATGATCTTAAATGTATTAATGTTTTAAATGCCCATCTTTCATGTCTTGCAATATATATAAAAAACAGATTTATTTGTAATATCTTGAAGAGGGCTAATAATATTTTATTGCTGATTGGTTTTGGCCGACCAATTAACAAACTTTTACATTGTTTGTCAAAGCCGCATCAAAACAAATTAAAGAAAATAACCAAGTTGTATAAACAAAGACTACTTATTTTGTACCAAATTCCTTAATAAATTCCTATAATATTGTTATTTTAAATAAGCTTAGTTTGTCATCACTCCCAATCACTAAGGTTAATGACTCTATTTATTTAAATATTTCCTTGATTTAAATTCACTTCTTTATAATGTTGTCAGAAAGAATTATCATTATTACGGTTCAAAACATTAGTAATCGATCAAATCATATCTGTACCATTCTGCAATCGTCAGAATCCATTAAATCATTGATTTTTTATATAACCCCATTATTATTTTTGAGTCTCTATGTCAACCATGACCTCCAGCTGGGGAATAAAACCAAGCACTGCTAGTGTCATCACAAACGTTATCCATTAGTCAGAGAGGCAATAATTTAGGCAAATAGGTTAGGAGTCATCCTTGTCCTGACATATGTATCTTGTGCATGGTTGGATTCAAGGTACTTTTGCTTGGATTATTGGTCTTGTTGAATGAATACACGGTTTTGACCGGCACACAATTTCTGGCTGTGTGCATGGACCAATATACATGTGTGAATAATCTAGCTTAGATGGCTTCATACAAGTGAAGATGATTAATTAATATTTTTAACTTTTAATTCTATCTAACAGCAGTTTTGTTTTAAATGTATATATTATATCTATTTTTGTATGTTAAGATTAAAGAAAGAAAAAGGAGAGAGAGAAAGAGAGCTCATTAGAAATATGCAAAATCAAAGAGATTGCTCATTAGAAATATGCAAAATCAAAGAGATTGCTAATGATCATTTTTGACCACCAAGCTAGTTTGAACTCAGCTACTAATTAATCATAAGTTGGCAGCTCCAAGGTAAAAATTATTTCAAAAACCCAAGTGGATAGTAGATACCTGGAATCATACATTACCATCAAGAAGCTAATGTAATTAAGGGACCAGTGATATCAGTAAAATAAAATGAATAAATACCACAGAGAACCTGAAACAGGATATTATTATTGTTTTTTTTTTGGACTGATATCACTAACTCATTTTAAATATTTTATAGTGGAAATTTTTTAAATAGATATACAGTGCTGAACTCTAAAGTGCTTTGTTTGAGGGGCTTGAAGCCACCCCACCAGAGTCCAGGCACTTCTGAATGGGAGATCAAAGAAATGCATACAGGGCTGACCATGTAAAAAGTAATGAGTACAATGTCTACAATACCTCATCCCTCCATCCACTTTGGGAAAAGAAAATGTCAGAGGAAGGGAAAATCATGAGGAAAACCTATTCTGATTCAAAGTCAGGATTGTCCATGAATATGTTTAGACATCAACTAGTTTATATTGTAACGGTCAGATTCGTCTATCTCGCTAACACACTGCAGAATTCAAACTCCAAACATGAAACTGAACACTCTAGGAGGGGTTGCCTTCCAGATATATTAAGTTTGAATCTAAAGTCTAAATTCCACAGTGCCACCTACATGACAATGCATCTGATGCTACTAATAATATATCCTTTTACTGGTGCTTGGTGGTCAGGGAGAAACAAAGAGACTCTATCATGATATAAGTTTGGATTTGCTAACTAACGTCTATGGATGATACAAAAGAAATGTATAAAGATATAGACTGAGACAGTGATAGGGATCAATAAAATAAAGGATCAAAATTGGTTTTAAAAGATTTATTAACATGTCAAAATATATATATAACATCCACTGTCTGAATATGTTAGACAGCAACGTTTACTAAAATGGTACTTAAAACAACATTCCAGACAATTTACATTTGGAGGTTGTTAATACATTGTCTATCCCTCGGGCTAATATAATGTTACAATAATGTGCCTAAAAGAGCTTGTGAAGATGTGTGAGGCACTTTGAGTAAATTAGAAAGAGTTTAATAAAATATTTTGCAGCATTAAAGTTTAATATAACATTTCTTGACTTCGAGAATAGCATGGACTGATGCTTGTTAAGCTATAAGGTGGGGATGTGACCAAGGCATTTATAATTTATAAACATAGTTAAATTATATTGGGAGGTCGGTGTTGCTAGTGAGGAATTTCTGTACTGGATGGAGGGTGTGATGCATTTAAATAACTGGAACTTTGCAAATAATAGATAAGTGAAAAATTATATAATGGCTATATGAGAAATACGAAGGGCGTCTCACCATTAATCTGTAGGAATGTGGTGTCACAGGCAGCCGAAGTCTGGACTCATCCAAAACTTAGCAATTGGGTGACAGCTGCCTCAAATTCCCAGGTGTAACAATTGAGTACACACTCTGACTGGGAACCGCAGAAAGTGAAAGGGGAAATGGTCTTAGCCATTTAAAGCCCTTTAGGAGAAGCAAAGCGGTCTCAAAACACCCAATACATCTACTAGCAACACTCGACTAAAGTATATAAAGTATACAAAAGGGATTTATTTAGCTTAAGAAAATGCCTAATCAATTCCCCAAATAATTATTTAAAGAAAGTCTGCCCATTCTCGACCTCAAATTACAAGCTTTGAAATTAAAGCAAAACAATATACATTTTAAAATGCGAGAATGCATGTTTGTGAGGTTTTATTTACGCAATCATGCATTAGTTAAACATTTACTCATTGACCTCGCACATATTCTCATATTAGGTTAAAATTGATAACATGTGGATTTTAAACTATAAAATTATTATATACATTGACTAAGAGTAGGATAGCCCTTGAATGAGCGATTCACATGATAACAAACTGGGAGACAATTTATAATCTAAAAACACCTTAATGGCGGCATCTTGCTTTAAATAAAAGGGAATAATTCACTCAGTCAAAGACTATTCTGGCACATTATCATAATAAAAGAAAAGAAACAGATTAATAAATATAAAATATTAACCCAAGGATAGAGAGAGAAATATTAATACATTATGGCATTTTAAAGAAAGAAACAATTGGAAGGTAAAGCAAATGGAAACAATTTAAATAGCTATAGCTTATTAATTAGAGGAAATAATCACAAGAGCTCTTGGGTTAAATTTTGGGGTTACCTCATTAGAAGCATTTGCAGGTAGTTTCAGGTAGATTGATTGTAGGGAGCATTCATATGACTCGGCAGAAAACTTTGGTTATAGTTCATATTTTAGCAGCAGTAGCAGTTTTAGGGTTTCCTATGTGACGGCATCAGATAGTATGGAGCAGCTGCCAGCAATTTCTGAGGGGGAAATAGCCTTCTTGCCGGCTCTACTCTGTTATTTTGAAGATTGCAATTTTAAAGGCTGGGTGCTTCAGAGAGATTTAAAGCAATATTTAGAACATGGTAAATGTATTTGAAGATGAAAACTCAGCTTCAAGTATTTAAGTTTGCAGGTAATTAGCAATTAGGATGTCAGAAAGTCTCAGAAAGCTCAGTAACAATTAAAATATCATAAGAATGAAGCAACCTAAAATAACAGAATGCTTAGAATCATAGAATTGCAGAATGCTTAGAATTATGCCTAGAATTCTTAGAATAGAATGCTTAGAAAATAGAATGCTAGAATGACAAACAAAAGAAAACCCTTCTATATATAGCAGAATTACACAATAAAACTGCCCTGGAGTGTTACAAAAATATTCCAAAATTTGCTATCTTATCAGCTGCAACAAAATTCATCTGAATGTCCAAAGGAATTCAACAAAATTTTAATTAATTTCTATTGTTAATTTCCCCGTCGACATTCGGATTAAAACTTTGATTTAATAAAAACTTTTGCTAATTAAAAAGAAACGACCTTAAGTGGACATCTGCTGTCTTTCTTGATAAGCTCCTAGAACATTAATTAATTAAAGCTATTGTTTCTTACCAGCCTTCATTTATTTTAAAACAGAAAATATGTGGTGTGATTTTAAAATCTAAAAGAAAATTATTTTACTTTTAATTTTCAATGTTTGAATCTATTTATGAGACGAATATAATTTTACTTTAAATCAAAAACAAATATTACGAATGTAATATCTTTTGTAAATAGATTCAAACAAAATAATTTTAAATAACAAATGATTATTATTTGAGGTTTTGAAAATTAATATATCACAGTGTGTGTGCAATTACGACCTATATAACCTACTTTTAAATAAATCTCTTTTATGTGTACATACACATAATTTATAACATTTTATTTATACTGGGCATAAGTTATACAAATATATATAACCTGAGTGTTGTACTCGTGGTTTAAAATTGGGCGGGATTTTCAGCATATAAGCGCATTGCAGACACACTACGATACACTGGGATTTAAACTAAGGTATGAGAGTAGGAAAGAGGTGAGAAAAGGTGAAATGAAGATCTGCAAAGCAGATCTTACTGTTTCAATATCTATACCATAAATATTTTTATCAACTTTACAATCATGTTGAAAGTAGTAACCAGGCTAATATTGAAGAAAATTTGCATAAAATAATCAGATGTTTTTGGGGTTTTTTCTCTGTGATTATTATCAAGAAAGATTGTGTGTCATAATCAAAGTGTCATCTATACATATACTTATACATAGTCTGTGTTTAAAAGCTGGTTAACAGTACTTCACAAAATGCAAGAACTCAAAAAATCAGTAATATACAACCTTTTTTTTTTTTAATTATTGACATTTCATTTTTTTTTCTCAATTCTCTTTCTTTCCTCCAATATTCAAATAGATCTTGGCAATTAAGGATTTTGTTATTGGGAAATATTATGTTATTATCATGCTATTTTATTTTACTACTTTATTTCAATTGTTTATCAATGTTATTATACATATTTAGTTGCACACATATATGTTGATGTATCTTAATATAGTTTATTTTAAAATAAATGTTTATTTTTTGGGGGATTGAAATATTTATATAAACATTTTTGGGAAATATTTAAACCCTAGATGATGTGTGTATGTACATAGATGTATAGTAGTAGTGGATAGGCTTAAAATAAAATGATAAAGGGGGTATGAAATGATAATAGTAACTAGATGAGAGATTTATTTTTTCTTTCTTTAGTATTGATTTAGTAAAGGCAGAAATTAGGCAGAGCTATGAATGGAGACATAGATTAATTAGAGAATAGTTACATTACAATATTATTGACAAGATGGGGTGTGTTTATGAATTTTTTTAAATTTTTTTATTAATTATATGAATGTCTCAAGGGACTAAATTATTTAGCTAGGTGAAATGACATTTAAATACCATAATTAAAAGATGTAGGATGCTTTCCTTTTTTTCTTATTATTAATCATTAAATGCTTAGTAATTTTATAATTATTTTTATCTTAATTAATTGTTTTGGAAATATACACATTATTTTGTAATGTTGGAGTAAAACATGAATCAGGTGTTGAAATTAAACTGCTTTTATGTGTTTATTTATCAATTACAAAACTCCTTATAAATGTTGCTCCTAAATCATCATCAGATAAAACTACATTATGAACCACAGTAAAAAAAATAAAAGGGGTAATTTAGTTATGATATGTAGAATCTTGGTTATATAGATATGTATATGGTGTAGATAACAACACCTAGTAGCTGAATGGATATTTAGGATCTAGTTCTCTTTCATGCCTTTGAATGGGAATGGGAGTGATATTATCACCAGGAATTATTTATCTAGCAGGGCAAATGTGTCCAGAATAACAGTGCACCAGCCTTTTTATTTCTCTATGAGCTAGCTTAGTAGTTAATCTCCCATCATAGGAAAGTGATTCTAAAACCCAGGAGCCAAGCTTATAAAGGTGAGAACTAGATGGTGTTCCAAACAATGGATATTAATCATCCCATTTCAAATAATGAAACACAAACAGTTAGTTATAGCTACATAGTATTGGTCCAGGTATTTGTGTTCAGATGCTAAGAGTATAAAAATGCTAAGGTTACAGTACAACACCAACTGCTTAATAGTTTCTATGATTCCATACTATTACAATAATATGGCTACCTAACTGTGGAATAATGATGATAATTGGCAATCATCAAAGTTTACTGTGATTAAACCCTGTAACCATACCACTTACTGGTATAATAATTTCCTGTACCAACTCAGGCTTGATGTTTACAGTGAATTCAGTATAATAATTTGGCCTCCCAACTGAAGACATTCCAGTATAATAATTTGGTTCCCAATGTGGGGCATTCTATGTGAGGCCTTCTGGTATCATAATTTGGCATCCCAACTGAAGGCATGAGATATACTACATACCATCTGCTTGAGATTATGCATAGACATAAATGGGAAGGAGATATGTAGGCAAACAACCAGCACAAAAAGGCACTACAATAGTTTGGCAATTACAACTGAGAGAGCTCAATAGACACCATATACTGGGCGTGGAGTGAGCATTGTAGAAGGGAGGTGAATAAATTTTAGGTTTTATTAGAAGAGAATTTTTAGTGTAGGGTTAATTGTGGTCTAGTATTATTATTTAGACTTTATATAGTCATATTTATTATTAATTCATGATTAACATTGGCAAAAGACTACAGCTATGGAACACCTTAGTATTTCAGTCCTAAAACATGTATATATTACAGCATAAGTCAGTGTTTAAACCAGCAATAAGTTCTTCTTCAGTTAAATGTTTTGTCTTATTAATATAGTTTTTTTATATTTGGTTTATTTAGGAGTGATATTTTAACTACTTATACAAATTAATCAATTATGGGTCATTTATTTTATCATAGCATCAAGAATTAAATACTGATTGTTAGATTTGAGAAAAGAAAAATTTTTGTTTCACTATTAATTTTTTTGAAACAAAATCAATATTCTAACTTAACATTTATGAAAAAATCTATGATTTTGAAGATTGGATTGAGTATTTGATTGTTGGAGTTTGTTTAGCTGTATTTTCAGTTTTAATTATGAATGGAGGATTTTGTCATTGCATTGAGGATACAATGTTTTCATGCAACTCTAGAGTGTATTCTGTCTTAGTAATTGCTCCAACCTAGTTTCAGATTTCCTATTTTAGATCATGGTGCAGTTAATGCAGCCCTGCCAAGAACTCAGCTACTAAGACTCCAGAAAAAGAGCAAGGCATGATTCTCTATATTTTCAGCCCCTAAAATTCAAAGGAGCAGAGCTTTGCAAAGATTTTTGCATTGTTATTTTGGGTTGTGGTCACTTATTTTGCCTAAATTGAGATAACTCCCATGGTATTCATAGTGCATTGTGTACTTATAGTTCATTGACTGAATTTATTTATCTATCTCAAAATTTCAGGTCACTATTCATTCTATTGGCCATCCAATGCCTGTCAGATCTCTCGGAAGAATTGATAAGTACATAGTTTAAGGTATGAACCTAGTTTTGATTATAAATATTATGTTAAATAACATTAGATGGGTGTTACATTTCTATTTTCCTTTTTCCCATGATATAATGATAGCTGGGGCAAAAGATAACATAGAATGTGTTTTGGGGGATATAGATGTGCTGGTTTTGAGGGTTGGAGGGCCCGAAGAACAAAGTATCAAATATATCATTGATAAAATAAATAATATATCAAATTTTAGATTTAGGGGTAAAGAAATATAGTTTTTATTGATATAGTTACCATGGATTTAGACAGTGAAGAGACAATGCTCTGCATCATATTTAACAGTTAAGTAAAAAACTAGACTAATAGGATGTTCAAATAAATGAGTAAAAAAATTGATGCTCAATGCTGAAAATGAGTGAAAAAATGGACAGTTGGCATCAAGAAATGAGTGCAAAAAATGGATACATAATGCTTGAAAAATGAATTAAAAAATAGAATCAGTATCAAGATATGAGAGAAATCAGAGAAAAAGCAGAGTCAGTACCAAGAAATGAGCCAACAGACAGATGTAAGCACAAAGAATTGAATAGACAGGTAGGAGAGTTTAAAGAACTTAAAGATACATTCAATGTTTCGAATGAACAATTAGAGGAATTTTAAAATGGATTTGAGAACCAAAATCAGAGAATTTGATGAAAGATGTGATACTAGATTCAATGAACTGACAAATGAGACAAGAACAATGGGACAGGAAAATCAAAGAAGTAGTAACTAAGGTAGAAAGCTCGGTAGAGAAATTTAGTAAATTAGAATAAATATATGATGAAAAAGATCCATGATAGATTTAAAGAGGCCTTAAAAGTGGAAGTTAAGTCAATTAAGATAGAGATAACTGCTGTACAAAATTGGCTGAAGACCAAATACAAAGGGTTAAGTAAAAGATAGGGCAAAGTGAAGCATGAAATGGAAAAAGTACAAAAAGAAATAATGGAAAATCAAAGTAAAATAGAGAGTATGAAGGATCAGATGGTTAATGTTAAACAACTTAAACAGGAAGAGACAGAAAACATAAAGCAAAGTATACAAGAGATTGAAAATTGTCAAAGGGAGCAAGGAGATCTTGGTAATAAGCTCAACAATCAAAAGAAAGCTATAATGAATGAGGTGAGAGAATACTTACAAAGTCAAGAGCAGAATTTAAACAGCAAGATATTAGTTATAATACAAAATAGGTTGACAGAAAATATAGATACTAAAGTCAATGCTTTTTGCAAAGAGGCAAGTCATGCATTCAAGCATAAAGGTAGCAAAATGGGCTTGAGAATCACCTGTCAAATGATGAAAACAGAGAACCTATCCCATTTGTAACAAGTGATAATCCTAGGCAAAAAGAAGATAAGGGAGATGAGAATAAGAAAGGAGGAAACACTGATATAGCCAATTATATACAGATCAAAGTATTTAGTGGTGAATATAAGAAGAATCCCACACAGTATTTAAGTGGGTTAGAGAAGCTATTCTTCCTGAGTAGGTTGAAAGAAAGGAAAAACTTGTGACTTCTAATAACCACTTACATGCTTCAGCTAAGAGCTGGTGGAGATCACTCTTCCAAAAACCAAACACCTATGGGACTTCAGGTTCACGTTGTTGAGTGGGTTTTGGAGTGAAGATAAGAAAGAGATTCTCAAGTATCATATTAGTCAAGAAAAATATAGTCCCAATAAAGGTAGCTAGACCCAGTTTTTTCAAAGTCAAGTTGCAACACTGAAGATGCTAACTGCCTTTCCTTTGTCAGAAAACCAAATTATAAGGTTTGTTAGAAGAAACCTGTCTAGACAGATTGAACAGGCTCTTATAGTGGCAGAACAATACACTGTTGAGAAGGTGGCAGATATGTTAGGGTCCTTAGAAGCTAGAGAGGTCTTATCAGGGAACACACTAAGACTAAAAAGAGAGAATATAGATTATTCTAACTGCCATGGTAGGAATAAATCACAATGGTCTCAGGAAAATAAATATGCAGCTTGTTATCAATATGAGATTAGAGGGGGAGTTCGAGTATCCGAATACTATATTAAGAATATTTTTGTGGTTATGCTCTTTTCTTTTCTTTTCTTTTTTTTTTTGATTGTAGGGAAGGCATATGTAGGGTAAAATCCAATTATTCCAGAAAAAAGTAGAGAGAATTTGTATGTGTGTGTGTGTGTGTTTGTTTTAATCAGCTATGTAAATTTTTTCCATTGGTGGAATACAAAATTAAAAATGAACTGGGGATGAAGTGAAAGATTTCTACTAATTTTCGCTATGTATTAGGAATCAATTTCTTGCTATGTGGGTGGGTCAATATGGTGTTTGAATAATCTAGCTTAGATGTCTTTATACAAGTGAAGAAGATTAATATTTCAAGTTTTACTTCTATGTAGTGCAGTTTTTTTTTTTAAATTTATATATTATTTCTATTTTTGTATGTTAACATTAAAGAAATAAAAAGGAGTTAGTAAGAAAAAAAGAGAGCTCATTAGCAAATGTGTAAAATCAAAGAAATTGCTAATGATCATTTTTGACCACAAAACTAGTTTGAACTCAGCTACTAATTAATTGATCATATAAGTTGACAGTTTCAAGATAAAAAATATTTCAAACGACAAAAGTGGATAGCAGATAACTCCAATCACACATTACCATCAAGAGCCTAGTATTATTAAGGGATCAGTGATGTCAGTAAAATAAAATGGAATAAATAAATACCAGATAAACAGGGCATTATATTGTGATTCCATGATATGGTTGGACATTCTATCACATTATTTTTTAAACAGAAAGATATATTGTAGTTTTCTTAATCCTCTTAGTAGACAGATTTGTTTTTCTATTCTTTTTATTAGAATAATGTCATATTAACAAATGACCATTAATAATTCAACAATTGTAATGCTGTTTCTGCTTGAATGAAATAAACTTTCGAAAAAAGATTCTGTGAGGAAAAAAAAGTTTTAAACCTGTATAATAAATTCATATCTGATATTTATGACTTATTTAATAAAGAATATTCATGTCTAATGAAATGTGTGACAAAGAGGCACATATAGCTGACATGCCCATAATCTAAGATTTTAATCCAGCTAAATAAATCTATGTAATAATATAAAATGCATATTTATGTTAAGCGTTTAATAAGAGACATAGAGAATTAAAGATTCTTGCAATCTGGACCATGATTTGAATCCAGAATAGACTTGCCTAAATTTCCAGGTTTCAAATAGACTAGGTATTTTTAGTCAGATATGTGATCCATAACCAATTCAGTTTATCACCCAAAAGTAATTAATAAAAATGAATATCTAGCTACTTTATAGCTAGAAAAATATTTAAACGTTAAATTCTCACCAACTTGGCACTTATAACAACAACAAAAAAAAGAGCTGTTAGAAAAGTTATTGTTCTGCAGAGATTATTTAAAGGCTTTTCTGATATCTTTTTACTCAGATTCATTCTGTGATAGATATCACGAAATAATACAATGGATATCAAAATTCAGAAAATTTAACTTGTTTTAAATAAGATTATTGAAAATATTTTTTTTAAGTATGTGTGCATATTATTTAATGTCTCTCTGTCTTTATTTGTGGTATTTTCCAGATATTTTAAAATATGTGTGCATATTTAGTAAGAGTTAAGTTAAATAAATAATGATGCTCTTTATCATTACTTGTAGCCAACCACTTAGTGACTGGTGCTATAAAGTCTGTAAGACTAATAATGCCAAGCAGATTGGCCCCACCAAACGTTGTGCTAGAGTTAAAATATACTAATAAATTAATTTTATTTATTCATCCAAATATGCTTACAATAAATCATATGACTTCCGCTAGAATTGGCACAGATTCAATTCAATATATTATGAAGTAAAATAATATTTATTTTTTATGAATTACCTCCTCCCCCAATCAAATTTAGTTTTGTGGATTTTATTTAACTAAAATAATTTTAAATACATTTACTGTCTAATTCGTCAAGAAAGATTAAATCGATATACATAGTTGCCGCAAAAAATTGAATGTTTTTTTACTTGGAGTTCGCAAGAAGGTAAATCACTAGAAGAGACAGAGCTACCGGGGTCTGTCGGCATTAAGTTACAGTCTGCCACTCCTTTCATTATATCAGACCTAACAAAGCATGTGCGTTAAAAAATAAGTATTAGGGAATTGATTTAATAAGTTTTGACTTAAAAAATAATTTGTTTTTTAATATTACTTAGATTCCTTGTATTATTTTTAATAAAATTATTTATAAACTTTAAGATCAATCAATCAGTAGTACTCTGATCCATGGATAGGTCCCGAGAGCAATAACACAACAGTCATTCATAACAAAGTCATGTGAAAGTCTGAGTTCGAATCCCATATATAAAGACTTTTTAATGAATGATAATATTTATGAGTTAAATTTAAATTCACACTAAATTTAGAAAAGTTTCATTAATACAATCAATCAAAATTAATATACATAATTCATTTCTTGCTGTAATAATGAAACATGTTTTGATTTTGATATCCATTTAATTTTGATCTTTATTATTATCATTGTTCAAAAGCTCATTTATTTAATAACCTGAAATAGCAATCACTAATGACCATTTTATATTTTCTAAGCTTCTGACAAAGAGAACTTTAATTGTCTTATAAGTAATTTAAAACTGCTATATTTATTAATAATTACATCTATATATATTTGTCTTTTAGATATTGTATTG
This sequence comes from Epiperipatus broadwayi, assembly GCA_028023455.1. Classification (NCBI taxonomy): domain Eukaryota; kingdom Metazoa; phylum Onychophora; class Udeonychophora; order Euonychophora; family Peripatidae; genus Epiperipatus; species Epiperipatus broadwayi. Next base: position 1,079,709 of record JAQFVV010012606.1, on the reverse strand, counting down.
GATATTCAATCATTTTTATGTTTATGTTATTGATTTCAAAGAGTCGATATTGAATAAGCATGGTTGTGCACACATTCAGCAAAATTCAGTTTTCATTATCTTCCACAAAAATATTCTTAATGATAATAAAAAAGTTTTTAATATTGTATCGTCTTCATTTAATTTCAAATAATTTAATTATAATCAATTGAAACTCAATCTATCTTTTATTTATTTCTTCATTCGTGGTATATGTAAATTCACAACTTCATTCGTGGTATATGTAAATTCACAAACTTGCATATTAATTAACCTATAAGTTCTCTCTATTACATATCTTACATACCTATCTTAGTGCTACGAATATGACTGGCTTGGTCAAAAGCAGTGCTAAGCTGTAAATTTGTAAAGGAGTTATAAATTTTGTAATCTTTCCTGCATCTTTCCTACCTACTGTATTATAATCAATTGACTCAATATGCTTTCCCTTTAAGTATAGGTAAGAAAATATGGATGGCTGAAGAGTTGAAGAGTGGGGAATATTGAAGTCTGTCCTTCGTCTTATATATATATATCTTTTTTTTTCTTTTTTTTAACTGCAGACAATCTCATGCATTCTCTATCAGGATGCCTCTGTGAATACTCAGAAAAAAGGCGAGTGACCAATCAATATATTACTCTTAACTTTTATGTTTGTCTAGAGGTAATTCCTTAATTACAAAATTTTAATTAAGTGTAATTAATTACATAGGTTTTTTTTTTTTTAAAGTAGCATATATATATATTTTATTTAACTAATTATAAAATACACGTTCTTTTCTGATTTCTTAAAAAAAATATAAGCTGACATTTTTTAAATTTATAAGTTTTCTAATTTTTCATTTAATTTTCTCATATATAGATTTATATTTTACCTCTATCCAAAATTATAAAAAAATTATATATAACATAACTCCAAGTTAAGAACTCATATAGATCTTCTAGGATCCCTAAATAATATAAATGTACATATTAAATAATGCATGTTTTTGCGTAAAATAATTTGTATTTTTTAATTACAGAATTATTATCTTTAAAAAAAATTTAAATAATAAGTGAAATAATGCTTAAAGCTAAATGGGATAATTATGTAATTAGAAACCAACCAGTTACCACCTAAACATTCACAATAAAGATAGTAATCAATATGTTATAATTGACTATTTATTAGTCTGCATTACATAGATATGTTTATTTCATGTTTAACAGGTTTATTTAAACTTCATTGTATCAATATTTTATTCTCTGTGGTCAAGTTGCAATCTATATTCAATGGACCATTAGTAAGAGTGGATTTCCATTCTTGCTATTAAAAGGTGAGAAGGTTATCTTGACAGCAGTGAGAAATATTACTATCTTTATTGTGAATGTTTAGGTGGTTACTGGTTGGTTTCCAATTACAAAAATTTGTATATTTTAAAATAAAAAAGATTACTGAAATATTTAATAAATTTATAGCCATAAATAATCATTATCAGTAGTGAAAATTTTGGTCTGATTTTTAAGTTTTCTAAGTATGTATTTGGTCATTCATTTCTTAACTAGTTAATATAAAGCTTTTAAGTACTTTAAGCTTCTTTGAGCTCTTTGTGATTTTAAATGAATCCATCATTAGATGAATAAGTATTGTCATAATGTGCTAGTTTAAATTAAAAGAATATTTTATTAAGCAGTATTTTATTCCTGTTAAGAATGTGTCTTGAGATATACAGTTTTTACATATAATATTTTTTAATATTAATTCCCAATAAAAAATTTTGTTTATTCCACCTGATAAGAGTTTTGAAAATTCTCAGCCTTTCACTTTTGTATAAAGGCTATATTTTATAATAAAATTTAATAAATTAAGCTTGATTTCTTTATGATTAATTTTATAAATGAATAACATTCTAAAACATCAAAATATGTAATAACTAACTTATAAATATGAACAGACATAATTATATCATTCAAATGGTCATACATCAATGTGAAAATAAAATCTTTCAGAAAATAATGAATTTGTTTCAAGTATTTTTTTTAAATGCAAACAAACAATTGTACATTTATGATAAATCTACCAAATTCTGTTTTAAAGTCTGATATTTGTTTAATAATTATTAAACATTTGAAAATGTTTTAACACTGTGTCAACTCTAACAGATAATGACATCACACATACTGTGATTTTCTTTTTTAAAACTATAGTCATGTTTATTAACTTCTATTTTTAAAACTAGAAAATAAATAAATAAATGGAAAGTATACACATGTATTTGTTTTTGTTCTTAAATAATAAACTAATTAGTTTGTCAAAATAATCAAAAATATTTTATAAACAAGCAAAAATCATATTTCTTTCATTCCAAAAACTTTGCATAAAAACTACACCAAAAGAAAATGAATGCCCTTTTGAAATTTTTTGTCATAAACAATAGAATAAAAACGTCAGTATTAGACAACTGTAAGATCCTGACCTTTCATATATGTTTTTCAATTACAAAATCAATAAAAGCCATATGAAGGAAAATCCTATGCTGAAATGAGTTATGATAATGGTAAAACAGTGATCTAAAGCAGAACAAGTACACATTTTCTGATGGAAACACCCACAATAGTGGGGTAAACTTGCACTGTGTAATATTTTATTATAGTATAATAGTGAATATAAAATTTGAAAGCAAATTTTTAAATTTAATTTCAAAATAGTAAATCCTGATAAGAATTCATGTGGCTTAAATTATTTTAATGCTTTATATTCATATTATGCTTTGATTATTTTATTAGTAAATATTATTTTAAATTGTTTTTAATTGTAGTCTTTTTTTATTTGTTTTTCTTTTACAGAATCATTCGAGTTTGATTATAATTTTCTTTAAAGATTGAAAATTATTCACTAAACACTATCAAGCTGCATTCAGTAAAGCAAATTCAGAGAATGTTTTTCCTCTCCTCTTCTCCTTAATGTGACTCATCATCATTATGGCATTTCCATTATATTCATTCTATTCTTGATTCTTTATTCAACCTTTACAGTACTTTTAATTCATAACCTGAGGAGTGATTTACTCTCTTTGTTTGCATATACATTAAGTTATGTTTAATTTAAGTGTTAAGTACCATATTATATATCTAGCTGATATATTAATTTTATTCTGGATTACTAACAATGTTGAAAAATGTGTGCTTATAAACAACAGAGCTCAAAGAATAGGTGATTCATTCTATTCTTGATCCTTTGTTCACCATTTAGAGTGTTTTTAATTCATAGCTTGGGAGAGGTTGGTTTAATCTGTTTATTTATATATGCAATTAATATATATAAGGGACTTGAACTCAGACATTCAAATTTCCCACAGCTATCCAATCCATCTTATAAAACTATACATATGATCACATACATGTGAAAAAGGTAAATGTATCTCCAATATATATATTTCGTGCTCACCAGCACTCATCAGATGGTCCAGATCACCATTTCCCACACATATATACAATCACTGCTCAGTTTATACTAAGAGAGAAAATATTCAAACTTTAATGGACCAGCTTCAATTTTCTCCACTCTCCAATTCTTGAGCCATCAATATCATTAAAAATCTAAGAATGAAATGCTCAAAGCCCTTGATGATGCTAATATTATTGTTATATCCATGTTGACCTTAAGCCAATCTGACTCCTCACACATAGGAACTTAAAATGTCCATTTAATTATACAGAAGAGGGATGGGCAGAATACAGACTGAATATATAATATTTAAATGCATGTATATTGTCTCCATTAAAACTTAATGTAATTATAAAGATAGAGAATCATAAATTAATAATTAAAATAATATTTATTAACATATATGGCATGAAAAGCAAGCATTAAGTTATTTAATAAATCTTAGAAATTACAAAAATCTCCCTTCCAAAAAAAAAAATTATGAGTTACAATTTAAAATGTAGCAAAAATTACCAATAAATTAGAAAATTTAATAGAATTTCCTATGGGTTTAACCAAGTTCTCACTTTTAATGAACTCACTTGCTAAATAGTCCCTATGAGAAATATATTCAAAAACACTAAATAAAATAAAATCTTACCATCCTTTGATAACGATGAATGCTAAAGAAGATGTATAAATTTTTATATAACCACATGAACAATTATATATTTAGTAGCAAAAATATTTTATCAGTTTTAAAACATCTGGATATGATCTACACATTAAAAGCATTCTGATTTATCCAGAGCATAACTGAAGGCATGGTTGGTATCATGCATCATCTTCAAAAGCCAGGATGAAGTCATGGTTGAACATCACATACGACTTTAAATAAGTGTATCACCTAGATATATATCAAGGGATTGAAAAAGCAAAGGCAAAATAGGATGGTGGAATAAACTTTAAAAAGCATCTACAACAATAGCGCAACATTGAGCCAGAACTTTGTCTCGAGTCATGAAATATGAGAATAAACCAAAAAGAGAGGGTATTGTCTAATTATAGATCATGTGACATCTGACTTGATTTCTTTGTAGTTATAGCACTGTAAGCTTGATATCACAAAAATATAACAAAACTCACTGGCATAATACAACAATCTATGAAATAGGGATAACACAATTATCTCCTATACTAATGACAAGTGATATGTAAAACTGACAAAATATTGTAAAAAAATATAGTTAAACATATGAAATTCTGACAAAACAATTTAAAATAAAAAAAACATCAGCTTCATGAACTCTGTCTGGCATTTATTCACATTCCAATTATCTACAAAAATGCACAAGTATAATAATAGTGCTTCCCTGAGGCTTGTGATGATGGTGTTTTAGTTGTATTTATATATTGGACTATTTCCGTCATCTGATATGAATAATGAATTTATGTAGAAAAATTTTATTTTATTATTCCAAATACATTCAACTGTTAGCAGTGGAATGTATTTGGAATACTTAAGTAAAGTTAAATTTTTCTCAAGACATTCAATACTCATATTCTGATAACTAAACTTGAAAATACTCTGTTAAAGTTATATATAAAATAATACAGAGAAACATAAAATGAATATAATGCATATAAAAATAAATATTAAAACTAAACATTTTATATCTATTTACCAATAAAATAAAGAATTCTTAAATCTTGATTCACACCATTACACAGGATGAAGTCACATTAAAGTCGTTGGACTCACTGAAGTCTCTACAGGGTATCCAGACAACACTGGAGACTTAAATAATAAGCAGCAATTAAAATATGAGGTAAGCAGAAATTTAAATTACTGACATAAACAAAATAGCCATTCTAAGTAAATGATATGCTTAAATAATCAGTAAATTAAATAATAAACATCACATGACTACCACCTCTTATGCTTGTGTATAACTGTTGTTAAAACAGGCAAAACTCACTATATATATTGCCACACACAGCAAGCTAGAGTAATCAATGGATGCCAGAAGGCTTGTGCATAAAATCCCCATCTAGTGCCTACTCATCCAATATCCCCAGATTAGTTTCTAGCTTATGGCTTTCATCAGTGAGGAGCCTTGGATCTGAAAGCACTGCACCTAGATCTTAGGATCTAATGCAACTCTCCAGCAACCACTTTTTATCTCAGTAGAGTAGTCATGTGATGTTTATTGGCTTAAAGCCAATACTGCCTAATAGGATAGTAGTGGCTATGGTTATTAAAGAACCAAAGACACCAAAATGTATGGGTACTGAACTGGGTTCAGACCCATATGACTATATAAGCTAATGGGCTTGAATTAAAAACATTAAGGTGTTTTCAGTTTTAGATTCATAGTTTTGTAGTTAAATGGAAATAAAAGTTGGTTGCTGTAGGGTTGCATTAGATCCTAAGATCTAGATGCAGTGCTCTCAAATTCAAGACTCATCACTGACAAAGGCCATAAGCCAGAAACTAGTCTGGGGATATTGGATGAGTAGGCACTAGATGGGGATTTTATGCACAAGCCTTCTGGCATCCATTGATTACTAGCTTGCTGTGTGTAGCAATATATATAATGAGTTTTGCCTAAGTTAAATAATAAAAACGTTTCATAAATTCATAATAGATATTGAATAATAAGATAATAAGCATTGTAAATTTTAAATAACACATTGAATAGTTGGAATTAATAATTTCTTTTGAGGAGCACAATTTATGATTTTATGACAAATATAAATAAAAAGTTAAATATTTTAATTAGAGCATGGGTAAGCAGCTTTAAAATCAGTATTCCTAAAGAGCGAAACACATTATAATAACTTGGAACAAACACATTGTAGATAGACTATTGTTGAGTTATAATATATTTTAAATAAACGTACAAAATCATCTTTTTAAAAAAAAATCATATGGAACTACTTCAAGGATTAACAATATATGTATCATTTTTATCTTTTCTTAATAATAAACATTTTTAAATAATGAACATACATATTTAAAGAATATAAAGTCATTATTGTCCAAAGCATAGATTTAAATAAATATTGAATGCAGTAAATATAATATTTTATCTTTTAAGACAGATAAATACTATAATAAAAAAGTTTGCTTGAGCATATCAATTTATCTATTATCCTAAAATGAAGAAAATATTCTCTATTGCCGTTCATCTACAGACATCCTTATAAATAAATGCCCAAGTAAGGTCTCTTTCATTAATAAAATATTTTGTAGCAAATAATTTATAATATTTTTAAAATGTAGCATGTATCAAATTTGATAAATGAAAAAATAAATGTTTCATTCCTTTGAAATAATTCTAATGGGATAAGAATTTTTAACATGAGCATTCATAAAAATACGTAGATAAATAATTTATTAATGGCTGTCAATAAACATTCATATGTTAATAATTAACATTCTTGAATTCCTTTATTGTTTGCAGGGTTTTACTATTTTGGATAATAGTTCAAATTTAATAAATAATATTAAATTATCCAAAAGAGAACATTTTGAAAACTGATAGCAATATTCAGCATTTTAAATAAATATTGTTTCTAAAGTTCTTTTAGAAGTTGTAGATTAATTCTGGCCAAAATTAATGAAAAATAGTTTAAAAGTTCTAGCATTTAATTTAAGATTTATCCTTCTTATAATAAAGCTTAAATATAATAAAATAAATAAATTGAAATAAATAAAAATTCTTACAATGCAAAAATAACTTTGGAAAAAATCTATTATTGCCATAGATCTGCAGAGACAACAAGTCATCTCCTAAAAATTGCACACATCATTGACAATAGTTTACAATAGTTTGGAGAAGCTTGAAGTACAAAGAGGTGAGGTTACAAAAATCAGAATTGATGAATATTTTTGCACTGCATAATTTTACTTACATTAACAAATAAAATAGTTATAAAATTTTCTATTTGAGCACATTGAAGAAAAAATGAGGTATGAGTGTCAGTTTAGCAAACCAGACTTTTATAGAGTAAGTCACATGATAGAAATTGATTGGATGATTGACATTCTCCTAATTAATTTGTGTGACCAATTGTCAAGCTAGAATTCTAAAAATAGATCTAATTAAAATACTTTAGAAAATTCCAGACATAACAAATATTACATCACCTTTTTAAATCAATTATTATTTAAAATAAATTGTTATACATTTAAAATTATTTAACAAAAAATATTAAAATCATTACAGGAATAAAAAAAAATACATTGTTTAAATACAATTTATTATTTCTTTATTTTCAGAACATTATTAAATTTACACTATATCTTTTTTTAAACAATACATACATTTATAATATTAGATACTTAAATTAACTTTGAACATTAATTTTTCAACCAGGAAGTACTTTTAAATAATTAACAAATTTCATGCATGCTACTCCACAATACTATTTAATTCTTTATCTAAAAATAATAATTTAAAAACATTAATTAATTATTGGTTTAAAAGATAACATGATTCTTAATTAGCTAAACTTTAAGATTTTGTAAAATAAGAACTAGATTCTAATACTACCAAATTAGCATTTATAACTGAACTTTTAACTACACTGTAAATAAATTAATTACAATACTAAAAATTAAGTAACATACTTTATTTAAAACTAGTTTAAATATTTAAGACCTTTTCTATATATTTTAAGCTTATTTTAAAGTTTATTTATGATATTTTAATTTAATAAAAAGATACAACAATTAAGTTGAGCCTATTTTAACTCTACTATCCTAACACATGTAAAAGTAAGTTATGCTTTAAATAAATAATAATTTATGATTAGGCACTTATAAATACAAAGAATTTAAATTAATATGTTCAAAAATTATTGAGATACACTTATATGAAGTTGTTTTAAGTTACTAATATCCTATAGTAGTAACTATAACATGATTAATTAAATCGTAGATGTCCTATAATCATCATTATTGCAAAAACTTTTATTGTATGAAAAATAAGCTATATACATTTTAAAAATATATACTATTACAAAATTTAGCTTGCAGTTTTGCTATAAGAACTGAAAGTTACAATATAAAAAATTTCAGCTGTATGAATTGTTATTGTTTTATGGTTGTAACAAGATTTTAATTTTTTATTAAAAAAAATTAATGTAAATGCTATTCAATGTAACAGTCCTGCTATATTATTTTTAGATTTTGGTACATTAAAAATTATAGAGCTAATTCCAATGTTATCTTTTCATATATATATTGTAACCCTTTGGTTTATTCCATCTATAAACCAAATATAATAAAATGAAGTAATTGGGGAAAAATTTTTTTTTTTGCTATAAGAAGAATTAAGTTTTATTTGAGAAAGTAATGGCTATATAGCTCACAAGTAACATATATAGAGACAGTTTGTGTTTGTATGGAATGTCTATTACTAAAGAGTTGATGAGAATCGACTGTCAGTAGCTTTAGTTAGCAGTTTCTTTCTAGAGAATAAGTTTGGAGTTATAGGAGATTGTGGTAGATATTTATGTTTATGATTATCAGAAATCATAATTGATTTTATGCTCGAAATTATAAGAAATTATGATGGATATTTGTGTTCATATAATCTGGATAATCAGTATTTTTTATTTGATGGTCTGCACATGCGTGTGTGTGTGTGATACAGATATGTGGGTTTGATTTTTTTTCTTTCCTTTAAAGAAACTGACATAATATTTTTTTTTAAATTATTAAAAATGTAAATCTAAGTAAGAAATTATTTAGATTCAGTGAATGTGACCTTTGTTTGACAAGAAAATTGTTAGTAGGCTTAATTTTTTAATTAGAGTTTCCTTGACTAAATTTCATAAATTGGTCATCAATATGTTAATTAAGGAGATCTGGTTTCAGATCAGACAAAGTTATTGGGAAAGTAACATTTTTTTTTAGAAAGAGTTATTGTTCATTCTGAGTGGGGATTTTTTTAATTAGACTTAAAGACAATCACTGGGGGGGGGGGTAACATCTGTTTTCTTTTTTCTTTTTATCCTATAAAAACTGGGAAGAAAAGAGAAGAGGGAAGAAACTTTTGCTGATTGAGAACTGAGCTAACTAACTAAAAATTAATATCTAAAGGTTTTTTTTTTTCTCCAAGTTTTTAAATTTTTTTCTCAGAATTTGATAATGAAGTTAAGTTGTATAGTAGACCAAAATATGAATTTCTAATTCTTCCAAAAATGGTGCATATCTCTTTTTCTCAAAATTAATCATGAAGAAGTCAACTTTTGATAAGATATTTTCTGTTGAATGTCCCAATTCATCCAGTCTGCTTATAAAATTTCATGCAGGGAGAGAATTGTCAAATTTCTTTTATCAAATTAAAAGACCAATTCAGATTATAATAATTATATGGCTCTTTAAAATTCGTTTAAAGAACTGCAACAATCTTCTGTATAATGTTTTAAAAAGAGTTAATTCATGTTAGTAATCAGAAACTGCTTATTGCCTATAATTTGAACCTTTAAATGGAAAGGAAGAGGAAAGGAGAACAAAGTGAATTCAAACCCAGGGAGAACTCATCAACTGGAAGTTAATCAACAAACTTTTTAAAATTTATTAACTATCCTGTCTCTACATTTTGATTTAAAATAACTATCTACAATTTTGATTTAAAATAACTAACTACAAATTTGATTTAAAATAACTATCTACAATTTTGATTTAAAATAACTATCTACAAATTTGATTTAAAATAACTATCTACAATTTTGATTTAAAATAACTATCTACAATTTTGATTTAGAATAACTATCTACAATTTTGATTTAACTTGATTCAAATGACTGTCTGTGCGTTCTATACACATTTAATTAAAATAACTGTCTGAGATGCCATTATATAGCTATCTCAGGTAAAATGAACTAAATATATTAATTGATTAATGAACAATGGAAGGAAAAGACATTTAAAGAGACTATCTGTAATGTTGATATTTATTATTTATTTTATTTCATTTATATAATATGTCATTTGTTTTATTATTATTATTATTATTATTATTATTATTATTATTATTATTATTATTATTATTATTATTATTATTATTATTATTATTATTATTATTATTATTATTATTATTATTATTATTATTATTATTATTATTATTATATTTCATTTTGTTTATATGCTATGTCACTCTCTAATCACTGGATTATTTAATTTAATATTTTGTTTATGTTTAAAATGTGTGAAGGAAAGAAAAGAAAATGATTTTGATACCATTTAAGTATAGATGCTCATGTAAATTTAGACTTAAAAGTAAAGAGAGAAATGATATAAATATTTTATTATTCTTTACAAAATTTTAATTTGTGCTTAATAGTAGATATGAAGAATGAGAGGATGGTCATAAAACCCATTATTGTGCTGTGAGTGTTGATCTGTTATTGATATAGATATTGGGTATGTTGTTGGCTTGACTGGTTAAAATTGAAATAATTCATATATGTATTGATTTGGGATCTGGTTAGTCTTGTCATTTATCTAGGCTGGAATCGATGTATGTGTGGGCATATTTAAAGCTATAAATGCTTGTCATTACTAATGTAAAGTAATCCTACCACCCAATAGATAGGAAATAGCTGTCTCCTAATTTAGATACCATGGCAGTTGGAGGACTAAGTTTTTCTCCATTTATTTGTTAAGATAGGGAATTATTAGTAAAGTTACTGTTTAAGTATAGAAAATGTTGCAAGCCAATATAGGGAATAGGTGTCTAAGAGAAGCTCTTTACACAATTCTGGATCTTAGGAAAGATCTCTCCCTGGCTCAAACAGATAGTTTAAGTTTGAAGTTGATGTTGTTGTTTTTGTTATTTCCCTTATCAAGATGTGGCTGTGTGCACGTTATAGACACTGCATGGTGATGTGAAATATGAAGAGAGTTTTCTTACACGGGACAGAACAACATTGCCCGGAAAGGATAAGGATTCAGTCAGATGTATATGTATGATGAAGAATGACAAAGATTTTAATTAAGAAACTAACCGATCTGTATTGATTTTTTTTTTGAATGATGATAAATTGAGGTCGTCAAGCTGAGCAGACATACTGACTAATTAAGATATATACAGTCGAAACGTAAAGATCTGACAAGCATCAATGTAAAAGTGTGGGTTTTGAATTTAAACCCGTTTGCAAAATTAGTAGGGTAATTTTGTGACATATAATCCTTCTTCATTGGAAATGTGAAAATTATTACTTGATAAAATGATTTAGAAATTTAAGATTACTTCACATTGCTAGTTAGAATAATTGAAACGAATATACTATTTTGGAATAGTCCAATAGACAATGTTTACAATAAAAGGAAGGGGAAGTAGAAATTTGTAGGTTTTCTTCTCTTTCAAGATAGGTTTTCTTAAAGCTAAAAATATATGGAATTCTGTTTCCAGCGTTTGTATTATTATTATTTATTTATTTAATAAATGAATGGATCAAAACCAGAAGTGAGTCATCCAAGAAATTAGTTAACTCAAACATGTATTTAAATAATAGTCCTGAAGAGATTAGAAGCATATATTTGTGTAACAATATTATAATTTAGTGTGTTTTTTTTATTTTAATCTTTATCATTATTATTTCATGTAATAAAGGTTTGTTATTGTTATAAGATTATATTGTGTTTTGTGTTTTGGTGTTTCAAATATCTCCAGAATCTATATATCCAGCACCTATATTTAAGGTAATATTAGTTTATATTTAAATTTAATTATTCATTTTATAATGATACTTTATTTCCATGATCGATTTGCAGTAGTCATTATCATATTGTTTCCATATTCGATTCACATAGTTAATTTGATATTAATAATTTATTTCCGTGATTGATTTACAGTAGTAATTTTGTCTTGAATATTTCTATATTCGATTAATATAATTCATTTTATATAAGTCATTTTATAGCCTTCATTTTCACATAATTTATTGTTATAATTAATTTGCCTAATCTAACTTATGATTATTTCAGTAATTTGATTTCATAAGTAAATTTTGTTTGATTTATCTGATTGATGTCCATGGTTTACTTCCATAGTTTACTTTAGCAAAGTAAAATTACTAAGGTTATTAATTAAAAATAAATTAGAAATAACAGAATAAAATGACAGGGAATAGTTAAATTAAGTTTAATAAATTTAATCTTTTGATTCATTGTAATGTTGTGAATATTGGGAGCAGACATAAAATCCCTTTCCTGCTCTCGGTGTTTAGAGTGATTCCCACTATTGAACTTGTATTAAAATCTATTTTGGCATATATGGGATCATATCCATTACAGTGTAATCACTTATATGGCCACCTCTTGACAGATCTAGACCTTGAGAAAGAGCAGTTCGATTATTGATCTAAGAGCTAGTTTGGAAGTCAAGTAGCTTATTATAACAACATTATTATACTATAATAAATTATTCTACTATTATGAAAATAGGGATCATGAATTGATATTTGATCGAAAAATATATGTGTGTTAGAGAAATAAGATTAGGAATTCTCAGATTAGAGAACATAACACAGACATTCCGTGTTATATAATTGTAGCTAGTGAAAGTGATAAATGCTGAGAACGAAAAATAAAGTAATGGGATTAAATGGGGAGGATTTATTTGTGATAAATTTTATCTAGCACTAAATTAAATAATGATTTTATATTATGAACATAGATTATGAGTTCTTTGCATTAATTACTGAGTTATTTCCAGTCAGATATAAATGAGAACTGTATACAATATTTTCTGTAGTACCACTCGAGATCAGATATTTATAATAAAGTTGTGGAAGAAAGTTGTCTCATTATTATAGATTTTATAATAAATTTATAATGAAATATTTGCATGACTAATGCTAGGTTTGAAATTAAGACCACATAGATTGAATGGTTTTGTCAATATTATTTATTATTATTTTCTTGAGAGACGATTTAATTACTTTCTCCAGTATCTTCTATAGTCCTAAATTGACTCTGAATTGACTAGTGATGATGATCTCTAGTGGGCATTACAATTTATAGCTGCAATTTGGCACCCCCGGTATATATTTGATCCTAAAGTATAAAATTCAATTGAATAGCTACTTGAAATAAATGAGAATTTATATATATATAATTGTACAAACCTTGATCATTAATAACATATTGATCATTATTACACTATTCATATAAAATAAACGTTTAAATTTATATAGTTTATTAGAAGTGTTCTAAGACAAGTTATAAAAGAGGCTAGTCTTGGCATGATATATATATTGAAGAGCACTTTGTCAATATTTTGTGTAGTATAAAAATGTAAAAGATTTATTGCACATAAATGATTAGAGGTTATACCTCTTTAAATTTAATTACATATATTTAAGGTATATTGATCGTTTCATTTCATACATATTATTAACCAGAAATACTACCAAAATCACATTTTCCTTTATTTTTGCTATAATATCTTATATAAATCCAATTTATTCATGTCACTTCAAACACTTTTTAGCAAAAATCTTTTATTGTGCATATATACATATACACCTATGTTTTGACTGTCCTGAAGTCTTCTTCAGAGCCAGTTTACTTTAATCAAATCATTTTGAACATTTTTTAACAAAAACCTTTTATTCTACATATATAAACATACACCTACATTTCGTCTGTCCTGAAATCTTCTTCAGAGCCAGTTTACTTTAATCTTTGGCTCTGAAGAAGACTGCATGACAGTCGAAATGTAGGTGTATGGGTATACATGTACAATAAAAGGTTTTTGCTAAAAAGTGTTTGCAATGATTTGAATAAATTGAATATTATTAATCATTCATCATAGAGGTACAGTTAACATTACCCTGGCAAAATATTATTTATAAACCTAATTTATTTGATTTTTTTTCTTCAATAATTTTATTCTTTTTTGTATTCAGTGTATATACTTATCTCCAATGATAATTTTCTTTTGCTATATCTTAAAATTATTTTTTACTGTGTTATCAAATATGCATTTAAATAATATTCATTTAAATTTAAATAATATTATATATATGCAAAATTTAAATTTGATATATATTAAATACAGTAATATTAATATAATTTCACTTATTCTGTTAGAAGTACTTTCGACTATATTCTTTTTATTCTTTGTCAACTATATAATAATGTAACGTGGAATAATCAAAACAAGACATTATTTTATAACTCCCATAATTCCATTCAGTTCTCCCACAATTCTGTTATATTAATGTTTGATGATTGACGATTCATTAATACTTCGCAATTTCTTGAAATTAATATTGCTTCTTTTATTTTTCGTTTATTGTGGCAATGTTCAATTTATATAATTTTTATGTTTTCATAATCAATTTTCAACATGTATTTACAAGTTTTATTATAATCAAATATAACAGACGCTGAAGGTCTATTTTCATCTTTTTTTAATTGTTTATCTTTTGAACTCTTTTATATAAAGGCATATGCCACAATAACCGAAAAATAAAAGAAGCAATATTAATTTCGAAAAATCATCAAGTATTAATGAATCGTCACTCATCAAACATTAAAATAACAGAATTGTGGAAGAACTTAATAGAATTATGGGAATTATCAAATAATGTCTCATTTTGATTATTCAACGCTATATCGTTATATAGTTGACAAAAACTAAAAGGAATATAGTCGAAAGTACTTCTAACAGAATAAGTGGAATTATATTAATATTACTGTATTTTATATATATATCAAACTTCAATTTTACATATATTTTGAAGGAATTGAAGCAGCAAAATTAATATTTTAATATATATATAAGATTATGATCTGGGCCAAATGATGAGTGCTGTTTCAGTATGAAATGAACATCTTGGAAATCAATTATCTTTCTCATATATCTTGGGTCATATGTTTCAGCAAATTATGTTGAAATAGAAGTCTGAAATATATATATATCAAGCATTGGTGGTCAAGTGGTCAGCGACAGCTGCTTTACAAGCAGTTGTCCCGGGTTAGTGGGTTCACTTCCCGGCTGATGCTATGATAGATGAGAAATATATAATATATATGAAGTTAAAATATACCTAAACAAATGTGTATATAAAGTTAAGATTATAATATAAACTATGTATGTCTTACTCACTTGAATAGAAGTGAACTGCATATTTAAAACAAACTGCATCTAAAGTGAAAGAGAATGGTCTGATTTCTGGCTTGATGGATGATTGTGATATCATTGAGATAAAGTGAAAGAAGCAACTAAGGTAAAAATAAAACTTGAAAATATATGTATGGAAATATTTTAGTATATGGAATTTTCTATTTATAATTATTTAATTAGTAAAGTGTTGAATGGTCATTATCTAATCAAGGTTATTTTCTCAAAGTAAAGACAGGAAGTAAAACTATCACCAGCAATGCAATTAAAATAGTTTCGTCTTAATTGCAGTTCTTGGTCTAATATAAAGCCAAAGCCCTACAGTTCACATATATAGATGTACGAAACCAAAGTATCACAAAACTTTTAAATATTCTTAAATTTTGAAATAAGCCTCTATATTTATAGATCAAGTATTATAATATAATATTTAACAGGTGTTTCCAAGAAAATATTTTAATGTTAGACCAAGAGCAATAATCAAAAAAGAAATTACTTTTGATTGTATTGGTGCTGACAATTTCTTTCTCTTTCCTCCCTCTCTCCCTTTCCTCCCTCTCCCTATCCTCCCTCCTTCTCTCACTCTATCTGTTTTGGACAGTTAATCTTGATTATTTACTGACCAGTCAAGAGCTTTCTAATTAAATAATTATAAATCAAAAATTCCACATACTAAAGTATTTCCACCTAAACATCTGTTAACATTATTTTATATATATACACACACACAAAGTTACAATATTTTCCTCATTAAAGTATATTTGGGATTTTTATTGTTTGCCATAATTATAAATCCTGGGGGGGGGGAGCATTATTTTTTGGTGCCATCAAGCCTATGTTGACTCTTGGAAAGTATATAAATGATACTTTGCCTCTTAATTTACAATCTAATATATAATATATAGGGTATATGAGCACAGACTTTCACACGACCCACCACTCTCCATACTATCTCATAACACTGATCCACTTGAACACATATATGTTGAAAAGATAAATAATCATCAATATATGTATTTCGTGCTAAAACACCAGTTATCAGTTGGTCCAGATTACCATCTCTACACATATATGCTATGAG
Organism: Epiperipatus broadwayi; assembly: GCA_028023455.1. NCBI lineage: Eukaryota > Metazoa > Onychophora > Udeonychophora > Euonychophora > Peripatidae > Epiperipatus > Epiperipatus broadwayi. The sequence goes on along the minus strand of JAQFVV010012606.1, from coordinate 1,063,055 downwards.
TGCTCAGATATATATTAAGGTAGAAATAGAAATATTGAATCTATATAATCTTGATATATGAATTCATTAAAATTTGCAATGTAGCCCTATAACTAAGATATACTAAGAATTGATAAGGAATGTCAAACTTCCAAATGAATGTTGTTAATTATAGTATTGGATTTCCTAATTATTATATCAGTTGGAAAACTTTACAAGCATTAATTATAAATAGTTATAATTTTATATTTATCGAGTCCAAATTGTTAAATATTTTCTTTTCTTATTGGCCTATGTATAGTTTGCTATGCTAATCACCACGTACTGACAGTCTTATTTATGCAATGAAAGGTTAAAAAGTATTGTGGTGTTTAATCATCACAGTCCTTTAGACAAGTGATGATTGAACTATGATCTACAGTTAGTTGTTCTAATAATTTGGTAATAAATGGTTGATTTGCTCTAATCATTTTTTTTTTTTACAATTTTTTAATGGTCATATAGGATCGCTGCTCATTTCTGTTACTTCTGATGGTCACATGATATAATTTCCTGAATGATAATGTGTTTGATCATTATTTTTTATTATTAGTCATATATTATATGGAAATACTTTATAAAAGAAATGAACAATTACTTTATATTTGATTAGGTTTCCCTTTTAGTTTTTTTCCTGGAGTTTATTTAGTCCATCTTTTATCCAACACTGAGATATCACATAAAACTTTGAGCCGTATTCCAAAACATCTCACTATACTAGCCTATTCATCTATTAATAACTATTAGCTGTTTGTGGCATTACGACATAGCATATAAACTGGCAAATAACAAGTAAAGAGTTGTTAGAAAAGTGATTTTTAAATTTAAAAAATACGAATTATCAATCTAGACCAGTATGTAATTGTGCTATAATTTTCCTTGCAATAAAATTTATTTTAAGATATATTTAATTAATCATTTTATCTCTATTTATTTTTTAATTAATATTAATCGTTGTTAATCACTCTTCCTGTTCATCATTTGATTCAACGTGTTTCTTGTGATTAAATAAATAATGAGTCATTAATGTTTTATTTAAAGTTTACATACATTATTTTTTAAAACTTTTCAAATTGCCAATAATATTTAGTGCAAATTGTAAGTAGTAATTCATTTGGCAAATAATTTAGATTAATTCAAGCTAATAATCTGTCGCTGCCAATTTAACAGTTTTAACTTTTTATGTATACAGAATTTTTTTTTTTTTCACTTTGCTATTTCAAAAATATAATTAATCATAAGGATATTTTTAGAAGAAACTTTTGAAAGCATTCTGGCCTGTACGTTTGAAATTAATTTACAGAAGTTCCATTCATATTTGAATCTGAAAAGTTCAAAGTGTTCCATCTTTCATTTATTGCCAGTGGTACATTCTCATATTGTTGCTAATAATATTCTTATTATTACTTCTAATTATAGTACCATTTTTATACGAAGTATATGGCCTTAATTATAACCTTTTTTTTATTATTAATGTAACAACATATATATTAATAAAAGATATCTTTTTGTTTTAAGTGCTTTTTAACACCATATCAGGGGTTCCCAATCTTTTTGGTCCTCATATCCCCTTGGCTTTTAGTAAATTATCCGGTACCCTATATTTATTATTATAAGAAATAAGCAGTTGGAGAGGGCACCATGCAGTACATCATGAGCATTTGCAAGAGATGCAGATGCCATGGAAGAATAGAAGGCATACATCCATGAGGTAGATGATTCTGTCGTTTGTGCTTTTGAGGTAGACTAAATAGTCAAATGAAAAATAGTTTATTCAGAATGAATTTCTAAGAGTTTATAACAGCTAATAATAATGGAATTTTTTTTTCAAACAATCTAAATAGCTCATTTGGTTAGAGCATACCTTAAATTAAATATTCATGAATTTAAAGATCCAGGTTCAATTCCCATACTAGAACTGTAATTGGACAGGCCAGCAATGCCTGAAGAAGAGAAAAGAATAATTGCACTCAAAATGTTGTGTTATATAATAACCTGTGTACTATTATTAACAGTTGAATGTATTTTGAAAGTTTAAATTTTTTCTAAGGACATTCATTCAATATTTAATAGCAAATGATGGAAATAAACCGACAAAGGTTGTGAATCTAACTAACTGTACGAGGAAGCTTTTCCAAACTTTTTTTGCAAAAAAAATGGTAAAGAAGACACTACTCCATCAGTCTAATAGCCTATAATATCTTAATACACATTTACTCATTAAAAATAAATGATATTAGCTACAGATTAAGATATCTGAAAAAATATTTTAAAATTTGTAAAAAATGATAGGAAAGATGGAAATAAAGTAGAGAGATGTGAGATGTAATAAAATTTATTTGTGTCTCTGAAAGTCTTGCGGTAGAACATAAAATTGCATATTTAAAGTAGTCATTCATATTTTTCGCATATAACTCATCCATTTCTTCTTTCTCCCTCTATATTTTGCTTCTTTTTATATTTCACTATAAACTCATTGCTTAAAGTGTTAAAGGAGTGTTGATGAGTTTATAGTCATTCATATTTTACTACTCTATCATATTTTTTTTGTAATTGAATGCTTTATTGCTTGAAAGTTTACATAAACTTCATCAAGTGTTGGTGGCCTAGTGGTTAGCATAGCTGCCTTCCAAGCAGCTGGCCCGGGTTCACTTTCTGGTCAATGCTTTGACGTATGAAAGAAAAAAAGTTTATATAAACTTCCAAACATCAGAAGTGATAAAATTGAGTCACAGTCCATTAAACTTGAACTATAGTGTCTGTCACGTTGCCATTGCATTAATCCATTCACAGGAGACTCATTAATGAACTCTAGTTTTTAAAAATCTTATCATGTATATAAATTACATTTATTTCCTGTAGAGCATGTTCCTCCTATACACTCTTTTAAAAAAAATGGTTGCTTGGTTATTACTTATTGCATTTATTTTTATATAATGGTTGCAACAACTTCAAGACACATCCACACAAAAAAAATCTTACTAAGATGAAGCATAATATTAAATAAATGAATTTGTATTTAGTTATTTGTAATAGTAAACAGAAAATCTAAATATGGTATGCATCAACCATATTATTTCAATAAACATGAATCATCATAAATATTACAAATGATAGAATACTAGCAATCTAGTAAGTTTTAAAAATATAAAATGGCTACTTCCTAGAGTATCTCTCATAGTCTTTCAGTTTGCTAATAGTGTTAAAAAAAGCTTAATATAATGACTAGCATATCTATTGGTCACCATCGTAATCTTTTATTGAGTACAGGCTGCTAATGCTGTAAAGTAAACTTTTGTAGGGCAGTAGTTAGTGTACCAACTACCAGTATCTAATTATATACTGCTAATGCTGTGAAGACTGTAATGGTTAGGATATCTATTGGTCATTCTATGAGCTGGTGCTTAAGTACAAGTTGCCAATGTTGTGAAGAAGAGTTTAGTAGTTTAATGATTAGTATACTTATTGGCCCTCTTCCTGATTTTATACTAGAGTTTAGGCTGCTAATGTTGTAAAGAAGAATTTAATAGTGTAGTAGTGAGTGTATTTATTGGTCACTCTCATAACCTAATGTTTGAGTACAGACTGATAATGTTATGAAGGAAAAAAATTTAATGTAGTGGTTAATATATCTATTGCTTATCCTCAGATACTAAACCTATGGTCCATTAGTGATGTGGGAAACTGTTCAGAAAAAGATGTAGCACAATTTTCTTAGGGAATTTTGTTCTTTAAAAAATATCTAATTAAAATATTTCAATTAACTTTTGGATAAATGTCATAATTAATATTTTATTATATTCTCTAATGAATAATGCAAACAATTTTTCTAGACCAAAGAGAGTAAGTTATGATTCGCATGGTACATGCATCCCATAATGACAATTTGGGTGATCCATGATCCATGAACATGTGTAAAAAAAAATTTTTTTTAATTATACAAAAAAAAAAGTTTCAAAAAAAAAAAAATTAAAATTTTATTCTGAATTTCATTAACGTTTTTCGCAAAACTTATCGTTAAAATATTTGATATAACAATTTCATTGTATCTTGAAAACAATACGTTCTTTTCAAAAATATTTGGAACAAAATTTATTAGGTTTGTAATTCTATACATCTTTTGTCAAATAAAGTTTTTCATAAAATGCTCTAATAAGTTATTATAAGTCTTAAAGTTTGACAATTATTCAATGTGTTTTGAAAATAATAGAGTTTTATGGAAAATTTAAATGTTGAGTCTGAATATTTTTTATTAAACAATTTTTATTATGTTTCATTAGTTTTCAAGTTATCAATAAACGAGGAGTTCATTGACATCAAACTGTAAGTTTCCATTAATGGATGTTGTTGCTCAATAATAAGCCTCTACAATTGTTGGTTTTGAATTATTTTGGAACAATATTCTGTCACAATGTCAAGAGTCGGTGGCCGAGTGGTTAGCACAGCTGCCTTACAAGCAGTTGTCCCGGGTTCGCTTCTTGTCCGATGTTTTGACACATAAAAAAAAATATTCTGTCACATACAAACGTATACGTTATGCACAAACACCATAATACATACTGTGCTGAACAACCTTCTAAAATTTTTGAAACAATTTTAAAAGCTTTAGTTTATGAAAATTCAGTTTCCAAAATGATCACAAAACTTGCCTCTACTCTCAATATCTCATATATCAGAAAGTAAAAATATTTTTTTTTACAAGCAGCTTATTCAAGATCTTATAGAAGTCAGTATAGCCCATGATCAGAAAAGTTTGCCCACCCCTGATTTTAAAAATATATAATGGGCAATATTGGGAATATTTTGTAGAACTAAAAGAATAGGATCTAAAAACAATGTGTATCTATGTAATAAAGAGTTAATTGTTTCATCAATTACTAGAACTATATTCCACTGCAGAATGAAGTATTCTTATAATTTATTTTACTCTTTGTGAGAACTACCTCCTCTTCATCATATCGCTCCACGCATATTTTATTATTTTAGCCATTCGCTCATCTCATATGGATGTTTCTAAGTGTCTTATATTTTTAAGATTAAATTTAAGCATTAATAGGTATTAAATCTTAAATAGTAAAATATATATATATATTTAAAAGAATTGAGTCCATATGCTTGAATTTAAGACTAAATCAAATTTAAAGCTCAGTGTAAGATTAGTATTACTTTGTGAAAAAACATTTTTACATCTTTATTAACAATTTCAAATGAGTTTCTTAATCTTGTTATATTGGGTCTTTTTATAGATATACATTTTTAATACACATACACTACTTGATATCGTTTTTGTTTACGTTATTACTATTGTTTAATGTAATCCCAATGATATTTTTTTATTATAATTTTTAAACACCTAATCAAATGGAGGTAAAGCTAAGAGAAAAAATAAATTGCACATGAGTGGAGTTTCTATAATGTATAGTCATAATTTTTATAAAATGATCTTATGCAGAATGTGCTATTGTTGGTACTCCAATAATTATTTGGAAGCATTTGTGTAATATCTAGCAATAATTGAATTATTAAAGTTGGAAGAGAACACAGTTCATGATAATGATAATAAAAAAATATTTCTCAACAATTGCGGCTGTTTAATCCTAATGATGATGGACTTAATTTCCTTATTCTCCTCTACATGAGGGTTCAGAATGACTAATATGCCAAAATGGGTAGGATGACAACCTTGGCACTAACAAGGTCTTTGAACGTTCAATCATCAGATTTTCAATGAAATGGAAGGCTAAAAAGTTGTGAGTTGGAATAATTTGAAGCCTGTCCATTAAAGTATAAAGATTGGCTATCTTAATATAAAGCTGAGTACTGATTATATATATGTGTGTGAGGATAGTAATCTAGACGAACTGATGATTGCTGGTTTAGCATGAAATATATATATTGGTGATTCAACATGTGTGTGATCAGGAGAGTCAGCAATATGAGATGGCACTGAGAATGATGGGTCATGTGAAAGTCTGAGTTCAAACCCTGCATATATTACATATATAAATGCAGGTTTAAGCCTGTATAATGCATTAAGATAATTTTGAATGGATTGAGAATTGGAAGTGATAAGTGAATTTCATTCTGGAAACATTTAGTGCATTGGTGCCATTGTGTTAAATCGCACAAGATTACTCAAGGTAGTGTATGAGGGGGAGCGTTTGGTGACCTTCAAATATAAAATAAATTGTTTCCACTTCTTAGTCCCAACCCCCGCTTTCATTGATATAAATGTAAATAGTCAGCCCACACTCATTCATATGTTTAGATTTAAAATTAATCTTAGCAAATTGTCGCCTTAATGCCCCTTTGTGATAAAAGTGTGTAATGTACATCTCTTCAACCTACCCTGGTAGTATTAAATAACTTAAATTTTAATAAGTTTAGAGTTACATTTAATTTTTAAGAAATGCTTTTTGGCCATTAAAAAAGAATGTTAAAATATCGGAGAAACAGGAGACTAGTTATAAAGAGAGAGAAAAAGGGGGGAAACATATGGTTACTTAAAATCAACAGCTGTATTTTCAACATTCACTTAAAATAATTTGGTTTTTTTTACTCCATTAATGATGACGAGATGAAACAACCCCCCCCCCTGCTCTTCATCCTCTGCAGCAAAAGTAATTTGTGACTATTTACTAGATTTAAATATAGTTTACTTCAAAAGATAAGTAACTGAACTGATTCGAAATTTAACTAATGCATAATCGTTTATGTATTTTATTAGAATATACGTTTATTAATATGACTATGGGGAATATATAGACAGTCTTTATACTTTGTAAATATACTTATGAGCAAACGAAATTTTAAAATCATAGAATAGGGCTTAGAAAATGTAGTAATTAAAATAATAATAAATGGAAAACATATATTACGTAATCATTGCATATTATTTATATAACACTAGTTTAAAAGTATAAAACACATTTCAGAGCTGGTTTAAAGATTATATCTACCAATATCTCCAGAGTGCTTTCTAGTTGTGGCTTTCATCAGTAAAGAGCCTTGGATCTGAGAGCACTGACTAGATCTTAGGATTAATGTAATCTCCACCATCCAAGCTTATTCACTTGTATAGACATATAGATCTAAACCCAATCAGTATCTATACATTTTGGTGTTCTTAGTTTTTTAATAACCATAGTCATTGATTCCCATTGGCCAAGATTGGTATTAAATCACTAAATATCACATGATCACCATTCCTATGCTTACACAAGCTGTTAAAACAGAGGCAAAACTTTCCATATCAGTGCCCATGGGAATATAATTTCAGTTAATTCACATTTATCCCTCTCCATCCTTACTTTGATAGTTTTTAATAATATTTCTCAACTACAACTTTTTGGGGGGATTATATTTGAAAAGAATACTAAATTATAATTCTTATTTACAAAATAAAAAACCACACTTCTTTTTTACAATGTTTTATTTAATAGGACAGTTTTGATTGAATAGCAGTCTATTTCACATAATTTGGGAAAATCTTACATTTATTTTTTTCATGCAGTTTCTGAAAGCTGTGCTGATTAGGTTGGCTGCCAAGACAATTGGTGAAACTTTTAATAGGTATATTAAACATAGGTATTGCAATTGACATAAGAAACCCTTAAATTAATACTTATATTTTCAAACTCTACCATGTTTAATGTTTTATATAAAGTATAATAGCAATATTTGCCCTGATAAATTAAGAAGACTCTGATAAATCTATGCTTTAAAGTTGTCATATCAAAATTTCCATAGTGTGAATGAATAACTTAAACATGACGAGTCATAACATAAAATGAAATATTGTGAAACAATCTGTAGAATAATTTGTATTCGACTCTTATTTGTGTTAAATATTGCTTAGTGTGTAGTTTTAACTTAAAGTTTATTTATGATAATGTATCTATACATAATTATATTCATATATGGGACAGTTTTGTAGTGCTATTGAATATTAACATCAAAGTTCAATATTACAAAATAATAATGTGTAATAATATTCAAGGCTTAATGGGTTTATAAGTAACCATTAGAAACCAATCAACACTTAAACAATCCCAATAAAGATAACAATCAACAATCACAAACTGTTGTCAAGGCAACCTTCTCTTAACAATAAAGGTGGAATCCATTTATAATAATGGAATGGTTTATTGTTCAAAAGGAATCCCTTTATAATAATGGAATGGTTTATTGTTTAAAAGTTTATAAGAAATTTGAGTACCATAATTGATAGAGATAACATTAATCCAAGGGCCCTAAGCTCCAAAGTCTGCCCATCTACTATTGTACTAAACCAAGCAGGACAAAACATAACATTTATTAATGATGATAATTTTTAAGTCAATCATAAAAATAAATTAAATTTTAAATAAAATAACTGTCACTAAAATAAATTTTGGCAGTTTTTGATTAACAGTCAAAAGATTGATGTAATTACTTACAATCCGTCTTTTTTTAATTGAAAGAAAAACTAAATGTCATAATATTTTGAATATTAAAAGATAATAGACCTAATAATACTACATGCAACCTTGAATTCAAATTTAATTCTAGATCAGAGTTTCTCAAAATTTTTAAACAATGTAGTTCAATTTCCATTATACTATTTTTGTGTTGCCCACTTAAATATTTAGTAATGTGAGATCGAATCCCACATGATTTTTCTTGACTATCCTGCAGAAATATTGGGTAATGAGTGTTTTTTGATATCAATTCCTTTTATAAATTACATTTGTTTTTAGTGGAGGTGATTAGTTGATCTGAAAAAGTCTAATTGGTTATTTGAGATAGAACTTCTATACTAAAATACTTCTAGGCATACCAACAGCAATTTATCTGTGAGGATTTTTCAGAAGCATACTGTTTTTTGTTTCACCACATTTCTGCCACCTAATGTAAATTTTAGTAACTAATAGATACTAGATAATAGTGCTCAATAAATCCCTGTCCAGAGCTGTCCTATCCAATATCCCAAACTCCTTTTAGCTTATCCCTTCATCAGTATGGAGCTTTTGAAACTTGAAATAGTCCTCATGAATCTTTAGAATCTATTAAGATCCTCCTTCTAGCAGAAATTATCTAATTATCTGTTTTACTATTGAGATATCAACCCAAATTGAAAAACATATAAGTCAACTTGCTTGTATAGTCATATAGAATTGTGGTGAACAGTATTGCATAAGCTGAAATTATAAGAGAGAGTCATGTAAATTTTTACTGGCATTATAATAGGCTTTCATAACTGGATAGATATCAAACAAATGATCAATCAGGATTACTACAAAACACCTCATGGTCTTTTAAGAAATGCATTTCTTGCAATCTCTATGATTTGAGATTAGAATCAGGATAAACTTTTTTTTGGAAAGGCAGCCTCCACTCAACTCATTCACGATCTAGTTTAGTATTTAGAAAAAGTATATTTAATTATTCTTAACTAGATAATAAATATCACATATTAATATAGATGATCAGATGAGTATTTATGAACTAGCTATAAAACAAATATATTTGTAATATGATAGAGCCTTTATCATAAATGAAAAGGAGATATCCCATTTTATAACCATTGAACACATAATGCACTATAGTCTTCTAAATTATATTAATAGGAGTTGCATTATTATCAGTTGATGTTTTTATGGGAACTCAATGCTATTAACAAATTCAGAAAATTGATATTATTAAGTACTATAAGGATGTGTGCATTATTTATACTTGTAAATGTAACTTTTGAAACAATCTTAGTTTATTGCAGAACAAAGACAACATTAATATAAAAAAGAATATGAAAAAAACATTACCCACCAGATTAAACAACTGACTGTTTAGAGTTCTTATAACTTTTTGTTCTTTTATTTTCTATCTAATAACATCTGAATGTTTCTATATCAACCAATAACCAGATGACCATATTACTTAGCAAATGAATCTTCCCCCAAAATTTCTAAGCTTATTTGAAATTCTCAGCTGCATGTTATGGATGAATTAGCAATAGTGCAACTGTATAATATTTTATGTGATTTACAATATTGGTGAATGAGTGTAAATTGGACACATAACTGACACTACTCCTCTAATGCTTTCCAGAAGATTATTTGGGATATATACTTAGTGGTTTCATTACTTCCTAAGATTGATAGTATCAATTTTTTAATAAAAATATGAATGTCTCACTGGACTCTCAAACTGTTTTTATCCTGAAATTTGGCTAACTTTGAAGACAATAGTATTATTGACATAAGTACCCAAATTCACAGCATTTTCATATCAATGTTTATACTAAGAAACTGAACCAGAACTTCTGCTGGCCAACAAACTTGATATTAAAATGTTGAATACTTTTGATTCCTATTGCATTGTTCACTTTAGATAAATCTCTAGATGATACATTTTATCCATGACATGATGTGATCATTTGAATTATCTATGAAAAAAACAGGATGCTCTGAAGAAGATTGCTGGACAGTTGAAATTGTCAGATATTTTAATAAAAAGCATTATGATAAAGTGTGAAAAGGAAGTATAATATTAATAGATTTATTTAACCGACATTTTCATAAGCTAAATCCAATTTATAAAAAAAATATTTTCAATGTATTTGCCTACAGGTAAGTTGAGATTACTAGGCTGTTAGATGCTATGATCAGAGAAAAGCATATCATCATCAATTATAGTTTTCCAATTTTTGATTTCATCTTAACATGATCCATTCAAGCTTCTGAACAGTTACGGCTGTAATTAAATTTCAATGAGCTCTTTATATGACAGATATGCACAAATAAGAACTATTTTAATAATAATCTAGGTTTTACCTACATACAGGTCTGTACAGATGCAAAAATTGTGAACCCAAAGTTTCCGGCCTATTGTTAGAAGTTTGGATATGTTAGACTCAAATCTAAAGAATTCTGAATCAATTCCTGGGAAAAAGAAATAAAAAAATCATTCGATCAACTCAATTGAATGGTATGCTTTACCTATCAACTTGGCATTTGAAAATCAAATGATCTATTTACAAATTATCTATACGATTGTTTTTATTTATTTCATTAACATCATTTTCTAGCTTTGCTAATCTTAAAAGCTTTTTTTTTTTAATTATTATGCTTGCTGCATGGAAAGTACTTGATATCGGTTTACTGTAATTTGATATTGCTTTCTACTGGCTATCACAAATTAATGTGGTTTTGTTTTTCTTTAATTCATTTAGTCTTCATTATAAAACGTACTAACATTTATTGACTGAAAAATAAAATGTCAGATCGCAGTATCTTTCATTACTATATATCAAATTTGAGTTCAGAATTTAACTTTATATAAATACTCAAGAGGAAAAGTTCTCTTTATTCTATTCCAATTATTTATTGTAATTGATGAACACCAGGTGTCATTATATCTACATCTTACACTCATGATACACCCATGTTTTTTACAAGTAAGAATTTTAATTTTAATCTAGAATTAATTCTCTTACATAAAAAAGCATATGGCATTATTGCCCAGGAGTTCATAAAAAGTGGAGAGCCAGACCTGCAAACATCAGAATCAATGCCAGATCCCAGATCAGATTCTCTACCAACTATGTGGAATCATCCAAGGTATTCTCTTGCATATTTAGCAGTCACTCTTAACTTTTTTATATTATTATGCTGATAAAATAAAATAAAAAACTTTTTAAGATTTTGAATCCATAGAATTTGCTTATATAACTCTGCAGATTAAATGCAAGGCTAAGAACTACTTAATTTAATGTTTATCTTCTTTATGAAGTATTATAACTTTATGATTTTTATTACATTGTCAAATCCATATAATATTATTATCATTTACTTTCTTTATTGCTTTTACAATGCTTTATATAATTATAATCCCCTGTTGATGTTTTTGATTGCTCAGCAATCTTCTTCAGAACTATAACAAACCCAATACAAATGCATGAATACAATATACATGATCATATAATTTTACATTTTATATATACATTCTATCTTATAATCAATATTCATGTACTTACATATATCTATATATAATTATTAGCGCTTTATGTATAATACATTTTAATCTTTTTTATATTTTATATTTATCAATCAATACTTCTTATAATTATATTATTTTTATATCATTTATTTTTATTATTTTATTCTTATTAATTTTTTTTAATATTTAACTCTAGTGATATATATTCATATTATATATTATTATTTCATTATATTAACATTCAGTATGTATAATTTTCTTTATCCTATAATATTAATTCCTTTTATCTTTTATTCATAATTATTTTAACCTATTTTTTATTATTCGTTAACATTTTATACCTACTTTCTAGGCATATTTCAAACTTTTATATTTTACAGTTATACTTAACACCATCTTTTTATTTTTTTATATAATTAAATCTATTCTTATTTGTAATCCTTACTAATATTATCATTTTTATTTTATACCTAGTGGCTCCCTCTTTCTATTTTGACATAATTAAATTATTTTTATTTTTAATCCCTACTAATATTATTTATTGGTATGTCAAAAAAATATTCAGGCCCAAATCTTTAGTTAATACTGATTTAATATTATTAATATGAATAGTTTCTTTTATTTTTTATCCTTTTAATTATTTGTAGATTGTATTATTTCTATATAATCGTTTCCAAAATCTTGCCTTGTTTCTAATGTATGTAAATATATCACAAATTTCTGTCATATGTATGTTGTAAGAGACTTTTATATATGGATTTTTTTGTTTTTCTACATAATTTACTTTTATATTATTAATTTGAGAGTTTTTACAATTAATTTCATATATTCTATTTATTTCATTATCTGAACTTTTATTGTAATTACTAATATACTTATTTTGTAAAATATTAATCTTTTTTTATTAACTATTGTAATATTTATTATATTATTAAATTTTTTTATTAATTTTATCTATAACTTTATTTAAAAATTTAACTACATAGTTATTTCATGTCTTCATATCTCTAGATTTAATTTTATCTATATTATTTTTATTACTACTTTTTCTCATTTATTGTTATTTATATAATCTATCTATTTTCTATTAACCCAATATTATCATTTATAAATTTATTTGGATAATTATTATTTATAAATTCTTTTATTAAATTTATTTGTTTAACATAATCCTCTCTACTTGAACCATAATTTACTGCTCTATAAATTCTAAAATGTATTGTATTTATTTTATATTTATATTTAAGTGCCAATTAGTTATATTATTATCTATATTACTTTCTTATGAATTGATGTTTTAATCCTATATTTTCCTACTTTATTTGATTTAATCAACTCTCTATTTAAATATATCAACATAAAATTCTTCTCTTTTTCTACAATAAATTTAATATTTTTATCCATACTATTAATATCCTCTATAAATAAATGTATCTATCTTTGTTTCATTAAATATCAATAAATAGTCATCTACATATTTTTTAATAAAGATTGGGGCATTATTATTCACTAACATTAATTTCTCCAATTCTAAATATAAAATAAATACAATACAGTTTAGAATTCATAGAGCAATAAATTATTGTTCAAATAAAGCAAATTATATTAAACAAAAGAATTTATAAATAATGATTATCCAAATAAATTTATAAATGATAATATTAGGTTAATACAAAATATGATACATTATATAAATAATAGTAAAGAAAAAAAAGTAGTAGTAATAATAATATAGGTAAAATTAGTTATATGGGTATAAAGACAGGAAATAACTAAGTAGTTAAAATTTTAAATGAAGTTATAAGTAATATTAATTACAAATTTATTAATATAATGTTAGAATAATTAATAAAGAAAGAAAAAATAAGATTAATATTTTAGAAAATAAGTATATTAGTAATTATAATAAAAATTTAGATAATGAAATAAAGGGTATATATGAAAATAATTGTAAAAAGTGTCAAATTAATAAAAGTAAATTATGTAGGAGAAACAACAATTTTAATATATAGAAGAATATTATTACGTAAATATGATAGAAAATTGCAATATATTTACATACATTAGAACCATAACTTGAGTTTGGAAAGGTTTGTATAAAAATGAACAATTTACAATTAATAAAAGAGATTGAAAAAACAAAAAAAGCTTTTCATTCATATTAATAATATTAAGCCAGTATTAAATAGAGATTTGGACCTGAAAAAAATGTTGGCATACTAAAAAATAAATAAATAATATTAATAGGGATTAAAAATAAGGATAGTTATAAAATATAAATGAAAATAATATTAGTAAGTATTAAAAATAAGAATAGATTTAATTACATAAAAAATAAGAATGGAGAGCTACTAAGTATAACTGTAAAATTTAAAAGTTTGAATAGTTAGCAGTTAGGCTTTCAAAATATAAGTAAAAAGTAGATATATAGTATGTTATAAAATAATTTAAAAATAGTTAAAATAATTAGTAATAAAACATAAAAAGAATCAGTATTATAGGTTAAAGAAAATTATACATATTGAATGATAATATAATGAATAATAATGTAAAATATAAAATTATGAATATATAATGTTAGAGTTAAATATTTAAAATAATGAATAAAATAATAAAAAATAAATGAAATAAAAATTATATATATATATATGATTGATTCATAAATATAAAATATAAAAAAGGTTAAAATGTATTATATATAAAGATGTAATTATTATATAGAGAGAGGTATATAAAGATATATGTAGGTATGTGAATATTGATTATAAAATAGAATGTATATATATATAATGTAAAATTATATGGTAATGTATATTTGTATTCATGTATTTGTATTGTATTATAGCTCCCAAGAAGATTGCTGAGGCAATCAAAAACATCAATAATGAGTTATAATTATATGAAGCATTGTAAAAGTAATAAAGTAAATGATATTAATATTATAATTTAATGTTCTTAGGTATACATTAACTGCATCCCTTCATTCTTCAACTAAGACAGTTTATATCAGAAATGCCTTTTAATAAATCACTCTGATTATAGTGAAAAAAACTGCTTTTAAAAATGTGTGTTTAGTGTAAGCAAAGAAAATTGTGAGATATTTTGTTATAATGCAGTAAGTCTCAGTTATGCCCTTCCTTCACAAGTACTCTAGATTTAAAACTGAAACTTTATGCACTTGCACATTTAGCAGTTATTCTTAATTATTTTATACCATCAAGCTTATAAAACTCAAATTTAAATTTCTTAGATTTAAAACCAATTTACATTTAACTGAAGCTAATTCTCACACATTTTAGTGACCCCATTTAATATGATTTTTTTTCATTTTTTTTTTTTTTGGCTGGGATGGTTTAAACCAGAAAACCTCCTAAAATTATTTGTTAAGTGTAAGCCAAGAAAGTCAGATTTATAATCTCAAATTTTGGATTTAAAATAAGTTCAGAGTTGCTTAAGCTTGTGTATATCAATTCTGAGTTTAGAATGGGTTAAAATGATCAAATACATATACAAAACTCTCATTTTGGTGTGTCTGTTGGTAATAAGATAGATTATAGGTTTCCTATAATAACTGATAGTACAATAATTCTTATGCTGCACTCTAAAGGCACATCTGTGAAGCTATTATTTCTAAAATTTTCAAGCTTAGTACTTTGAAGACTTACTTGTTATCATATTCATAGCTAGTATTAACTAATGGTTTTGTATTTGCATAAGTATGGCAGATTTTAATAATAGAATAAACAGAGACCAATTTATGTCATTAATTTTATGAATTCACAAAGATAAAGCTATTTCTCAGTCAGAATACTTTCATATTTATCCCTCAGTGTCTATACTTCCAAGAATGTTCACTAATGCAAAACTACATAAACTAAATTTACCTTTGAGACTTATATTATATTTTGGGGGAGTGCATTATTTTAACACTACAAAATTGGTGAACCAATGGCTCATTGAATGCATTGCATTTGGAGAACATATGATTAGATCTCATCATTCAAATTTGTTGAGAAAATTAATAATGCTGTTTTAAATCTGGGATTCAAAATTGCTTCATTCAATGTTACTGAAACTATAAGGTTCTATCAACAGGAAGCTATCAATCAATATAATTAATAGTGAGTTAAAAAAGAAAAATTACCCTATGAAACATATTAATTTCATAACAGGATTTTTAACATGGCTCAATGACAATATTCTCACATTATTTGAAGGCAAATAGTTCCAGATGAAGGATGGTTGGCCTATGGATCTCCCGATGAATGGAATAATATCCAGTATTTTTCTCAATTACTATGAGCAACAAGTTTTACCTAATCACTATACAATAGCACCTAAAATAGTATATACACAGTATGTGGATGATCTATTTATAGCTTTGCCAGAAAATATAACTACTAGCATTCAGAATGATCTTCAGGCACTCACAAAACTAACGCTGAATGGCACATGGGAAAATGAAAAACAAGAACTTAAGATATTACTTGCTAATACAAAGGAAAGCAGCATACCTCAATTACAGTATGATTATTAAACCATTAGAAATTAGAGGTTATACTCACCCAAGCTCGAATTCACTGAAAACACGTAAATTGGCTGAACTGTCAGATTTCTTGTTCAGAAACCACCACTTGTGCAAATCTGAACCAGACAGAAAAGTCAATTAACATGCTACATCAAAGAGCTGTTAAGCATAGGATTCAAGAATGGAACTATCACTGGGAGAATCAAGAAGTTCTACAGTAAGTTAAGAACCAACCCAAAGAAGACAAACCACACATGGTTTTATCATACATATGGCCCAAAAAATAATCAAACAACTTGCCAATGACTTCAAAGTAAGTTTCCAAACTCAACCAGTTACTAATAGACTGATTAATAACTCTAAAGATAAAATTTCCACCAGACCAAACCCCCCAGGTGGTGTACAAGATGACTTGCCCCCAAATAGTCTGCAGAGCTACATACTATGGTGAGATGTGATCCACAATTACTACCAGAATGTCTCAACACCGATACATATACAACAAATCGAGAATCAAAAATGAAGACAGGTCAGTATTTTTTTGAACATCAAAAAGCTTCTAATCACATGTTTGAACCCACTACAGATGAGATCATGTGTTCTGAGTGAAATGATGCCAAGCGCAAAGTGAAAGAGGCATGTTTTATCGCAAACGCTCTTAATGGCATCAATAGAAGAGATGCCTGCTTCTTGATTTCTAAGAAATGGTCTGGTTAAATAATTTGCATATGCTTTGCATATACTTATGCTGATACAAACCATTAGCTATGAATATGGAAACAAGTAAGTCCTGAAAGTGCTAAGCTTGAAAATTTTAGAAATAATAGTTTCATGGATGTGCATTTAGAGAGCAGCATAATAATTACGAAAGATTAGTGAAGTAAATTAATTATTATAGTACAATAATCTAATAGAATAAAAAATGTTTGTTATGCAATTTTTAACTACGACATTAATTCTTAAGATCTTCATTAATACGGTATTTTCTTAACAGGAAATTTTTTAACACATTATAATTTTATATGCATAATGTCTAAATTTAAACTTATTTAAGTTATTATACATCAATTTGAAGTTAAGAAGGTCTTAAGCTATTATAAATAAAGTCCAATTTTGAAGGGTGTAAGATCAATATGATTTATTATACTTCAAATCAAGTAACTTTATATTTCACTCTCTGACTAAAATCTAGAGTGGGATAAGATATAAATACAATTCAAGAGTGAATTCCGAGTGACCTTTATAGTTCAATTCAGGAATTAACTTTTGTAGTAATATAAGCTGTTATATAAAATTGACTCCTTTGAGTTTTTAAATTTGTTCCCCAACAGAAAACTTGCATGCGAATATTTAAAAATTATATTCACTTACTGTGTGATAAATAATTAAAAATATCATTTGTAACTTTTTTTTATATTTTAAATTAGATTCATTTTAAAATTATTTTAAAGTAGCCATTTATAATTAGATTTTTTTTTAAAAAAAATCTGTTTCATAAACAGATTTTATTTATAAGTTAGTATAATAATTAAAACCTCGAGAGTTTTTCACATTTGGTTTTTAAAATGAATCTCAATAGACAAATATAAATTTAATACGTGTTTATTTAGCAACATTAAACTTGCGATTCATCCGCAATTGTTTATTTGAAGAGAGATGCCTGGCTTATCTCGATAAACAATTCCATATATAGATCAAGCGCTGTACTATTATTCTACGTCAAACCGTTTTCTTTTTGGAATGCATGGACATTTATTAAATGAAACTCTTATTTATTTAAAGCAACTAGTAAAAATATCCCTGATATTGTATTACTTTTAAAAACATTTGAAAATATATCTATTTTTACTTTGACCAAAAACTAGAAAAGGATACAAAAACTATTCCTGTCATGAGAGGCGTAATTATCTTTTGATAATTAAAGTATGACTTATTTAAATATTGCTTTTATATATAAAATGTAGATGTATTTATATATTTTTTAAAATTCATCTTTACAGTTTATGCCCCCTTCTCTCTTAAATTATTCATGTATGAATGCTACTTTTCCATTCGAAGGGAAGTAGAGTGCCACAACATAGCAATAACATTTGTCATCATCAATGATACTTTGCTATTGCTTGGTTACTATGTCTTTGCCATTTTCAAACATCTCTCCAAGTTTAGTCCAGCTTATCCAATCTTTACATTTTCCTCCCATCATCACACCAACAAATTTTTTTAACTTATCCAATCATCTAATGTGGTCTCCTTTTATATATTTTACAATTTCTTGCGATCCATTTTACAATTTCAATTATATATTTATTATTATCTTTTCTAGTAGTAAGTCCATGCACCTCCATTTGAGTCTCTTATACTTCGTTGTTTTCTCATCCAAGTGTTTTACTTTTAATTCATTCTAGTTACTTCCAACATACATCTCTCCATACTTTATTGCTGAACCACTAAACATCACATGACCATATGATTGCTCATAACTATTATTAAAACAGGCAAAATTCTCCATACAGTAGTGCTACTCAGTGCAAGCCAGAGTAATACATGGATGCCAGAAGGCTTGTGCATAAAATCCCTATCTAGTGCCTACTCATCCAATATCCCCAGACTAGTTTCTGGCTTGTGACATTTGTTAGTGAGGAGTTAGTGGTGGCTATGGTTGTTAAAGAACCAGAGACCCATGAGTACTGAATTGAGTTCAGACCTATATGACTATATAAGTTAATGAGCTTGGATTGAAAATATTATTGTTTTCAATTTTATTCTTATAGTTTTGTAGTTAAGTAGAGATAAAAGGTGGCTGCTGGAGAGTTGCATTAGATCCTAAGATGTAGGTGCAGTGCTCTCAGATCCAAAGTTCCTCACTGACAAAGACCACAAGTCAGAAACTAGTCTGGGGATATTGGATGAGTAGGCACAAGATAGGAATTTTATGCACAAGCCTTCTGGAATTCGTTGATTACTCTGGATTGCACTGAGTGGCACTACTGCATGGAGAGTTTTGCCTGTTTTCATACTTTATTGATTGGTTTGAAATCCCTAGAGTGCTCTTATATTAAATGACCCAGTTTTCAAGTCCAAAAGTAATACATACTTCATTTTACACTACCTATAAATAATTCACTGCTGATAAAGTCTTCCAAATACGTCATCAACTTTTTTCTTTACTACTGTAGATTAAGAATATCCTACATAAAATCTGTTTAACAATATCAAGTCAAAATTCCCATTGCTTTCCTTGGCTTATCTCATATTATCCATTCTCAACAGTTATAGCTTGTTTCATCTTTTGGCTTTTTATAATATATCTTATCCATTTTCATTTAAAATATTTTGCCCTTTTTATGTGCCTTTCATTTTTCTTCTTCAATGCAAAATAATATTTTCAGTCTACACCAAACATGGTCAACCTGCAGTCTTACATTCATTATGCAACTTTTTATAAATTTCTGTATGACATGCTTAAAGTTAAACATAATTTAAAGTACTTTCTATCAAATTAAAGCCAATTTATTTGTGTAGCAATGCATTAAAAAATTTTTTTAATATTTATAAATAATGCATTAAATAACTAAGCAACCAAGTGCTAACCATATCATTATCACTGGTTCTTTGCCATAACCTGCCACTCTTTCAATATAATTTATCTTAATATCTCCATTTTAGAATTTTGTTGTAAACTTTATTAAACTCTTTCATATTCAACAAGTTCTCTTTCTTTCTCTCTCTTTTTGACACTTAACCTACTTTCACTTTTTCTGCTTTCGATAAGCATTTATATCTTTTCCTGATAGCATATTAACAGCCTCATTAAACCACTAAACATCATATGAACACCATTCTTTATGCTTACACAAGCTGTTTACACAGAAACAAAAAATCTCCAATACAGTAGCACCACTCAGTGCAAGCCAGATTAATCAATGGATGCAGGAAGGTTTGTGCATAAAATCCCTATCTAGTGCCTATTCACCCAATATCCCCAGACTAGTTTCCATTGATTACTCTAGCTCAGTGGTCTCCAACCTTTTTGCACTTAAGAGCACATTCTAGTGGCAGACACCATTTATTTTTTCAATGTAAATTTATAATTGGATATTGTTAATAATACACATAATGTACAAAAAAATATTTATTTCAAAAATAAAATTTTAACATTTGATTACAATATAATACAATAATTTATTACCAATTTGGTACTTGTGTATAATTCAACCGATGACGTATTTTCTGTATGATACAATTCAAAAATTAAAAATGAAATTAAAACATAATTCAATTGTAGAAATATTAACAAAAAATATTTGTAAATTCAAAATAAACAGATAAATAAAACACTTTACCCGAATTAACAGCTCAAAAAAGTAACTGTGATGCCGTGGATAGCAAAATCACAATAGACAGAAAAATCAAAAAATTTCCCAAACCTCTCTACAAATTTTAAATCTCGCGGGTGAAAAAAAAAAAAAATTGACTCTCTGATGGATTAATCACGCCAGTCACTTGGTTACCATGACAACGTTGTCATGCAAAAAACGTCGATGTCTACCGGAAGGGAAATCGGTAAGTCAAAAACGTCATCGGTTGAATTATACACAAGTACCAGAAAGTTTAAAAATTAAATCTATTTGTATCAGATAAATAATTTTTTATTGTGTTCGGATAACAGCATGTAAAATGGTCTGCGGGCGCCATGGTGCCCGCGGGCATAGGGTTGGGGACCCCTGCTCTAGCTTGTACTGAATGGTGCTACTATATGGAAAGTTTTGCCTCTGTGCATCCTCATTAATCTACAATTTAAATAAATCTTGCTTTAAAGTTAAATATAATATTAATGCCGACTAGTGGGTTGTAAAAAGCATTGTAAAAGTAATAAAGAACATAAATGATATTTAAATGCCTTTTATATATAAAAGTTTAATATCAAAAAGATATCAGCTTTAATCTTAGTATTTTTACTGAATCTATTATTATAAGAATATATATGTATTGGATTGACTATATAAAGAAGATAATGAATAAAAAAAATTATTTAAAAAGTATTTTAGGATGAAATGGTTTCCTTAGAAAAGACACATTCCATTTATATTGTAAAAATTACTTCAACACTACTCTAAACAGATACAATGTTAATTGCTTTCATTGGCAGAATAATTGAAAATATAGTATAGCGAGAATTAAAATTAACTGAATGGTGTTGTTTTTCGAAAAATTACAAGAATTTCGAATGCAGAAAATTAATATCTTTAAAAAAAATGTTTATTGCTGTAGGGGGAAAATAACAGTAGTGCAAGACAAATAAATAGACTGAAAGATCGACGTTGGATATATGTGGAAATATTTATATTTCGTAAAGCGAATAGTAATATGAATAAATTTGATAAGCGCAATATATTTTGTGTATGTGTGTACAAATGCATGCAAACAAGATAAGAATATATGCCAGTAAATTTTTGTAAAAGATGTTGATAGTAATTAAGTAAAAATGCTGTTAACTAAATTTTTTCGCTTAGAAAAGATATAAATACATCTAGAAATAACATTAATTCAAAACAACTTTTTTTAGTTTAATCTAAGCCATTTTCTTTCTCTACATGACAGTTAAGACGTTTTTACCGACATGACTACTTTGATGTCTATAGATAAGACTGGCTGACATTCTCTAGATACTAGTTTACAAAAAACAGTGATGGATAATTTTTTTGTTAAATGTTCAGTTTTAATTATTTTAATATCATTTATAAATTGACAAACCTAAATTAATATAATTTCTAAATTAGACAATCTAAAATTAACATTTTTATCAAGATCTTGAATAAATACGTAAATGTTTTTTTTCATATATAAAAGGAACCAATATTACACATATTATTTTTTTGAAAAAAATAATTATGCTAAGCGGATATTTTTTATTGGTGATAAAAGTTTATATTAATAAACTGTGTCGTAAATAAGTCCTATAAAGTAATCTGATATTCAATATAAATTCTTTATTTACTGTATTTTTGTTATTTTCTTTTGGCACCAAAATTAAATTTTTTTACCAAAAAAAAACCCTGACAACTTTTGTGTAGTGTCTTTTTTACATATATCTATTTCTTTTCAAAAGTTCACACAGAAAAGTACGCGCCAGAATTTAAGTAGTTAATGAAAAATTCAGGTTAACTGTTTTTATGAATACATATATATATATATATCGTAGCTATAAATGATAAGTTGAACTGACAAGATTTTTTCAAAAATGCTTTTACAATTCCCTTTTATTAATAACTTGACAACTGTCATATTTCAAAATGATATTTGGCTCCTGTAAACAAGAACTTTCATCAGTTCTGGTTACAAAACTAAATTTCTGCATGAAGAGAGGTAATTTATGAATATGTACTCGTAATGACAGATTGTTACAAATGTATAAACACACTTTAAACATACATATAACTTCCAGATCTTGACTTGTTTGAGATATACACAATATTGTTCTAGAGTATCCTAAAAATAAAAGTTAAACTGTAATTTTTGTGAATTTCATAGCTTCTGATTGGCTTATGACATAAGTGTTATCTAAAAAGTTGCTGATTTTAATAAATCCAAGGGGACACTTAACTGTGGTAGCTTCCTATGGTAAACAACAACATTAATATTTTCTATATTTTAGCCCCATCTAGGGTTAGCTTGAGTTATTAGTGAATATCAGATGATGGTGCAAAATTGATGTAGAGATGGAAAGTAAATTGCCCTGCCTCTGCCACACACTGATTGCCCAAATTTATAATAGTGAGCATTAAATTAGAAATATGCTTTTGATTTCTGTAATCCATGTATGTGATCTTGATAAAAATAGTATATTTTCTTCAGGAAAAAAAAATATTGATCACTATAATATTATGCATAATATACAACTACAGAATTTTATAAAATGACATTTAGTCTGTATATTATTACATTAAACATAAAAAATATGTGGACTGTGCTTAAAAAAATACTAAATAAGAAAAAGAAATAGCAGTAACTTCATTTTACTCCAATGTTGCTATCTATAGTTAATTTAAATAATCAATAAATACTAAAAAGTAATACTTACTAAATCCATGTTTGACATTATTCTATAAGTAACTCCAGATGACTTTTTGACTTATTCATTAGTAAAGAATTTGGATCTAGATCATCTAAAGCCTTTGGACTTAAAGTTACCTTTCATCATTTATTCTTCTTTTTTATTATCAACCTACCAGTCTGAAATTTGAATACATAATTCAGAAATTAGTCTGAGGATAAAGATAGAAGAGCACTTAATATGAAGCTAATAAATAGTAGCACCTATTGATTATTAAAATTTAAAATTGAGAGGAACATTGGAATAGAATAAATAAAATTGGCCCTGAAAACGATATTTGAACTATAGTCGTACAATCTTGTTTGGGGGGGGGGGGGTAAAAAATTAGAAATTTGTAATTCTTAAATTGAAAGCAATATTTTACATAAATTATGTCAGTGTTTGGTCCAAAGCTCAAAATTAATGCCAATAATAACTCAAATGTAGTGAAATAAAAACAGGTGTTTCAATTGGAGAAAGTTGTATGCAAAGTGATTATATTTACATATGTACTTATTCTTCTAAATTTGATTGTATATGTGTATAAATACATGCACTCAGTTTACTAGTATCCAATCCTTTTTCTAAATATGTTAATCTATATAATTTGTAAATTAACTAGTTTTAAAATTATGCAAAACTATCAAGTCCAAACACTTTACAAAGATAATTCACAAGCTAGATTCTCAAAAAATTATTTAAATGAACTTGCAAATAATATATTGGCATTTATATAACAAAAGATGAGTTTTAAGCCAATAAATATCACATGACTACCACCAGAAACTAGTCTGGAGATATTGGATGAGTAGGCACTAGATGGGGGTTTTATGCCCAAGCCTTCTGGCATCTATTGATTACTCTATCTTGCTATGTGTGGCAATACGTATAGTGAGTTTTGCCTGTTTTAAAAGATGAGTGTCATGTAAAATTCATTTAAATGTTTCTTTGAGAATCTAACTTGTAAACTATCTTAGTAATATATTCACACTCATTTGATCCATGAATAAGTTTATATTTTCAGTGTTACATATTTGATAAGCTATAAAATTATTTCTGTATCGTTACAAACACAGAAGAATTATTGTAGTGTAATATAATGTTTTGCTTTCATTAAAAACATATCATTTTTAAGAAAATGGAAATACTGTATCTAATTTGCTGCTTAACAAGCCATAAAGAAGATAAAGATTCATAAACTGATGAAAAATCCACATCTAGTTTCAATTGTTAAATGGTGCCATGGTTGATACAATATTACTAAGAAAATATAAAGAAGCTGGATTTTTAGCTTAAAATTAAGATCAATATTTTTGTAAATTGTGTAAATAAAAGTTTTGTAAATTTTCAGTAGCCACAAGAGATATTAAATAAGAAATCACCTGTCATAGTTGACTCTGGAGTAGAAAAATAAAATTACAATTGTTAATGTACTGAAATAAATGAAAATGATTTCTGAACTCTTCTTTACTTTAGTCACAATGACTATGCAATATTAAAATATGTCACTAATCAAATTTGGATTACACTTCATTGGAGTTAAACAGCTTATTGTATTGCCTCTACTATTACAGTTACAGTTTCATCATACTTTTGCCTAAGTAACATAAATTTGTTTGCTGTAAATATGTTAGTATTTGTATATAGTTTATCAATAAAATTTTTCAATACAAAAAAGAAGTGATGCTTTTAAAATTGTATCCTGATTAGCCCCTTAAGTTTCTTTATTAGAATGTACATGTAACATTTGGTCAATAATAAATGCTATATAGTTAATGCCCAATGTACAAAGGCAAATTCAGAAATTAAGGCAATAGTCAAGCTTTAAAGTTAATCATAACTTTAGCTTAGAAGATTGTATGGCATTCAATTGAAACGTGTAACAGATTGAAATTTGATCCAGCAATGTTTAGCACTCACATGTCACTAAATCACTTGGGCTAAGTTGTACAGCATGCAGCTATTCAAACTATACAAGTTATTATTTGAATTGGCTATTAACCTTTAAAGATATTCAAACTCAGATTGGATGTCATAATGAAGACCAGATTATTTCCTAAGCTCATATATCACCAGGAAATAATCAGAGAATATTTTGATACTTGTTAAACAAGTTATTAACTGGTGCACTATTCCATACTTTAAAGCACATGGATCAAAGCTAAAGGTTTCAATTCTCATCTGAGTAACATAAGTAACACAAAACTTTTACACTGACTGGTAGTACTGTTAAATGTTCAATCTGCCACTAGGGGGCTCAAACACCACATGATCTTTCAATCATAACAACTATTTTTAAGCCTATGAAAAAATGTGGAGCAAATATAAAACTATTTCTTATTAGATATATATAATACAATATTAATAATTTGTAAACAACATTTATATGTTAGAAATAATTTTAAAAAACTTACAAATGTATAATATATACATGTGTTTAGTATAGAAATAATTGTAAAAACTTTCTCAAAAATATATTTCTTTTGCCAAAATGCTTTAATTTTTTAAAATTTTTTTTACAAAAAGTATACTTTTATTTTTTAATAAAAACAGCAAAAATGTCTAAAAAAAATTATTATTTGTGAAAAAATATTTTATTCCCTTTCCTAAAAAAAAATCAGAATAATAATAAAATGTAGTGTTCCTTTAGGGTATATATTATATTTTACAAAAATTTTTACTCAAAAAAATTTTTAAAATACCCACAATTAAAATATTTTTAAATTTAATGACTCAGAGGCAAATATTTTTTATTAAACTTTTGCAAAAACAATGTCTTTGGGAATGCAATATCAAAAATCCACATTTTTATAAATTGTATTTAGGCAATTTTGGTAATTTTTAAATGTATGCTTTTTTAAAAAATTAGAAACCACAAGTATAATTTAATTTTTTTTTTAATCTTTATTTTCAATAAAATATCACATTCAGTAATTTAAAATGGTATTTGAAAAAATTTTTCAGAGTGATTATTCAAAATACTTTTATTTATAAAATATATATATATATTGTATTTTTGAAGGGAGTTATTTTGTACATTTACTGAAATTCTATGTTAAATTTTATAATTTTTTTTAATTTTAAGGTATTTCTGCAAATTTTTATAATATTAATTGAGATGTTGCAAGAAATATAAAATTGTAAGCACAACTGTAAAAATAAATATATTGTTGTGAATATTTTAGCAAAAATCCATTTAATAAACAAAAATTATAACCAAAAGAAATGTCCACAGTAATACTTAGTTTAACATAATATAAAAATATAAATATATTTAATAAAAAATCATCAATGGATATTTATTTAAACAAAGCCAATCCATTAAGCTTTTCTAACTGCGAAAAAATTTTATTGATGAAAATAAATTTTTTCACTTTGAGCAATGCTGGTGGATAGATTTTGAAATAAGTTTTTCAATTATAATTTGCAATAATGTTTAATTAAGATAAAAATTTAGTGAATGTCATTAAATGTTGTATTATAAAATAAATTAACATTTTAAACTGGCTGATTTGATATGTTTTCCCCATTTAATAAATTGTTAACATTCTGACATTGACTAATGCTTTTAAAATATGTAATGGTTTTTGGTACAATGAGTGTAACAATATCAATTCTATATTGCCAGAGAATAAAATAAACCATGGAAAGAACAGCTTTTTAAAAAATAAAAAAACAGCCCACTTAATTAAACTTAAGTCAAAATGAAGTTGGGCTGGGCTTAATGCTAGAAGAGATGATAATAGATGGGCAATTGAAATCTTAAACAGGATTCCAAGAGATTGCAAAAGACCCAGAAAGAGGCCACATGTGAGATGGATAAATGAAATAAGAAAGTTTGCAGGGGTAATGTGGAGAAGAGAAGTTAGAAATTGGAGTTGGATTAAACTTGGAAAGACCTTCATCCTGCAGTGGATTAATAATGGTTGACAGTGATGAATGATGCTGATGATGAAGTTTGAAAAATCTATTTTGGATTTGAAAATAAAAAATGTAATGATTTCAGACACCCATTTGTCCAATTCTGCACTTCTCATACCTATGCAGTTTGGCGCAATTCATAGAATGTCTGACTTGGGAATTGGGAGGTCCGAGGATCAATACTGGCACTCACAGTTTTGGTGCTCAAGATTTTTATTAACTCCCAAGCAATTGGAATTTTTTCCCCTGCATAGTCAAGCATAGTTGGTAGAACATCTCACTTGGGGGGGTTGGGAGGTCCCAAGATCAATTCTGGTGCTTACAGGTCTGGTGCTCAAACTTTTTGTGAAATTCCAAGCACATCTTGTTTATAAGAAGAATTTATCTTCCAAGAATGGTGTCAGATATTTAATATATTTATTTGCTTACTTAATGCAGAAGGTAAAAAAATTTGAGGCTTGTACTTGAATTTTAAACCTTGTTAAAAATAAATTATAAAAACCTTTTAAAATGTAGAATAACTAGTGCATTCATAAACCTTTTGAATCTCTTGTAGAGGTAATATTCATTTCATAATTATCATTATTTTCTAATGCATTTATTATAAATATTATTCTCTATATGAATATTTAACTATTCAACATTTTATTTAAAAAGGTCATCTTCATTCAATAATGAAATTTTGCTTGAAATTAGGATAAATTATAGTCTTATTTTGTTTTTCAGCATTGGCCAAAATGTTAAACATGGTATTTTTAATAAGAAAAAAAAAATTTTTTTGTTGGGATATATTTTTTATTTGGTAGCTAGTTGTATTCTATCTAAAATAGAAGAATGAGCTAGCTTCATTATCATAAAATCCTGAGTATCTTTAATTTTTTCAATTATGAATAAACTTCACATGATCACTATCTTCCTTCCTAAGATCTAGGTGCAGTGCTCTCAGATCCAAGGCTCCTCACTGATGAATGCCATAAGTCAGAAACTAGTTTGGGGATATTGGATGAGTAGATCCTAGATAGGAATTTTATGCACAAGCTTTCTGGCATCCATTGATTACTCTGTCTTGCTTTGAGGGGCACTACTGTATGGAGAGAGTTTTACCTATTTAGGAATAAACTACTGTAGTATCTTTGATCTCAACAATGTTTTTTTGTCAATTTAGAATATATCTGTTTTATAATTAAGCTCTAATGATTCTGAGTCCTTGCATAAATTGTGTAAAATCAAAACAATTTGTCACTTGACTTTTCTAGTTGATTCTAAATAAGAAGCACTTGAAAGAATTATATGATATTGTTGTTAATATTAATCTTCTTAAGAATGAAGGGGATCTACTGTAGGCAGGCATAAAACTGATTTTTAAAATAGTTATTTTTTTAATTTCAAGTCATTAGCTTGAACAGTATAAAGGAATAAAACATGGATACTAGATGGATAGGATATACTAGAGGAATAGGATACTGCATATATATAATGCCTGTCTGGTCAGGCTTTTGACACTGTATCCTATTAGTATTGATTTACAAAATTGTGATACAGCAGATAATACAGGGTGGAAATTATTTGTTGGAATGTCAGTAATGCCAGTGACAAATTAATTTAATCTAGCCATTTGATGACTTTTAAAACTGTGAGGGGAGTAGGTGGAGATAAAAATGTGATCTTTAGAGTATTAATTTAGTCTTTTCAGTTAATTTTGATTTAGATTTTAGTTCACTAATATTTCTATCAGTTATCAGTGAAAATAAATGGCATAGTGTCTGAAATTTTCTAAGTAAAATCAGTTGCAATCTTCTATATTAGTTTTTATTTCAATTGGTATTACATGGATTGACTCAATTTCAAATGGAAAGCAATCATTATTTGTTATAAGAGAATCAAATAGTTGCCATTGCTTTCATGTTGTTATTTAATTTGAAACTAGTAAAATAATCTAATAATTAATTGCCTCGAAAATCACACGATGCTTAAGCACTAAGTAGGGAAATTGATGTTTGATCACTCCTAATGAACCATCTCTACTGTTTCCACTAAGCCATTAAGAAAAAAAAACAACAACAAATAATTAGTTGCTTAGGAAATCAGGATGACATGCAAGCACCACAAATAAGATTGAGCTTTGAGCCAAAATCCTTTAACTCTTAGTCTATCACTCTATCTGAACTATACCATGCAGGAGAAAAAAAAGATTAGTTGCTTAGCAGGTCATGTGACATTCAAACATCAAAAGTTACAGGCTGAGCTTCAATTCGTAAACTTTTAGTTCTTATGTCTATTATTCTATCACTGCATTATATCACATAGGAAAGATAAAACCAAATGGTTAGTTACTCAGGAGGTCATATGATGTATGAACAATACAAGTTATGGATTGAGTTTCAATTCAGGAATCTTTAGCTTTTGGATCTATTAATATGCTGTACAATAAGCCTTTAAGGCTATATTGTGTGTGTTTGAGAGAGGGTGTTCATCTTAATATAAGTACTAATTCCTTTTTGTCGCAGTCGCATCTAACTCTTGTTTGTTTTTTTCTTTTTAATGCTGCAGAATATTTCTCTTTACCTTCTATCTTTGAAATTTACAATGTAGCATTATTATTTAAAATAAAATCCATAGAAAAATATTTTGTTGCATTTAAAATTTTATAGTAAACAAATAATATATAATAACATTTTGTATTTTTGAAAACTAATATAACTTTTATATGATAGTATCTAATCAATTTGATTTACAAATATTACATTATTGATAGCGGTCTTTAAATAATTTTACTACTGATTACTAATAATCATTTTAAAGGTAGAAATTACTATATTTTTTAACACAGATATATATTATATATTAAACATATCTACCAGTAATTATTAATGCATAATTATTTTAATGTATATTTTATCATCTCTTTTATTCATATGCTATGTTTCAAACACTTCAAACATTTGCATTATTTTTTAAACCTACAGTTACAGAACATAAGATGCATTCTGACACTGAACTATGTATCATCAGTTGGATCAACTCATCAAATGTATCTTAATGTTTTTTGGTCTTGTTTTCTATTTACTTATTGATATAGAAAATAATTTTCTGTTAACTGAAAAGAAAATATTGGATTTATTTTTTGGAGTCTGAGCAATTGCTTGAAACTAATAATGAATATTTAGAAGTTGATGATCAAAACTGCTATTATTATTGTATATATAGATATTAGAGTTATGCAAAAAATAAAAAATAAGGCAAAGTTAAAATTTAACAGATTCCATTTTAATGAAATTAATATTTTATAAATAAACATATAATAATACTTATTATTGAAGCACTAAGGTATTTCAATTTCCTAAATTTAAACAAAAAGATTAATACCCCATGGTAATAAAGAAGTAAAGTATCTTTATATGGATGTACAAAATGCTTTAGATAAGCTCAAGCAACATTTTTAAGTTGTCATGTGAAATTTTAATATAGTTTGCTCAGAAAGAAACATAGGAAAAGGAAGTACAAAGAGGCTAGAGCAATTGCAAAGGATCCACATTCCATCAATAAAAAGAATTTTTGGGTTCCATTGTCTGGAAAATGGAATATCTAATTTCCTTATTTGCATATTGGGTTTCATTTACATATTATGTAAGTGTATCTGTATTGCATATCACTATGATTCTAGCAGTGTTTTGATGAAAGCTAGTTGTGTTATTAATTAATTGATATTATTAACTGGTTACCCTTTCAACCAAACTCAAAGTCAATGAGTGTTTAAAAATTATATAGTAGAATTGATAAACTATTGAAAAATGAAAGTGCTGTGGATACATTTGCTTATGGTGATATAAATAGTCAAGCGTTGTTAGCCGAGTTGTTATCGCAGCCGCCTTGCAAATAAGTAGTTGGTTGCAGACGGTTGTGGGTTCGCGTCCCGGCCGATGCTATGACATATGGTGATATAAATGATAAAAGACACAGACTTATGGAATTTGCAGAGAGAGAACTACTATTTATTATGACTTCTTTTCTTTTTTTTTTTAATAAAAGCATCCAAATGAAGATAATGCAGAATTTGAATTACAGTTTGACTTCCAGAAAGTATATATTTCATGATTGTAATGTTCTTAATAGATTCAACAAAGGAATTAATCATCAATTAGTGAAATGTAAGCTTGATAATAATTCAAAACAGTGAGACATAAAAAATATTAAGAAAAACAGTCTTAACAGTTGATATTCCTAATTTTTCAGAAATATTGCAATGAATTTGAATTTTCAAATTGTTTTAGAATATTAACAGACTTTGAAAATGATTTAGCTTTGAAAGAAATCAGTAAGAAGATAAATGATATGCCATTAAGAATGGCAACAAAAATAATTGATACAAAAATAGCAGGAATTGACCAGTAAAGTTTCTACTGAGTTAAGAGAATTTATTAAGAAAAGAAGGAATATAAAAATATATAAAAATAATCCATAAAAAAAATTGAATATCTAGAATTATGTAAAATGATATGAAAAGAATTATAATTGTAAATTGGGGGAAGAAAAATTGTAGAAAAGAATAAAAGTTTCAAAAGTATAAAATAATGTCTTGGTATCGGATGGAAAGTGATATCTGCAATAAAAAGAAAAGATGGAGGTATTACTAAAATGAGAGATGCATCATGAAATATGTGGGAGACAGGTGAAGAAATAAAAAAAATTATTGACAAAGTTATATGTCAAATATCAAAATGATAAAATGAAAAAATGCAGTAGAAATATTAATATTTATGAATGTGTTCAAGAATAGGTATTAGAAATTACAGATCTATCAATCTTTTACCAGCTCTATACAATCACAACTCACTTTGTATTTTAATCAACCATAAGAACAAGCTGAATTTAAAAGTGCTTTTAGCACAATGGACCACATCCAAATATTGAGAAATGTTATAGAAAGGACCAGTGAATAGAAATTACATCATCTTTTGGATTTATACATTATGAAAAGGAATTTGATTCTATAAGGAATTCTACAATAATTAAAACATTGGATCATCACAATACAGACTCAGGATATTGTCACTTTCTGAAGAGTATTTATAATATCAATAATTATGTGCTTTTAACACTTGTTAAAAAAGTTATATTTATTAATAATTTATTTAAAGCTTAGTGCTTTCAAAGCTCCATGGCTTCATACTCATAGCTGTGTGTGGTTGATAGTGATGAGGGGGAGTATTCAAATTTATGTTAATTAGTTAGATGTTTCAGTATTTTATTTAAAAATATTGTTTGAATTAGTTTGTCCATCTTTTTGAAATGGTGAAACAGGTGTCTTTTCTATTAATTGATTGGGTGTCATTATTTATGAAATATGCCTTCTTTATTTTGTCCCTATGGTCATTTCTCTCTTTGCACACTATTCTGGGATTGGTGGGTTCAAATCTGTGTCCAGTAGCTTTTTCATGTTCCATGAATGCTGATTTAGACTCCTTGTTGTTCAGTGCCCTTTTATACATATATATGTGCTGGGATGCTCTGTTTGTAATGGTAGTTTTTGTTTCCCCATAATATGAGACTCTGCATCCGGTCTGAGGGCATTGTATTTGATACACCACTTGAGATGTTGATTTGGGATCAAGTTTATCTTTTGAATTTTTTATTAGTCTATTGGTGTTGGCTGAAGTGCAAAATGCAATATCAGAAATGATAATACTAAAAGGATAACACTTTAATTTTACAAAACATATTTTGTGTCTTAAAATGGGAAGCTAAGGGAATAAAAGTAACCAGATTATTTAATTTAGATTTTGCAAATGCCTCAGGAAACATTGCAAGTATTATCAGATGAAAGTAAGAAAATAAAATTAAAGATAAAAGAATGTAAGATTTTTGAAATACAAGTGTAACTCATATGCTTGGAGTTTAAATGTAATATAGGGGATTTGAACACAAACTTTCATGTTTCCTTCAGCTATCCAACTTTTTCTTGTATAACCAATACACATGACCACACACGTGAAAAAGATAAATGATCTCCAATATACATATTTCATGATGCTGAACCAGTACTCCTGCACATATATGCAATCAGTGCTCAGTTTATGTTAAGGTAGCAAATATTCAAATTTTAATGGATAGGCTTCTATCTACTCCACCCTCAAACTCTTCAACTATCGATACCATTAAAAATCTGATGATGGTACACCAAATCCCTTGTTGATGTTGATATTGTTGCCATGACCATGTTGACCTTAAGTCATTCTGACCTTTCATGTATAAGGGATTTGGATGTACCATCATCATATTTTTAGTAGTCTGGATGGCTGAATAGTTGAAGGGTGGAATCAATTGAAGCCTGTCCATTAAAGTTTGAAGATTTGCTATCTTAATATAAACCCAACCATGATTGTATATATGTGTAAGAGATGATGATCTGGACCAACTGATGAGTGCTTGTTCAGCATGAAACATGTACTTTGGAGATAATTTATCTTTTTTTACATGTGTGTGGTCATGTGTATCAGTAATATGAGATAGTGTGGATAGTTAAAGGGAGCTTGAAAGTCTGTGTTCAAATTTCCTATAATATATATAAATAAATGGCAAAAATATAAAAATAATGTTCAATGGAGTTTGTTAGAAGAATATAAAAATTGATAATCATGAATTAGAAAAAATGAACAATTACAAATACCTTAGTGAGATTATTAATACAAATGGAAACATAAAGGATGAAATTAATCATAAAATTAAACTTGAGTCTAGTGTTTTTAGTAGATATAACTTAATATGAAAAAGAAATATGCATATGTGTTTGAAAAGGAAAGTTTTTAGTAGATGCTATTTTACCAGTTTTTATTTATGAATCTGAGACTTAAACATTTACCAGAAAAGCAATTCAGAGTCATTAGACCATCTAACAAAGTATAGAGAGATAAGATTAAAAAGGAAAAGCATATGAAAAAACAAACAAGTATCATTGGTATTATTAAGATAATTAAAAAAACTGAAATGCAGCTGGGCTGGACTTATTATCAGAAGAGATAATAAAAAATGGGTAGTAGAAATCTCAAATTCCAAGAGATTGTCAAAAATCCAGACAGAAATCACATGTGAGATGAAAGGATGAAATAAGTTTGCCGGTGTATTATAGAAAAGAGAGGTTAAGGATCAGATAACGTGAATTAAACTTGGAGAGGCCTTTTTCCTGCAATGGGTGAATAATAATTGGGTACAATTAAATGAATTGTATTAATTGAATTTCGAGCTTTACATCATTAGCACATATTCATCAACAGTTGCTGCTTTAAACAACTTCATTATGAAATATCTCTCTCTCAGAGCCATATTAAAGGATAGTTGAAGTGGGAGCAGCAAAAAAAAAAACAAAGTGGAAGAGTTAAGGAACATGGGAGCTGAGAAGGCAATAGTAGTGATTCTATTTTTGGATTGGGAACATATATATCTAAACAATAAAAAATCTGTAGTATTCTGTGATGCAATTGACATAATACACCATCTTATTTTTATAGTAACAAAGTGTTGACAACTACTCCTAAATAAATTACATTATAACATAAAGATTTGCAGTGAAAATTAATTGTAAAATTGCAATTTATAATAGTGTATCATTGACTGATACACATAAATGGTACATTATCAAAAAAATAATCAGCTCCTGATATAAAAATATTCTGAAACAATAGCCCTTATTTTTTCAAAAATGATATGCATTGTTCATATTTCATTAATAATAATTCAACTAAGTTTTTCTTTTCTTAGACTAATTATTATATATACTAGCATTTTGAACATTGGTTTAAGGAAAGATTATTCTATAATAATTATAAAAAATTTACTCCTAGGTAAGCGTGATTTCAGCCAATGAAGCCATTAGCAATTAAAAACATCAGAGGGAGGATGGAATTTAAATAGAATACTAATTTATGTAAAGTGATAATTTAAATATTCCACATTTTAGAAAGTTGCATGCTGTTTTCTTTTATGTTGATTGCATGAGAGTTGTTATATACCACACCTCTTTTATCTTTCACATTTTATTGTCATGTTCAGTACATACAATGTTGTCTATTATGCAGTCAAACATGTGGCCCAAATCCCATTTGTGCTTGAGGAAAACTGATTTGCATTCCAGTCATTTTTTGCCCATTTCTATCAGTACTTATGTTGTGCAACTCCGATAACGATGTTTGCATGAGACTCACCATAGTATACAGATCTACAGAATGAGTTACTGCATCATATTTTGTACATCATTTAATGGGTTTGATCTTGGGAAACTTGCCCTTTGTGTTGTTTAATAGCCTGCTTAATTTAGGTAGGTTCTCAAACTGATGCTGTATACATTAGAGCTGATTTTTTTTCATTTTATTTGAAACCCTTGACATGTAAGGCAGATTTATCCAAGGTTTATTATCTGCCTCTTGAATATGCACCTGACTTATTTTGCTATAAAAATTTTATATCAATTTTCATTAATGAATTATAAATATAGCCTAAAATAGTTCTTCTGCATTGGCTTTTCGACCTGCTTAATCTTAGCAAATTTGTGCATGGAATGAGTAAGAGAACCAGGATGAATTTTTCACGAATTTCTATAGGCTTAATGATCATTTTATAATTCAAATAATAATGTAATGGGGGGGAGGGCATTTTTTCAAGTGATTGTTTCTATTCAATTGATAAAATTGAATATTTTTAATTTTTTGCAATTGGGAATTGATTGTATAATATTTTGCTCATATGTTTAACACTGTGTATAGTGACTATCTAAAGGGTTGAACATTTATTAAAACTCAACTTATCACTTTTAGTCATATGACAAACAATTAAATATGCTAAATTTTTAATTAAAATTATACTTTGAATTATTACAGCATATTACAAAAATATTAACATTTTGCCATATATTTTATTTATATATGAATAAAATCTGGTATTCATTTTCGGTTTACAAAAACCCACCTGTAATGCATGAAGAAAAACTTCATTTTGTACTCTTTTGACAATATTACTCCTGAAGTGCAGTATTTTTATGTGAATATGTGTTTAGTTTTTAGATAAAATAGAGCAATGCAGAACAATAGTAGTCAAGCATTGGTGGTCTAGTGGTTAGCATAGCTTCCTTCCAAGCAGCTGGCCCGGGTCCGCTTCCCAGTCAATGCTTTGACATATATATATATATATAAATTTGTGTATGAACTGTATTAGTTAATATTTCTATATCTTATTTTATTTATAAGATATTTTTGTGTTTTAACATTTTATTTCAAATATATTTGCTATCTTAATATAAATTGAACAGTAATTATATATGTATGTGTAAGAAATGATGATCTACCCCAACTAATAATGAGTGCTGTTTCAGCACTAAATACTTATAGTGGAGATCATTTATCTTTTCCACATGTATGTGGTCATGTGTATTGGTTGTATAAGATGAAGTGGATAGTTATTTGTAGGGACCTTGAAAGTCTGAGTTCAAATCCCTTCTAAATTTAGATTAAGCTAGGTAAACCAGCCTTTAAATAACTAATTTAGGGGGAAAGTTTTTCTAACAAAATCTTTATAGAAACACAATTGAGAAAGAAAAGCCCTATTCAATAGGCTAACCAATTTTCAGCTTGTGGGTGTTTGAATGACTTTTCAACTTACTTTATCATCTAATTAAAAAATGGTAGATACACATTTACTGAGAAATATTGAATGAATAGCTAAGTTAGAATTTGTCTAACTGCCTTATTTTAGATCTGATTAGAATCTGAAAAAAATCCTTACTGTGTTCAAACCCAGATTATATACATATAGATGAATGAACTACTATTGCATGATAAGACTTGTTTCACCTTCTGCACTTCTGTTAAAGTATAGTAATTATGTTAACAGAGTTATAGTAGTTGTGCATATGCAAATTATTTTTATATTATCTGGTTATACATAAAATGAAGTAAATAACATATTTCAGGGTAAAGATCCTTCTACTGCTTTCATGAATATATTTGAGGTTTAAATTTTAGGTTATGAATATAATAAACTAGTACTATGTTACATGTGTGGACAATTCATCTGAAGGTAAATGGCATTTATGATCAAAGTATCAAATTGAGTACATCTGTTTTACTTAACATTTGAGCACTACAAGTGATCATTAGCTCACAAATGTACCACTCACTCACTGCTTCTAACTATGACAAGAAAACACATTCAGACCCTCCCCTTTTCACAATTGAGAATTGATCCAGCTCCTTAATTCATCACTGTTACTCGCTATTTAAAGGGAGCACAAACATATATATTTAAATACTAGCAATCCATCTTTTCAATAGCTTATTAGGCTCTCAACTTTTTTAAAAAAACTTTCTAAAATGCCCATATAAAGATGAATCTTCATATCTGATGAATAGTTTATTTTAGTTTATCAAAAAGTTACATCCATGTGCATATCTATTTGGCATAAGTTTATTTATTTGATATCATTATTAAATTAATTAATTTAATTAAAGTTATTTTTAAACTAGTTTTGGTTGAGAAGAACCAATTGACCTGGTATTAGTCTATAGCTATAAAAGGATATGCTTACAGAAAATGTAGTTTTTAATATTCAGTTTTATTACTGCCTAGCATGCTTTCAGTATATCATATGATTACAAGTTCTTTATACCAGTGGTTAATTATTATCTAATAAGTTATTCATCATATTTAAATTTAAAACTTACATTTATTCAAATAGACCAACTTTTTGATATGGGTATGCTTGCTTCTTTTCTGTTAATAGAAAAATGATCACTAATTATTTATTGCACTTACGACTTTCCATTTTGACCTCTATTTTTGACCTTCTATTTTAACATAAAAGAAACAAGCATGCCTATATCAAAGAAATGGGCTATCTGAATCAATCTAAATCTGAATTTAAATTTGAATACGCTGAATAATTAAGCACTGATATAAAGAACTTGTAATCACACCAGTATACATTATCAATATAATATATTGAAAGCATTCTAGGCATTAGTAAACTGAATATTAAAAACTATATTTTTTGTGAGTATATTCATTAATTACCAGACATTACGTTGGCTCAGAAAAGAAGAAAATTAATAATAGCTATAAAAGGAATAGAATAAACTAAAAGATAATTCTCATTATTTTTAAAAAGGGGAAATGAAAAACAAAATCATTAACAAATCATGAAGTAGTCTTACTAACTACTTCCAATAGGAAAAATAACAAAAATGAAAAGCTTTACATTAAGTAAATGATCTTACTGACACATCTGATGGAGGTAGAGGACCATCTCTAAAAATTTAATGGAATGTCAGTGTGCAATAAACAAGAGCAATTTAGGAATGAATTTATAATTTAATGATGATCTATTCAAAAGTTTTGTTGCCTCAAAGTGTACTAATTTTGGCAGCATTTAAAAAAAAGATGATGAAAAACAGGTCGGTATTAAAGTTTTAATTGAATGTAAGTAATTTAAAGATTTGAAGTAAATTGTGAGATTATTTATTTCATTCTCAAAGTTATATGAGAACTGAGAAGATCAAGTATTAATTAAAAAATAATCGAAATTGTACTGAGAGTTAAAATACAACATAAGAAAGACAAATGGATTAACATTACACCGTTTGAGTGCTTTGTTCAATTCGTTATGCTTAACCACACACTAATATGGACTTTTTAAACAATAATAAAACTATTTCCTTGAAAGGTCATGTGATATTGAAGCACAGGAAATGACAAGTTGAGTTTCAGTTTAAGACTTCGCTATTAAAGTTTACTATTTTACTATTGCATTAAACCACACCCAAAGTAAGGAATCAATGGCTAATTGCCTAGGAGGTCATGTGATGTTTGAATACCAGAAGTTACAGACTGAGTTTTTATCCAAGGCACTTTAGTTCTCAAGTCTTTCATTCTGCTGCTGTGCTAAATTTAATGGGACTATATTTTATATACTATTTTAATATGTTTAAAGAGGATACACTATTCCAATCTTTAAATAGATATTGAATACATCATTTAAGTTTTATTTTTTTTAAAAATAGCAATCGATTTTTTGTGGAAATGTTCCACTTAATAAGTGAATTCTTCTAATCATTACTCAGCATTTGATGTTATACTGTTGAATTGTTAGAAATGAAAAAATAAATACATTTACAGAATACAATGACAATGTATTTTTTATTTCTTTTGGTCACCTGATTTATTATGCTCATAGACAATTTTAATAGTGATACACCTCATTCTATTTTTGTATGTTTTTGCTTACATTAATAGCAGCCTCCAGACTCATGGTTATAACTACTGGAGTTGGTTCAGCTCACCTGCATTATGTGTACAGCAGTCTTTTGAGAATGTTATTTTTAGACAATAATGAATAATATTTCTGTAGTGTAATTTTCACTAGACCACACTCACATAAGGTAAGGATTGGTTTCTGTCCTCAACCAGTCACTTCTTTGTGTGAGAGTGATGTAGGAAAATTGCACTACAGAAATATTATTCATTATTGGATAATCTCTAGTCTACTGAATGGTTAATTAAAATTATTAACGTGTTTTCATCACATGATTTGTATCAAAGTTGTGAGAGAAATACATTTGACACATCAATTAAACTGTAACAAAATTATAAGCATGTTGGGATGCTGGCAGGAGAAGCTAGAAGCTATATAAAGCACTCTTATAAATCAATAAATAAATAAGTAAAAGCTGAGCCTTTTGAGGCATATTGCCTCATATTCATTTGCTATTTATATATACTGAACAATGATAAAGATATGCGTAAGAGACTGTGGTCTAGACCAACAGATGAGTGCTGGTTCAGCACAAAATGTGCATCTTGGCAGACACAGATCTTTTTCATGTCTTTGGTTATATGTTTATGATTACATCTCTCCACAAGATGTTAAAACTGAATAGAAACCACTACCTACCTTCTGTGAGAGTGGTATGGTGAAAATTACACTACAGAAATATTATTCATTACTGGATAATCTCTAATCTAATGAATAACTAATAAAAATTATCAATGTTATTTTTAGCATCTCTTTGCTATCTTCTTCTGCCTATCTGATTTGCTTATTGTGCAATGTGGTCAGGCTTAGAGGATAATTTATGAGATGTCATCATAGTTAAATGAGTTGAGTAAAGATCTTTTCTTCATCAATTGATACCAAAAGTAAATGAAAATCTGATTAATTATATCAAAGATTTAATTGTAGTCAAGATATTATTCCTAAAATGACTACAATTTAAGTCCATGATTGAGTCTAATCTATAAACATGTCATTGTTGAGCAAAAAAAAAATGGTTTTAAAGTAGAAATATGGGTATGCAAAATATATAATTACTCATGTTATTAAAAATCCATTTTGAATGTCAGATGTTATATTTGAAACGAGTGTATATTAATAATCTTTTCAAACTGCTACTAATCTAATACTGTTCAAATCACTGAATAGTAATTTTAAAATGTTTTTAAAAATTATGAATATCAATATGTCTTAGTTATATCCTTATAGTTTTTATTTAGTATGCTTTTATACCAGGGTGTGAAGCATGCTATTTTCTTTGTTAAAAAAAAAAGGGGGATTGTTTAACGTATCAATAGATTTAAATTTAATATACTAGTCTATTTTACATATTGTTATACTATATGGTCTTTTGCGCTATATTACCGGGATAAGGTGACTTTCTTACTTCCTTTTTTGTTGTTGTTGTTGTTGCGTTAGGAACAACCAGCGGACAACGAATAGCCAAATTAAGTGTTTCCTACTTCTACTTCAATTTAGCACAAAGATGGAATGACAGTTTCGAGAACTAAAGACTTTTGTATTGACACTCAATCTTTGCATTTTCGTGCTCAAACGTCATATGATCTTTCGAACAAATAGCATTCTATAATTTTATTTTTAATAACTCGTGTGTGCATTAAGATATATATTTAGGTGCATACCAGCTGCATCTGTATTACACGCACACACTTATATGTATACCCATGTGACCAATATTTAAATATTTAATTATGAGTTAAAAATCACCCCCACTTAATTGCTTCCACGCATTTCAAAAACTGTATCATTTTACTAAGAATAGCTTGATTACATACATAGAAGTTAAATATTTTTTAAAAACATTTTTTTTTTAACTTTTTTTTTTTTCAATTACTATGGTTGCAAACTGCAACTGCTAAAGTAAGTTAATAAATAAAAAATGGCAAGATTAAAATTAGCTTTTA
Source organism: Epiperipatus broadwayi (assembly GCA_028023455.1). Classification (NCBI taxonomy): domain Eukaryota; kingdom Metazoa; phylum Onychophora; class Udeonychophora; order Euonychophora; family Peripatidae; genus Epiperipatus; species Epiperipatus broadwayi. Next base: position 1,021,281 of record JAQFVV010012606.1, on the reverse strand, counting down.
AATGTCTAGATATGTTAAAAAACACGATCTGTTTTTCTATAAAGAAAGCAGCTCTGTAAATTACTTATGCCTGTTTCATCTCAATTCAAAACACATGGAACCATAAATACCAAGAAACTTAATAGTTCAGCTTTAGACGATTACAACTGGTTTATTATTATTTTAATGATGAGAGAAGCGAAAAAGAGAGGAGGTAGATAGTGACGAATGTAAAAGATATGACAGTTTAAAAAACAAAAAGACAATTGGAGTAAAATATCCAACAAATTTAAATTAAAAGTTTTAGAAACCTAAGAGGTTTGTCTGTTTGTGCTTCAATGTTTAAACATTTATTTTTAAATATTAAGTGAAGGGCTCTAAAGTAGATTATTTAATTAATAGCTAATATTGTAAGTAATCTGATTTGATGAGTCAAAATATCTATGGTTTTGTGCAGGAATACAGTCACAGAATTGGAACTAAAAGTCCCCCCCCCAAAAAAAAAATGTTTGAATGGCTAAATTAAACTATTATCCTTAATCTGCCGCTTGGGTACTCCAACTTCTCAAGATTATCTATTGCCCTAATCATATGACTTGGTTGGATTTGTGATGGTGGAATATTGAAGATTTGACTACAGTAACTAGAGTGAAGAGCCTGACAAAATAAAATTGTCCTGTTTATTCAACAAATCAAACTTATTCTGCCTTAGAAAATAAATTCACGAAACGCAGAAGTAAGCAGTTATTAATTTGCTCTGTAAATAAACAACGAATTGTAGTAGTTGGATTAATTACTCTGAATTTTCCCAATAATCTATTATTATAATATATAAGAATTGAGTGTTCTCAGAAGGAATTCGTTTTGCTCATAGCAGATAGTGAGAACTGATACTTCACAGTAATGATAACATAAAGAACATTAATCAATATATGACTTCACACAGTTAATGACTGCTATATGAGATGATAATCAGTAGTATAAAGTTATGCATGGCAAAAGGACAATCACACAGCAGCATTGGCACAGAACTAATAACACTTTATATGGGAATTCGTTATCTGCCATCCCAATAATACAAATGAGCTTTTCTCATTGTAATGTACATCCAATAAGGAATCACACATGTGAGAGATTTATGGTTATTCAAGTAATATTTATAATTTGAATAAAGTGATTAAAATATAAAAACTATATCTCTATTAATGCACAACAATAATCATAGGATTATTTATGTAGTGATTTAAAATAATTACTTTTAATAGTAAATAGTGTAATCAAATACTTACTCCTTGACAAAAATACTCATAGTTATATGCTGTTACAGGTTAATACAATTAATTGTGTTAATATAATTTTGATTTTTCCATCCCAAATGACAATGTCTTTTAAGGTAGAGTTGTCTCTAGCCTACACCAGAGACATCTAGTATAGGCTTGACTAATCAATGAAAGATGGTATTAAAATATGTGAATCAGAACAGACTAAAATATGTAACAATTTTGTTGTCATCACATAAATGATATTCACTTGTGTAGGAGGGGTTGGTCTTCAGCTTACCCCAGAACTATCTATTGCAGATTTGAAAAATCAATGAAAACCACATGGTATTAAAATATATGCATGAGAATAGATTTAATACCGATATAAACTAATTTAATATTAACATCCTTTTTTTTGTATGCATTAAACAATGTAAATACAATATTTTGTTATTCCATAAATTTTCAAAAATAGTTGGCAATTTCAATCATTTAGTAAACTTCTTCAGAACTGCAACATACATAATAAATTAATATCTAAATACCCTATCATAACAAAATTAAACATGTAAAACAAATTGTTTTTATATATCAAAAACTGTTAAAATTTAAGTTTAAATTTAGTTAAAATAAGATTTGAATTAATTTTTTCTAATTATGTACAAATGAATTTGTTTCATATGTTTAATTTTATTCATCATCACTTTTACCCATAATCAGCCCTCTGCAGAATGAAGGTCTCAATTTGTTATAATAGGGTGTTTATATTTATTGTGCATGTCTGAAAAAAGACTGCTGGTCAAACAAAACTGTCTGGAAGTTTGGAATAATAAAATATTATCTTTTCATTGTGTAAAATCTATAGAAGAGGGTGCTAGAATTGTTTGTTTATATTAATGTCATTCGTTGTAATATCTTTTTGAAAACTTAAGACTTTAAATAATATGAATTAATTGAATCAACCTTTCATATTACAGTAATTTGACTTCATAATCAAAATGAATCTAGTTGCCATGCTGACAACACATTTTCTATATCATAAGAGACTATATCTATCCATTGATTCCCTTCTGTGGGCTGTGTCACTGAGCAGAGGGGACACTACACCACATCATATATCAGTGTGTGGCTCCAATCAAAACATGGCAGATTATGTGTAATGCCTACTGAAAGCTTGATAACACAATCAATCAAATACTTGTTGCTTTCCAGGAAAGATCACTGAGGGTCATATTCGTCTTATATGCATACTGGTGCACCAGATGCACTTTTTTGATTGGCAAAAACACCAGATGCCATCTATCTACATTTAAAAACAAATTAACACACATTCAAAATAGAGACAGACTAATAACCAGTCTACCTTTATATGTGGCAACTTGGTCTCTGTTACAACAGCCATCAATGTTGTAAGTAATAAATGGATTAATAAATAATGGACAATGCTTTTTCAATTGAAACATCCATTTCTGGAACACCCATTAAATACTCCCTCTCCCAATAACATATATAATCCCATAAATTAATATATGTAATAATACCAAATAATTCAATGCAAACCTATGTAAAAACAAATGCAAACAATGTAAAATTTCTTTTAGTTAATAAAGTGCCTTTTAAAACATAAAAATGTCTTCCATTTATAATGTGCAGTTTTTGTGTACAAATATTTAATATTCCAATAATAAGTGAATGAAACAATCATACAAATTATTATTGAAGTGTTATATTTATGTTTTATATTATGTTTCCTTTTTCTTTTATTATTCAACATTGCAAACATTTAGTGGTATACTTCATAAACATGTTCAAATCTTGTGTGTAACGTAATTAATCACTGCTAAATAATAATAGCATGTTTGTTTTAATTATTTTTTAATTATTAATAGCATTGATTGCGCTATTTCTACTCTATGTAGGCAGTAATTTATTCAGTGGATACTGATTGGCAGTGGAAATAGACATGTATGATCATTCTCAGGTAGGATGCTCTATAAATTCTTAAATAGAAGTAACAAAGACATCTCTGACTAATGAAGGCCAATGAAAACTAAAAGAACCACATGGTGCTTAGTTACCAATATGCACTACTCTTTCTTATTGCATCCCCAAATGTATACCGTATAATACTAAATTATCCATGCATTTTATTACTGTTACACAATGCTTATTTACCATCCTCTTTTACAGTTTATATTGCCCCAGAAATCTTCTTCAGAACTTTTATATCTCCTAACTTAATTTAGCAATTGAAGTTAGGAGATATAAAAGTTCTGAAGAAGGTTGCTATGGTAATCAAAACTGTAAACTGTAAAAGAGGGTAATAAATAAAGCATTGTATAACAGTAGGAAAGTGCATGGATGATTTAGTATTATATGGTTACCGTATGTACCTCCTTATAAGATATTATTATCAATTATTACATACATACCACTTACTATATTTCTCCAAAAATAAGAGCAGGTCATATTAATTTTTGTTCCAAAGATGTCTTAGGGCTTATTATCATGGGATGTCATATTTTTTCATGTACAAAAATATACATTTATTCAAGTACAAGAATCTATATTTATTCAAATATAAAAATCAACATTTATTCAGGATTAGTAATTTTAACAGCATGTGAATAGCTTTTACTACTGCTTGAATATGTAATGGTTGTGATTATAAACTCCTCGTAGAATATTCACATTCTATATGAGAATATTAAAAGTTATTTATGTTCTGCTAAATTAGTAATATTTAGTTTAAAATTATATATGAACTAAGATCACTGTTATTAATAAGTTTCAGCATTTTCAGATATCAATGTTGATTTATTTACAATATATAAGATTTACATTCGAATATCAGCCTTTCAAGCTAATTGTGCAAATGCTTTGTGAGTGTTAATAATAAATGAATACATTCTCACCAATACAAGATATAGTATTTATGCAGGAATAAAAAGGAATCCTCTTATTCTAACGACTCAAATATTTATATATGAGCAAATCTGAAGTATGATTGAAAGTCAGATGAAAGAGAAATTCTTATATTGGATTGAATGAATAAGCATTGATAAATAAAAAGTAAAATTGTAATTTTAAATTTATTAAAATGATTAGTTAGTAATATTTACTAAGGCAAGAGGGTGCACTTGAAAATGAAGAAGGTAGGGACCTCTACAGGTCTTAACCACAAGCTTACGCTTTGGAAGAAAAGATTGGCTATGAATCTGCCTGCAAAATAATTCTGAGTAACATTCAATCATGTACAAAAAGCTACAGTTATATCACTTTAAAAATCATGCTAGGGTTTATTTTCTGGTTAAGTCTTAACTAGGACATTCATTTGGGATAAAGCTTGTATTATCAGCATCCTGAAAAATCATGCTAGGGTTTATTTTCTGGTTAGGTCTTATTTTGGGGGAAACACTGTAATAATTTTCAGTTCCACATGTAGCTAAAAGAGAGAAGCTATCTATTCCTAGTGATATATAATTTAAACTTATGCAAGCAATATACCAATTTAAATATCAGCCTAGCAATAAGATCAAGATCCCAATTCAAGCATGGTCAACAAATAAATATTGGTTTATTTAAAGAATAAGTTCTAAGCATAGGTGAACCCTCTATACTTTTAAAACATTTATTGATGAGAGTGTATCTATTTGTATAGTGCATATGTGAAAAGTAGTCAATTTCCCATTAATTTTAATATAGTGGTACATCTACAGTCAGAACTAAAAACAAAGGATTGATTTTCAATTAAGTAATGTAAACAAAATAAAAATTCAGTTCAGAGTAAGTAATGGATGTCAAATCCTCAATTTGTCACTAGAGTTTCCCAAATTTCAAATGACCTTTGAGCCATTTATTTAATATGAAAATAACTTTTTAAAATATGGTCATATGGTTAGAAATATTGTGATGGAGTCCAGAGATAAACAAACATTGTACATTATTATTTTAAATAATATTGGTTTTATTGTTGAGTTTGAAAAAAAAAAGAAAATTGTTTGGTGCCTTTCACGAAGTCCATTTCTTACAATGTAATTACATTTTGAATTACAAGTGTCAAATTAACTCAACCCACATCTTTGACACCATCCACTTTAGATAAATATAGTAATGAGTATTATTAATCATTTACTAAACTAGAGATTATCTCTAGCACAGATATAAACTTTAAAACTCAATTAAAGATAGCTATACAAGCACATTGACCAACTGATGAATACTGGTTCAGCACAAAATGCATCTTGGGGGTCATTTGTCTTTTATTGCATCTTTATTTATATGAATTTCAAAGAATATGTGGTCATAGTGAGGTTATTTAATATATTTATTCTTACAATGTAATTTTAGATTTTTTAATTGAGCTTATAAAAAAAGAAATATTACTTAACAAATATTAGAGCATGTGTTTAATGGCTTCTTAAATATTTTTTGTAAGATCATTAACTTTTCTGATATTAGGTAAAATAAAATATTCAAGATGGTGGTCATTGTAGAAATTTGAGGACCAGTAATACTTCTGCTAGTCATACATAATTTAGAAAATTGATATTACTCTTTGCTTCCAATTGAAACAAGCATAGTGCCATAAAATATGCCAATGCTAAGATTTGCTATACTAAAGCAACTGTTTCATGAAACGTCCAAAATAAAGTTTTTGATAAATGAGAAAATTTCCCATGTAGCATAATATTTCAGCTTTATGTTATTGAAGTCTCTGAATAATTCTTTATTTGATTAAATGGAACAACAATTTTATTATCAGGTTGGTGTTAAGAAAGCATCCAGTTTTTAGAAATTTTCAGAGTTTTCATATTTTTATTAAGGAATTTTTATAACTTTTGAAAAATCATTTTTGTGAAGCCAAACTAATATTGCTCATTGTTTAAGGAATCTTGTTGATATATGTAATGAGTAACATAAGTATATTTTATTTGTTGCTTAGATCACTTTTAAAAGAGCATTTTGTCAAATAAATTAATTATTTTGTTATCATTTGCAATTAAAAATTATATACGCACTAAAAAAACTATTATCCAGAATGATGTTGTCAATTAAGATGAAAAATAGTTATTTATTTTCACAAATCTTTTTGAAGTAATTATTGAGAATAAAACTTATCACAAAGACATCATCTTGGGTTTATGAATAATTATAAAAATATATATATTATCCTAGCTGTTAAGGCTAAAAGAAGAGTTAAGATAGAGAAATGTATAGGTAGCTAATTGACTACTCATATGATTAAAATCAAGTCAGCACAAATTAATAAATCATATTACTATCAAAGATATTCATTCTATTTGTTTTTAATATGGACTACAGTAAATATGTACACTATGATAATATTAATTTATAATTAAAAATCCTATACCTTTACAATTTACTATATTCACTGAATCTGGTTCAATACTATCACATAAACTCTTTAATTATCAAGATGTTTGCAGACACTAAGAAACACCAAAGACTTATAATAAAACAAAAATTTAATAAACAAAATTATGTAATATTCAATTTTAGGTACTGATATAGTATGTTATTAATCAATATCATTTATTGCTTGGATGTGTCAGTGAGAGTTTTGGGTGGTTCTTAGAAGTCAAAATGGCTGTGAAAAAATACTAAATCAGTATCCAATTTTACTTACTAGTGCAGATCATATATAATTTAAACAAAAGAGATGTACACCTAAGTACATGTACTGTAATGTTGTTATAATATCCCAATGAAGTCTTGTTAAGTACTAAAGATATTATCAAACTAAAGCATGAGATACTTTTGAAAAGATAAGAGTGCCCATCTTATGTCTGCTACTCTTACCTTTTCAAGTCTTTATCTTATGCTTTGGTTTGAGAGTATCCTCAGTACTCAATAAGATCTTTTCAAGAGTCTCTATATTATGCTTTGGTTTGAGAGTATCCCTAGTAATCAATAACATATTGTTGAGCTTATATAACATCATTACAGCATATGTACTTAGGGTGAAATATAAACAAAATTAATAAGGTAATGTTAAACAAGAATTTAGTTAGTATATTGAACAAATATTGCAAAATACTACAATTAGATAATAGAGAATGTTTATATTTAAATATTTAGTTCTTATGTAAAATAAAATATGAAATACAATTATGTTACTGTGATTATAATTATAGAATGATTAGCAAGCTATTAGCTTTTTTATATTCTCATCTAAGTTAAAAAAATAACTTGAATGAATACCCTCTAAACTATAAATATAATAAAAAAAAATTAAATATTATTGATGGGTATAGATAATTCATTTTAAATTAATTAAAACAAATTTGATTTTAAAAACAAGGCAAAACTCTCCATACAGTAGTGCCACCTGTGCTAATGCTGGTATAAGAGATGGTGATCATGTGATGCTTAATGGTTTAAATTTAATTTTACTTAATAAATTTAAATGAATATATTGATTAATACCACTCTACAATTAGTTTTATAACTGAAACTCAAGCACATAAATGCTGAAAAGATAAATAATCACCAATATACGTATTTCATGCTAAACCAGTAATCATCAGTTGGTCCGATTATCATCTCCCACACATATATACTATAAGCGCTCAGATATATATTAAGATAGACATCTTCATACTTTAATGGACAGGCTCCAATCTACTACACACTCCAACTCTTAAACCATCCATCCAATTGAAAATCTGATGCTGGAATGCTCGAAGGCCACCTGAGGCAAAACTGAAATCAAAGTAATAGTTTGAATGGTTGTAATGATGAAGATATAATAATATGTTTAATTATTTCAATCATCTATTATTAAATGCTGAATGTCTAGAAAATTTTAACTTTTATGTAAACTTTTCACATGCAAACAACTGTTAGTATGACACACAAACAGACAACACAGGTTAGTATATTACATAACATTTCAAATGGTATTGTTCTCACTCTTCATCAGGTGTTGCTGGCTTGACATTGACAATACCAGAATAGGAATCGAACTTACTCCTTTAGATTTTTGAATATTGAATTGTTGAGACTGCTCTAACCAACTGAGCCCTTGGCAGAGTAGTTCAGTTGATTAGAGCATTGCCTTAAAATTTGATATGTAAGAATCTAATGGTGTAATTTTAACTTCTATACTAGTATTGTTACTGGTCAGGCCAGAACCTGAAGAAGCACAGAGAATAATATGAAACATTGTGTAATCTACTAACCTGTGTTGTCTATTTGAGTGATATTATTAATAGTTGTTTGTATTCAAAAATTTCTTGACATTCAACATTTCAAGATAGATGATGGAAATAGTCAGATATATAACAAAGTAATAGTGTCTTGATTGAAATGATTAATTCTTAATCTTGTAAAAAAAATGTAGATTTAAAAATATAAATTATTTTACCTTCTTTACGTGTAAAACTAGTTTCACTGGAGATTTGGGTCTAATGAGTTTAAATGAATATAAAATAGAATTTGTAGATAAAGGTATCATTAAAAGAATGAGCTAAGTAAGTGTGGCTTTTCTTAGCTAGACATATTATAATGGAATTTTACAAAATATGGATCAATCCTATCTAGGCAGATATTTAAATATAAGATCAGGCAGGTTTTTCTGACAAATTCCTAAATACTTACTCTCCTGCTACTATAAATTATGAAGCTCTTTTGTGAGTTATTATGGCTATCTTTTTTTTCCAGCTTAAAAGCGAATTAGTGTTGGTGGCCTAGCGGTTAGCATGGCTGTCTTCCAAGCAGCTGGCCCGGATGCATGCCCAGGTCAATGCTTTGACATATAAATAATAATAAAAACTAAATCAAAAGCGTTAATTATTCTTTTTTTATTTTTAATTAAATTCAAATTTTACATGCTAATTGTCCAAGTTATTTATCTTCATCAAAACAACATCGTTTTTGTAAAAAAAAAAAAAACACGTTTTAATGGATTTCTATTGCTTAATTCTAAATATAGAAAAATCAGTTTTTTTTTCTTTAAGAGTAAAAACAGTTAAATAATTTTTTTAATTAAAAAAAAATAAAAATTACTTTCATAAAGTAAAATCAAAATAAAATAAATTCATCATATATGTATATATTATTTAACATATATAAATAATTATGTCAAACCATTTAAATATTTCCGTTTTTATCAAGAAATTTTATTGTGAGCTCAAAGAATTACATTATAGCAACAACAGAGTTATGTTGTTAACAGACACTATAATAAAGATTACATAACCCAATACCAATGGTCTGGGTGTAAAAAAAATAAACTGTTTAATCACAAATTGTCCATTGCTACAAGGCTCCATGTAGCATTGTAGATGTATGTTGGAGCTAATTTTTCATCTCTGTTTCTGATGGCCTGAAGTTTTGCCAGAAGTGATTTCTTACAATCAACCAAGGTATGGTCATAAATGAGGGTGCACCTAGTTAACTAATAGGCAAACAGCAGAAAAGTTATGATTCTTATGGATGGAAAGATCCTGTTGGATATGATAGAAATCAGTCCGGTGAGAAGAGGCACTCTAGTTTTTATATGGATGCAATAAAGTCTCTGTCCGATTGGAGTGATGTACAATGGCTCAGAATATGTATTATTGTGTCAACATCCCATTTACATAAAGGGCAGACTAGGTCCAAGCATGAGAACCTTCTATGATAAACCAGAAAATGGCATGTGGGCAGAGCACTCAGGTTTAATTTAATTAAAAAAATTTGGTTTGAGATGCCACCGTTTAATGTTTGACTGATTGGGAAGACTTAGTAGTGATGGGATTGGGGGGATTCCTTCATTAATTAGGTGGTATGCATCCCAGTACATAATTTTCTGTGAGCTAACCTGAATAAGTAGAGGGATAAATTATACAATATTTTAAGTGATAAATTATACAATATTTGACAATAAGGATGACAACCATGGGAGGAGGAAGGGTGTCTGTAGAACAAACATATGTAAAGCATGATGCTTCTGGAAAACAGCGAGATAGATTAATGATGGCATTTTATGTATGCTGGAAACAAAAGGCTAAAACAGAGTGCAATGATAGCCCATTGAGTTTTGTATGCCTATGGAGACCCCTCAGGCTGATGGCTACAGCCTTGTCCTTCCACATAGTCCTTCCACATAAGTCTTGCACATAATGGATTTATCTTTCTAATAATAATTGGCAAGAAATGACATTCTTGGGAACACCAGGATGTTGAGCAGTGAAGTTTTCACATGTAGTGATAAATAAACTTTGGATAATTAATCAATGGTTTTTTTGGATTAAGAGGAGAAGGTAATACTGTATGGTTCTCTTCATTGCAGATTGGGAAGCCCAAAAATTTTTTGGGGCATGGCGGTAAAAGAAATAGGGGATGGTGTTCCCAGAGGATATCTTCCATGCCAAGAATTTATTTAAATTAAATGTAAGTCCCAACTCAGAAGAAAAGGCATGGAGGATTTTGGCAAGCTTTAGGATTAGTTTTTGTGATGGGAGTAAAACAGACAGGTGATCCATGTATGCTATGTGGGGAGTTGATCTATTGAGGATGGGTATGAATATCACATTGAAGTCTTGTTCAAGTCTAACCACTAGAGAGTTAATGTAGATTATAAATAGAAGAACACTCAGAAGAGAGCCTTGCAGAATAGAATTTCTTGGGGATAAAAGATGGTGAGATTCTTCCATTCAAGAAGATGAAAATGTCCCTGTTGATGAGAAAAGTTGCTATAATATTTATTATCCCAGATGGTATATTATACTTGGCAAAAAATTTGAGATACAATGTGTTCTGACAAAGTTGAATATCCAGCTACTGGTTTAGATTTCCTCATGATTCTGGTATAATAGACTACCATCTTGAATAATGCTATTGCATCAGAGGTTGAAGAACCATTCTTGGAAAACTGGTACTGGGATAAGAATGGAAGAACCTTATCCTGTATCTTATTCTTGATTATGGATTCCACCACCTTGATCAGTAATGGTGTCATAAAGATGAGCCTAAGATTCTCAAGGGGGGAAGGTAATGTATTCTTCTTGAGAAAAGGCACCATCCCCATAGGGTACAAGCCACCAATATCAAGGAGTTTGGTAAATATGAGATCAAACATTCTATGTATGATTGCAACTGAAAATTTTTCTAGGTGAAGAAGGATAAATCATGGGATAACATGGAGACCTGGATATGTTTTCTCTGGCATAAAAGGTAGTTTCATACTAATATCTTTTTCTGTCATACCATGATTTATAGTTCCTTAAGGTTAGGATGATTTGACTCATGAGGATATTTGGTTTATTTGACTAGTTAAGAATTTGTGTCATCATGCAGCTAACAGCATAGAGCTTATTGTCAATTATGATGGAAGAGGGTGTATTTACTTTTATCCTTGTGGCCTAAAAATGGTATTTTGAGCCTTATCTGTTGAAAATATTTTGCTAATTAAATGTTGTTTTTAAAAGGATTATAGAGATAGGGTTGGTATATGAAATTGCATTCTGGGCAATATTAAAATGTTATAAAAGGAATCACAGAACAAAAGGAGTTAGTTTACTTTCAGTTTTTAGTTAAGTTCAGAGGAGTTTTTAGTCAGTTGAGTTTAATTACTTTTAAGAAGCCAACACAAGTTCTGCATGATGAAGCATGAGTAGAAGGATCTTTTCACCTTTTGCTTCTTCTCTCAAAGAACTGTCTGCCTGCAATTGCCATGTTCCATCTGGCCGACCATACAACATGATTGCTTCCGACTACTGATTGCTAATGATGCCGCTATGCTGTTTTTTCTTAGGTAACCTTTTAACGTAGAACTGCCTTCATAGGTCAATACTTTTGTGATTTGTAATCTATAGTTCAACCTTCATATCTTAATTTATATATTATTTTATAAGCTTCTGCTAATTTTGCTTTTAAACTCTCTCTCAGTAATTTTTTATTAATATCATGTATTTTAACTTACTTTTCACGCTTAATTAATTATATATATATAAATATGTGCGATTCCATTAAGATTTTATGTATTTTGTTTAAGTATAGATATAATTTATTTTCTTTAATATGCCAAAATTGCTAAATTTGCGAGTAAGGGGGAAAATAATTGTTTTACTTGCAAAAAAGGTGGGTTTTATTTAAACTTATCAATAAAGTTTTGTTTATATTAAATAGAAATTGCTCGCGAGTTTGGTTTCATTTTAAATTCATGATTCTTAAAGTAAATTAAAAACTTTTACTGTGGATGCATTTTGCTAAATTTGCTGCTTTGAATTTGTCTTTAAATTTCTATTTTAAAAAGATTGTGAACCTTCACATAATTAATCCATTCCTTTTTTGCTGGTGCCTGAAGGGGGAATTCTATCAGTTAATATGTATTTGGGAATCAATGTTTTTTATATAAATGTTGTTAGTTTAATAATATGATAAATAGAAGCATTATTATTCATTATGATTAGTTAAATGACTCCGAATTGAAAACAGATTATTGCGTGAAAGGTTAGACAATTTCCAAGTTCTAAAATAATATTATATGAAAATTATATTATAAAAATTATATTCATGTCCAATAATGTTGCTGGCATATAATTTCCTTTATTCTGATATTTTATCTTTTCCATTGCTCGACTGTTTGTCATTAGGGATGTCCTACTTTTCAAAAATCGTTTGTAATCAGGAACACTACTTTCTGTGGAATGTGAGGTTTATAAAATTATGTGCTGCGAATTACAGCACATCCATCTGGGCTCTCAAATCCAGCCTTTCCTTCGATATTGCTCTGCCAGAATGCGTGGATATATCAAATCTAAGTTCGTCTCAAGTATTCTTTTAAATGATAAAATATCCAAATGCCATGAAGGCCAGATTTCTTTAATTGTATGCTAGTACCGTTACTTTGCTCTTTAATTTGATCATCCGTCCATCTAACCTTGATAAGTCACAATGATGTGTTAAAGATAATGATTCATTTCGTAAAATACATTCAGTATGTTGATCTTAAAACTGCTTTCATTTAAAAAAAGCGTTCTCGATTCCCAGAGACGTAAATCAATTTGTATAATTTATTCCCATAAATATTGTGCATTGTTTGTTCCTTATGTATACTTATTCTAAAGACGCTATGTCCAAACAATGCCTATCCAAACATATGTAATGATTTTAAGATTGTAAATAAATGATTGAGACCATACATTTATATTTATTTTCAAAAATTAATAAATTATCGTGCATCTTTCTGTAATCCAAATCTGTTCCAATCTTGTAGATTGTTTTGTACATCCACAGCATTTTATTTGTGAACATTTGTAAATTGGCATATCAACTCCGCATAAGTTATAAAACGCTATAAAATTGTATCTGTAAAATTATATTTATTAAATGAGTGATAGAGGGGATTTTATACAACAAATTCCCAAGTCTTGTAAATAAACAATATTGTCCCAAGCGTGAAACTAGTTGTAAAATATACATACGTTTCCTTAATCTTTTGTAATATATATATATATATATATGCGTTCATTTAATATTTATTAAATATATCTATTTCATGTAAATCCTGGTTTGTTTTGAATTATTATCTTCTAGTTAATATTTAGAACTATTTTCTTTAGCTAAGAGCTTAGCATTAATAAATAACTATAATAAGTGTAATTCCTGGGCTACTCTGACCTCAATCATCATCATCAGTCTGATCTTATGCTCTTCCACTCTGCTTCTGGGCACAGATTTAAAATAATTTTACTGTGTCATCAGAATTGTTGTTCATTGGGTCAGAGATTCGAAGAATAGGCAAATAGGTTAGAATTCAAGATTGCTCTAGCCCTGTGTATCTCGAGCATGATCAGATTCAAGGTACTTTTGCTTAGGATTTGCAATCTTGTTAAGTGAACATACTATTTTGACCGATACAATATATATATATTTTCAATGGTATAAATGGCTGAAGAGTTGGAGATTGGAATGGGTTGAAGCCTATCCATTAAAGTGTAAGGATTTGCTATCTTAATATAAACTGAGCACTGATTATATATATGTATGGGAGATGATAGTCTTGACCAACTGATGAGTGCTGATTTAGCACACAAAATGCATATATTGGTGATTTTTTATCTTTTCTGAATGTGTGTAGTCATGTGTATCAGTAGTATGAGATAGTGTGAATAGTGAAGTGGCTTGAAAGTCTGAATTCAAATCGCTTATATTTACTATAGTATAAATATATTATTATATCTGGTTTTGAAAATATCTCAGATATTAAATTATTAAATAGTAGAAGGCAATAAATGTAACAATATAGTGTAAATTGGGTCCATGTGATTTATATATAAATAAAAGGTAAGCTGAATTAAATACAAATCATTTTAGTATGTTCATTTAAAAATATAAAATATCTATATTATTTAATTATTAATTTCCTTCAATATATCAAATATCTTTTTAATAATATATAATTAACAGATGTACCCACCTGTGTAAAAGCTGTAGTTTTTTGATTGGTTGCTTTAATAATTTTTTTTAAAAGATAAAACAAACCATTTTTATATTATGATCGACCTGAAAGTCTGTCATTACAGCGGAATATAAAAACTCCAGGCTTTCAACCCATCATTTTTGTAATAATTGGTGGCTTTAACAATTTTTTTTAAAAGATAAAACAAACCATTTTTATATTATATAAATAAATTTCTGAATTTTAATAAAGTGAAATTAAAATTTACATTTTTCAATATACCTGTTATATTTAACAGCTTTATGGCACAGATATATATATTTATTGGAGTACCCCTAAATAATTTTTTTTCTAATTTTACAACAGCATCATGAACAAATATAGTTTTTTTAGCTTTATTAATAGTTATCATTTATTAATGTTGGAATATAAAAATACTGACCTTTGAGTGCATCATTTCTGTAATATTTTTTATTAAATATAATATTTGTAATATATTTTTTTAATTGGATGATTTAACTTTTTTTTTTAAAGATTTTATGCAAATATATATATATTATATTACTAATCATTTCTGAGTATGTCATTCATCTAAACTATATTGTGGGATTGACAGACCATGAATGTGTGGAACGCCTTAATAACGAATTATGAATCGGCATTTGTGGCTGTTTCTGCAGCTGGTTGGGAACCTTTGCCACCTTTGCCACAAAATATATACTAATTAATAATAATAATTAAAAAAGCAAGTCATATATAACGTGACATTACTTTTAATGAGCTTGTAGTTACAAAAATGCACATAGAGAGCGTACCAATAGCTCAAACAAGCTCGTAATTAACAAGTGCGGTTATGAGAAATATTTAAAATCTCTATCCAGAACACTCTTATCTCCAGACCATGGTTTCAGGCTTATGGCCCACGTCAGTGGAGAGCTAGAAAATTCAGATATACTATATCTCAGTAGTTAAAAGTACATGTACTGACTTTTTTTTAACATTTTTTATTAAATGTGTAATTATTTCCTTTGCATAAATGTAGTGGTTGTGAATTTGGCATGTGATATCGGACAAATATTCATACATTCGCCAATCAGACAATAGAGATTTTATATATAAGATTTTGCATATGAATGATTATTTAGAAAATATAAAGATATTTATTATTATTTTCAGTATTCAGATTTCCATTTATCATTTAATATAAAATAATTTTAATGAAAAATACATTTTTGAACATTTTCCAGTAGCATTTTCTAAATATAAATTAATCAATCGTCTTTTACAAACAAAAATGAAAGTTTGCATAACAATTTAAATTTTTATTATTATTCTAATTAACTCTACTTTCTCTTGTTTCCTCTTCAGATTTGGCTTACTAATATTTTTGATAAAGGCTTTGAGAGACTGATGTTCTGTTATCATCTTCTGCAAATTTGAAGTTTCTTAGAATTTCTGCACTCTGACTCCATTAGTTAGTCAGTGTTCCATTTAAATTGGTAACTATTTTATTCAATATTATTTCTCTGGTAGAAGAAATTTCCATGACAACTGTTTTTTAATAAACTTTCTGCACAAGCAAAATATTTAAGAAATAAAATTTGTTTTAAAATAATTTAAAATGAAATTATTATTTTTATGGAGATAGGCAAATATATTTTCTTCTTGTATTTTCTTAACATTAGATCTAATTAATATTTTACAGATGTACATTACATACATGCATGAAAACAGTATGACCATTATAACTCCAAGAAATAAATGTAAAGAAAAAAATACTGCTCCAGAAATAATTTTTGCAAAGATTTATACAAATCAATTTGTAATCTATAAAAAAAACATATAGAACACACTGTCCAATCTTATGTTTAATACTTTGCAATACTGTCTTTCAATTTCTTCAGCAGAAAACTTTTCTTTCTGAAATATTTTGATGCAATGTCTAATTGTAGCTCACCAATGTATTCTATTCCCTACCAATCTTCCCAACAAATACAATCAATATTGCATGTCTTTAAAATATCTGTGAGATAATGCATATAATATAGACAGGATCTACTTCTTCCACAAAAACCATGCTCAGGTTTACCATAGATCAACTTTTTAGGAAATCTTGCACTGTTTATTTACTTTGAATCACATGATTACCATATCTTATGTTAGCACATAATTATTATTAACACAGACAAAACTCATAGTTTTGTAGTTAAGTAGAGATAAAAAGTGGCTGCTGGAGGGTTGCATTAGATCCTAAGATCTAGGTGCAGTGCTGTCAGATCCAAAGCTTCTCACTGACGAAGGCTACAAGCCAGGATATTGGATAAGTAGGCACTAGATAGGTATTTTATGCACAAGTCTTCTGGCATCCATTGATTACTCTAGTTGGCACTGAGTGGCACAACTGTATGGAGAGTTTTGCCAGTGTTTATGTACTTTACATGTTCAATCCAATGAAGACATAATTTTACAATTGTGGGCTCATATATTACATTCAATAAGTGGAAGATATTTATTGTTTCCTATAATTTTGTAATTGTATTTTTAAAATTGTACGGAGAATTCTTAACATTTTTATATCATTATATTATGTCAATAGAGTATTTAAGTTTTACTTCCATGCAATCAATTAGGTAAAATAATGGCTCTAAGTACAGCTAACTTAATTGCAATAGTTATTTCCTTGTAATAAAATACTCTAGTTTTTAACTTGTTACAAGCAACAATAGCACATTGGGTACTATGTTAAATTCTCTTCATATAAGTTCATATTTTTATTTATAAAACTACTGAGTATTTAAATTGATTTACATTTTTAAGTTGATAACCATCCAAGCCAAATGTTGATGAGAATTTTTCTTTCATCACTGTCATTCAAAGCATTAAGTATATTATGTAAATCATATTTTGAACTGGCAAAGATAAGCACAATCATCAACATATGTTAAATCCAGAATCCAAGGAGATATATACGTCCTTGTTTAGCGCTAGTTTTCATGTCAAATACCTTAAATTTTTTACTTCTAATAGTAATACTTTCTCTCATTCTATCATGTAAAAGATATATAATATAAACAAATTTTGGTGAAAAACCATTAATTTTAAACAATGCATGAACCTAATCAATTAACTGAATCAAATGCCTTGACTAAATCAACATAAACAATATATAAATTGATAATGTTCCCAACACTTTTCTTGAATTTTCCTGGCAATACAAACAATGTCTATAGTCACAAAGGCAAAACTCTCCATACAGTAGCACCACTCAGTGCAAGCCAGAGTAATCAAAGGATTCAGGAAGCTTTGTGCATAAAATCCCTATCTAGTGCTTACTCATCCAATATACCCAGACTAGTTTCTAGCTTATGGCTTTCATCAGTGCAGAATCTTGGATCTTACTTTTTTAGCTAACTATAAAGCTTTGAGGACTAAGATCTCGGTGCAGTGCTCTCAGATCCATGGCTCCTAACTGATGAAATCCACAAGCTAGAAACTAGTCTGGAGATATTGGATGAATAGACACTAGATAGGAATTTTATGCACAAACCTTCCTGAATCCTTTGATTACTCTGGCTTGCATTGAGTGTTGCTACTTTATGGAGAGTTTTGCCTCTATGAAAATGCCTTGTGTAAGCATAAAGGATAGTGATCGTGTGACATTTGATGGATTAATGTCTATAGTGCTTCTTATTTCTCTAAAACCAAATTGAATCTCTGGTAATTATTTGTCTATTTTTAAATATGGAGATCTAAAGGTGGAAATTCCATGACTGAAAAAATTGACTAGTGAATTAAAACTGCATAATTGATACAAAAATTCACTGATTGTAGTCACTCTAGATGTTTGTTTGATGGGCTGAAAGCAACATATGGATCTAAGAAACAGTATCATAATCCTTTAAATACAACAATGGCTCTCTGTTATACAATAACGATGTATTTTGAACAAGTAGAAGGAATATTATGATCATCTTTTGAATAATGATACAAAAATTGAGATGTAAAATGATATATCCATTTCTTACTCATTTAGATTTACACAAAGATGTTCAACTCAGGCAAATCAAAACAATTTTTTGTAATCTTAAAAATGGAGAGGCTACAGGCTCTGGTGAAATATCTGGAGATTTTAAAAATATAGTGATGATCTTAAGGAAACTTCTATTGTTCCAATTTTTAAAAATAAAGGAAACAGACTGCAGTCATTATAGTGGAATATTATTTTTAATAAATGTACTGGATAAAGAATATGAATATTGATAACTTTCAACTCACATTTAAAATTCTTTACTGTTTGAATTTCATATACAGCTAGTAATGGGTGGTATTTCACAAATGGGCCACATGATCAACACAGAGAGAGACGTCAACAAGCACCTTACTCCAGCTCAAACCAAGATCAGCATAAAGTTCTTTTAGCAACAGGACTATTCGTGAATTTTGCAAATCTCGAGTTAATATAAGCTCAGTATTTATAGACATTTGATGAAGCTCAGACATATAAACACAAAGATTAAAGAGCTAAATATTTTTTAATAAGAAAAATAAAGATCATAATTGTTATTTTTACTCTTATATTCATCGAAACAATATAAGTTCACACCCATTTGTCTTAGGACCAATAATTTTTTAATTAAATTTTCTTTGATAATTTTTTTTCTGATACAAAATTTATTTAATTAATTAATTTTTATAATTAGAACAATATCTTCGTTTCCTTTCTTCAAAATATGGGGGAGGAGTATTTGCTTTTTTTTTTTTTTGTTTTGTTTATCAGAATCAGAAATAAATTAAATAATTTATTTATCAGATAGCTTTTTTTTCATGTGTCAAAGCATCGGCCGGGAGGCGAAACCGGGACAACTGCTTGTAACGCAGCTGTGCTAACCACTCGGCCACCAACGCTTGACATAGCTTTTTATTTAATTTATTTCAAAATATCAAGGATATTATTTCTTAATGTTTGCCTGAATGGTTGTGATTATGACATTTTAATAGTAGTTACATGTTGAATTATTTGCATCATCTAATATTAAATGTTTAATGTTTATAAAAAAATTTCAAACTTTACTGAAACTTTTCTAATACATTGATAGTATATAACATAATGTTTAAGTAGTATTATTGTGCTTTCTTTTTCAGGTGTTCTTGGCCTGATCAGTGACAGGACTAGCATTGGAATCAAACATGAACCTTTAGTTATATGAATATTGAATTTAAGATGATACTTTAACCAAGCAGACTATTCTGCCAAAGAAAACAATCAGCAAAAATTTCATACATTTCTGATTTCTCCACAATTTGTTCAGAAATCAATGATTTGGGGGGCAGGGAGGTTTTGAGGGGCAGGGAGGTTTACATAGAACAAATTCTCATGAAGAATGACTATCCATCAGCTTTCACTAAAAAAAATTTAAATACACAACAAAAATAAATATCAAAAGAAAAAATACAATTATTAATGCAGTAGTATATCATTGCAGAATAACTAAAGAAAATTTACAGTCAATATAATATCATAACAGCTTTCTAAAGCCACATCACACTATTTGGAATCCTAATATCTACAAAACTTAAACTCAAAATGCAGAAAAACAAAAACTGCATCTATAAAATTGATTGGTGAGATAAGTGGCTCGATCAAAAAGTGATAGAAAGATCACACACTAATGATTAGACAAGAAAAAACAGATGTATGTATAAGACCATGTATGTATCAACTGAACATATATGTCCAATTGGGAAACAGCAGATATATTGGACAGAGATAAAAAATTACAAAGAAATAACCTTAAATAAACTATTCACAAATAACCTCGTAAGTCAATCCAGTGTAATAATTCATGTCTGGAAACTACTAATTAACTTTGTTCTTAGAGAACAAGTGGAAAAATCAGAACTCTCACAAATGGGTATATAAAATTTCTATTGACTGGGCTTTTAGCAAAATAGCCATACTGGGTAGCTTTAATTAAGAAGTAATATTGTTTGTCCATTTGTCTGATGAAATCTTGTAATTCAATTGTTCATCCATTGTTCAATTTTTGATCTACTTAAAACTTAGCATTCCTATTGACAATACATTTTTTAGAGCTTGCAAACAATTTTAGCAAATTTTAAATTTTATATGTAATATTATTTTTTAGCAGTGTTTAGCATCAATGCTCTTTGTATTTTAAAATTCAACGATTCATTTGAAAATGGATCAATTGATTTTTTTTTTATTATATGCTTTTATTTAACTTTACTCACATTTTTCTCTTTCTGACTAGATAAAATCTAATTTTAATAAATTTATATCATTTTAGCAATTCAATATTATGTATATAAAAATAAGAAGTAGAAAATGGAAAAATAAAGAATGCATTTATTTATTAAATCCATTAAAAAGCAAAAAATAAATTTTCTTCAGTTTTCACAAATAAAAGCATTGGACTTACTTTAAATATATATGAATTATATATATGTGTAATATATGGAGCATACCAATAGCTCTAACAAGCTTTTATTGATAAATGCGGCAAGAGAATGCATTTAAAATCTCTATCTAGAATATTGCCATCTCCAGAATATTGTTTTCGAGATTATGGCTCACATCAGTGAAGAGCTAAAACATTCAGAAACTACATCTAAAATACGAACTCAAAATCCAGTGAAACTGATTGGCCTAGGGATGTGAATATTCTAGATAGAGACTTTAAATGCATTCTCTAGCCACATTTATCAATAAAAGCTTGTTTGAGCTTTTGATATGCTCCTTATATTATAAATTTGTAATACAAAATTAAAAAGCAAAGTTATGTGATGTGTTGATTTGCTTTATTGATGATTGATATATACACCTGGATCTCATTTTATGCAGTAGCTAGGTTCCTCAGAAAATGTGCACAAAAGAAATCGCACAGAAATAGATTTAACTTACCTTGAAAAATGAGGGATACATACTGTAATTTTCCAAAAATCACATAAAAGCAAAGCAACAATGTAAAAATACTTCAAAATTTGCAGAAAAAAAATAAAATATGACTAATAAAAAATTTCAAATTTGAAAAAAATTGATACAAGACAAACTTTTTTTACTTTTTTTTATCAACTACAGTATTTAATTTTATTCAAAACAATATATTTTTATGCGTAATTTACATTTTTTTCATACATGTACAGTATTTTAATCATTATCGATATTTGAGACATCAGGTTCATCATGATGTGATGTGATGTGAGGTACCGTAGCTTCTTCTTAAATGAAGTCAAGAGGAAATACAACTAAAACATTTTCCAATCGCTGTTGATCCTTCCCATTTTGCTAAGCGATCTAAAATTGAAATTTTTGTTTTCAAAGAAATTTATTTTCTTGGGTGTTTTTTTTCTCTTCGTTAGAGTAAACTAAAAGTTTAAAATAAAAATAAGAACTTAGACTTACAATAATAAAAAGACATCGACTCACCACTTTTGGGAAAAATTTAATTAAAACTAACAATTAAAAATTAAATTCTTATTTTTGTCTTTAATTCCGTTTAAAAATCAAATTTCATCGTTTCACATTACCTTAATTTCAGATCACGTTATGTAATTTTTAAATTGTTAATTACAATTAAAAATCAGATTTTAATTGTCAAATTTAATTGTGCCCAACGCTGTTACTCACCTTTTAAAAATAAACTTGCAGACACTAAATGATTAATTGATTATGTAATCTTTTTATAAAAAGCAAAAATAGAACATGATTTAAAATGCAAAAATAACAACATACATAGTATTTTTCATCTATAATGTTTGAACAGATTTACATTATAGTCTTGTAAAATTCAATGTGTGTATATAAAATGGGGATCTCCTGATTTTAAGTGAATTATGAACTTCTTTATTGCATAAAATCTATTACAGTACTATTATAAAGCACTGAAAATATTGAAATTATTAGATGGAAGTCGAACTCCGATAATGCGCTATTACTTTAAATATGACATGAGTGCACAAAATTTGTAATATTTAAAGTAATAGCGCATTATCGGAGCTCGACTTCTGATCTAATAATTTTTATCGCATAAAAGAAAACCGCATACAAAGATATTAAGAAGAAACATGCATGAGTCACATAACTTCAAAATCACATTAAATAAATCCACATAAAACGAAACTCATGAAAATTATTAAATTGTAATTCTTGCTTAATAAGAAGCTAATAAAAATTGATACAACATTCATCTTTTATTTGTGAAAGCTGAAAAAATTTTTTTTTACTTTTAGTGCATTTATGTGAACAAAAATATTTCTTTAATTTTTTTTATTTATTTTTTATTTTTTAGACTGATCTCTTTTTCAAAAATAAACAGCATTTCAAAAACATTTACTCAAACAAGAAGTCTTTATTGATTAGATTAATTAATTAAACCTTGTTTTAAAAAATTTGCTATAATAAATATAAATAATTAAATTATGAAAGTTATAAATGTAAATTGATTTCCTACTAAAAAGTGAGATGTGAAGAAAATATAAAAGATATAAAGTATTTAAAAGATTACCGTAAGAGAATATATTATGAAACGTTATATATTCTGGAAAATTTGGATAAACAAGTAAATATGATTAAAAGTCCAACAAAATTGGAAAGAAAATTGGGTTTAATTAAATAGTTGGAAGATATAGGAAATTAGTATAAATATGTAAATAAGTATTTATAAAGATGAAATTTTTTTTGTTTTTATATTTTTAAGTTATTTAATTATATATTGTAAATTATATGTATATTTAAGATGTTAAAGTTTGTTAAATTTGTTTATTTATTTGATTATAATGTATGAGTATATGATTTAAAGTACAATTTAATGTAAATAATGTCCAGTAGATGGAATGGATATAATTAGTTGGTCATGTGATTTGAATAATTAAATATTTTGAGATGGTCTCAATGGAAATGAAAGCCATTTCGATAAATATTAAAAATGCAATTATCATTAGTTGATTATTTCAATCTTATTTAAATTGATTATTTAATTTATACATATGTTACAACATTGTGGACAAATAAATTAATATAATAAATTAATGTATCCAATATGGATATTTGACCATTATACTTATTTTAGTGTTCTTCTAAAAAATAGGATGAGCTTTTCAACTTTTATAAGTTTAATTTAATTCTGTGTTTATTTGTCAATTAGTTATGTAATGAGATTCTAGTGTTTTTTTATATATCAATAAAGTTATTAATTTGTGGAATTAAACTATACACTCAAGGGAAACAAAACATGTTTCCAAATAAACATATGAGAACATTAATATTTTAAATTAATGAATATATCTATTAAATAATTGAGTTTTTAGACTATTTTCTAAATAATATACAAATTAGGGAATTCATATTTTGAAAACAAGCCTTTATATTGCAGAGGCCAATCATAAGTAAAAGGAATCCAAGATATAAAACCATAAAACAGATATATATATATATATTGGCTAAAAAATATCAAAACTAATCTGTACTGGAAACTCTCCTCTTTGTAGATAGTAAAAGTAATCTAAAGTATGCTATAAGTCATTGAGACCATATTATTGTTTCAATACGCTTTTTGGAATAATTAGATGATATAATGAATATATGTAAATAGTAATTATTAGTACATATTTCTCATTAATATTGTGTAATGCTCATCTTTTATTATTAGTAACAAGCTATCTTTGCAATAAAATATTATTTTAATTTAGTGATATAATATTTTATAAATTTTCTTTCCAAATGTAGAATTTATTTCATTGATATCTTTTATTTTTAAATAAATTTATACAGGAAACATCACATGATCACCATTTCTTATGATTGCTCATAACTGTCATTAAAACAGGCAAAACTCTCCATACAGTAGTGCCACTCAATGCAAGCCAGAGTAATCAATGGACTTCTGGAATCCATTGATTACTCTGGCTCACACTGAATGGTATTAATGTATGGAGAATTTTGCCTGTTTTAAATTTATACAGGATATTTGTAAAACAAAAAAACCATATATGCTCTTTGATTTTAGTTAACTTCTCTGTTTATTCCCAGCGATTTAATTCATAACTTTACATTAAAATATGTATTAATGTCAAGTTTTTAAAATGCCTTCTACTCTTTTTTTTCTCATGTGTCATAGCATCAGCCAGGAAGCGAACCCGCTAACCCGGGACTATTGTTTGTAAAGCAGCTGTTGCTGACCTCTCGTGCGAAAAAATTAAAGTGCACCATATTATTCGAGGCATATGATGATATTTCTGCACATTTTGGGGCAATAAATAACATGATATTTTATGGTTTATTACATGAATTTCTCTTTCTGTATTCTCACACAATAGTTTGTTTTACATCATATTTAACACTGTCACTTGTCCAGGTTATATATTTTAAAAAGTGTTGTTTGAATATACCCTACATGATAATAATGGAGTAATGCTGAATTACCAAATCACAAAACTATCCGTGAATAGTTGGTAAAATGGGCATTAATATTTTATAAAAATAAAATATATATAAAAAAACAATAATATTTTATAAAAATGAAATATTTGAAGGCTATCTTACTTTTGATTTACAATATATGTGCAGACATTTATTCTACAACATACTTTATAATTAAACAATACTACTATATAATTATAATTACATATTTTAATATTTCGATTCTAAATAAAACAGTAATAAAAACATAAAATACACTTTTATATTGATTTAAAAAAATTGAAACTGATATAATTTATATAATTGTTTATCTGCGAATATATGAATTAATCATAATAATTTGTAAGCTTCTAATACTATAGCAATTAGAACATCTGACTGTCATAACCAGGTTATGAAATTTAAATCCACAACGTAAATATTTTTAGAGCATTCAAATAAATTTAAAACTTTTTCTACCAGGTAACCAGCCCTTAGTGAATTCAGACAAGCAATAGTGATTTGTCAGATGTAATTTGATATAAATAGAATGTTTTTCAAAATTTTATTATGTAAAAATAATTGTTTAAAATATTTATTTTAATAGGATATATATCGTGAATATCTCTGAAGTAAACTATTAGTCAAATAAAACTTTTAGCTATTTTTTAATATATTACATTTGCATTGCATAAGGTCTATAGACTAGGTTATTCCCTGTTTATTTATATTGGTAAATGGATTTATAGCTATAATAAATTAGAACAAGCAAAACTCACTATATGTATTGCCACTCACTGCAAGCTAGAGTAATCAATGGATGGCAAAAGGCTTGTGCATAAAATCCCCATCTAATGCCTACTCATCCAATATCCCCAGACTAGTTTCTGGCATGTGGCCTTCGTCTAATGAGCTTGGATTAAAAATATTAAAGTGTTTTCAGTTTAAGTTTCATAGTTTTGTAGTTAAGTAGTGGTAAAAGGTGGCTACTGGAGGGTTGCATTAGATCCTAAAATCTAGGTGCAGTGCTCTTAAATCCAAGGCTCCTCACTGATGAAGGCCACAATCCAGAAACTAATCTGGAGATATTGGATTAGTAGGCACTAGATGGGGATTTTATGCACAAGCCTTCTGGCATCCATTGATTACTCTAGCTTGCAGTGAGTGGCAATACATATAGTGAGTTTTGCCTGTTTTAATAACAGTTATAACCAAGCATAAGAAATGGTGATCATGTGATATAATAAATTAGATGTTAGTAATCACAGATTAATCTTGATTTGCTTGATGAATGTCTATGTACTGACTTAAATATAAAAAATAACAGTAAATGTATATTTATTTTTGCATTTTGCCACATATTCTTTAATCAAATAAATAAAGATGTCTTAACAAGGGAAATGATCCTCAAGATACATATCATATTTGCCTAACACTTTTCATTTAATCCAGGTAACAATTTAGAACATCTTCACTGGAGTCATTGTCCTTTTTCAGATATCTTTATTTAACAACTTAAAGTATGTGTTGAAATGGAAAGATAAAATTATATTTAAGATAATGAATGGATTTGAATTAATTATTCTATAATTGTAACATATAATAATAATAGATATATTAAAGATTAAGGTTTATAATTGAATTTAAAATGGTCTAAAAATTTCTAGTCTAATAAATGGTTGATATTTATTAAAATAATGATCTGGGAAGGATAATGTCCTACTTGTGAATATTTTGCATTTTAGGTTAAATTATAATAATTTGATATTAATAAATGTTGAGCAAGGATAAATAAGATGTGAGAGGTTATGACTTTGATCAACTGATGAATGTTGGTTCAGCATGAAATGCCTCTGGGATGTCATTTACTTTTTTAGATGTCTATTCATGTGATTAGTATATGTGATGAAATGGAAAGTTATAACTATATTTAAGATATTATACATTTGGAAAAAAAAACTGATTTGAAGTAATTATTATGCTTAATAATAATATATTAATATTTAATTAAAGTCTAATAAAATGATGTGATAATTTCTAATCTATTAAATAATTAGTAATAAACTTTAAGATATTTATCACGGGAGAGTCAGATTATAGTTGTATTTACAAAAAAATTGACACTCTTAGATTAAATTGTAAAATAAGATTGTAATATTATGTTTTGTTTGCTATTGATTTTAACATTTGGTTGTTGTAAATGGCATATTTATGGTATCATTTACATATTAATGCAATATTTATTTTCACCATATATCAACATTTATCAGTGTGAAAAATGATTTATATTCTATATACAAATACACAATATCATAGAAATGTAAATTTATATCATATATTCGTTAAATTGGTAAATTTATGATTTACTCAAAGTAATACGTCTATGTATTATTTATTGTGACAGAGTCATAATTAGTTTCTTCTACTAATTACTGTTCTGAGAAAAGTAATTTATTATTTATTACAATTTCTTTTCTATTGCTTTTCTAAAGTCAGCAAGGTTGCTAGAAGTTATTAACCTTCTGCTAAATAATGAAATATGTATATGTTTTTTTTTCTTTGCATTTGTTTTGGAAAATGCTAAAATATGTCATTGGGTATCATTTAAAACAGAAGTCATCAAAGGGAAGGAGGAATGAGATGACAAGACTAATTGTAAAATAAATTATTAAAAGTTTTAAGCTGTAATAATATGCTAACTTAACTATTTAAATTTGGAACTTCCAATTTGGAGTCAGGCAACTTACTTGGCAAGAACTGTGCTATAAATCAGAAGGTCATTAGTTCAAAAGCTAATAAAAATTAGTTTTGCTTCTAATTAAGACAGCAAAAAAAATCATGTGTTAAATATTTATTCAAATTATGTAATTTTCTTAAAACATTTCTTGGTATTTTTTTTTTCTGAACTATTCACAATAAAATCTTAAATATAAATTTAAAACTGGTATAAAAGAAGGTTGTGTTGCTATAAACTACCAATAGAGGGACAATTCATGTTTTCATTTTGACTAAATGCCAATATCTCTGTACAATTGGTAATATATGAATGGCTCGTTGGTAAGCAAAAGGCTTCCAAATTAATTTGACTAATAAATGTAAGAGAAAAAACTCATTTTAAACATTCTTCTTATACTTTTATACTTAACTATTGTGTCATAAACTTATAATACTATTACAAGCATATATTTCAAGAACTTCTGAATAAAACAAATAGTAAAGTAGATAAAATACATATTGAATATACTTACAATAAAAAAAAAAGACTTCCACTCAAAATTAATTCCTCCCCCCTCCGTTATTCTTAAAAGAAATTTGAATTTTTGACAACTATCAAGATGTTTGTTTTATTGCTGGCTTTGTTAACTGTTGTTTTTGGCTAAATTTACAGGTTCAGTTCCAAACCAACATACAAATGATGACACTACTCACCAATTAATAGGTATAATTTATTAGTGACAAAAATATACACACAATGTTAGTTAATAAAACATATAAATATGGTCTTTACAATTTAATACTGAGGTAGTCATACCGAGTAATAGAACTTGCTTCCAACTATATAAGTAGCCTGCCTCATAAGTTCAAGTACGACTCTTCTGGCTGTGCAGTAAAGCTGGCCTCAAGTTGGCTCTAGTTCAGATTCTTCCAGCTATACAGGACAGCTTATCTTGAATTGGCTGTGGACATAGCACTTTCAAGTCCTTAGGTGGACCTGCCTCACTGCGTAGATGTCACAATAATGACTAAAGAAAATATCTTTGCTGGTGGCAGAGGGTTAATTGGAGAGCATGTTGAGTTGTTCAGGTTGACAGAAGTAATTACTCTCTGCCTTGCCTTCAAAAATCTAACTATTTAATGGAAGATCCCCTACCTTACTGAAAACACTCATATTATGTGTAATAATAAAAAAATCAGATGTCACATGACTTATATATAGATTGCACTTACAAATATGTAAAATTAAGAGCATGCTAATGAGCTCTAAACAAGCTTTTTTTATATTCTATAATAAATGCTACTACAAGAGAAGGCATTCAAATTATGTGTGTGAACCCCAGTGAAGGATTTATCCCCATTGGATAGTGACCAGGTGCTAGCCAATCAGACAAGGACAGATATGATAACCCTCCCCTGGCCAAAATTAGCCCTGGAGAAAGTAGTCATCAAGATGTGCTGGATGAAATATTGTTCACTTGGCTTCTTCTTTGCTTAATGAATTTGCTCCTGGATGTTTGCTACCACCTTAACTTTGATGTTTGTCTTTCCTGCTTGATTTAATTGTCCCAGGTTGGTTGCTGCTTTTGACAGCTTCTGTTGTGTGGTTGAGTCTTAGCTGGATGAGATGGTGATGATGACCATCTTCTGTTTGCACAATGACAGTATAGAGACCCTTTAGTTGAGTCACCACTTCTGGTATCCATTTTGTTGGACCTGTAATACATTTGGCATAGAACTTCTGTAACTATTCGAAATTTTATTTTGTTTTTCTCTTCTTATTCAATTTGGCATCAGGCTTCAGAATTGATAGGATTGTTCATAAGGGTCTGTTGAATAACAGTTCTGCTGGAGTCGTTCCTGTTGCTGTGCTTAACATGGAGTGCTGTGCTAGCAGTCCTGGCAATTCTGGTGTTCATACTTCCCATATCCATTTTTATTATCAGCTTCTTAGCTTCTTGTACCAATCTCTCTCTGCCTGACCATTACTTTCAGGGTGGAATGGAGGGCTGTTCATGAGTTTGATATTGTTAATAGTGCAGAAGGCTTTGAATGCATCTGCTGAAAAAGCTGTTCTATTGTTTTAAGAAGACCTTGTGTGGCAAATAGCTTCTCAGAGCCTCTATCATGACTGAGGAGAGAAGAGATAGTACTTCTGCAACTTCCAGCCACTTGGAGAATGAATCCACCACTGTCAATAGTAGCTAGCCTTTCCATGGACCATGCCCTGTGTCAAGTTCCATTCTAACTAGCATATCATTAATTATAATAGTGTGTATAAATCCAGACTGGTCATCTTTGATATGATTTATACAGGCAACTTGTTTAGATTTCTTATAATTGCATTTACTGTTTTTTGGAATGGGTTTTTCCATTCTCATATCAGCCATTTGTCTTTTTAATTTCAGACATGCTGCCTTTATATGTCTGACTCACTTAAAAAACATACACATTGCATCATGGTATGGGTATTCTGTATGCTTGTGCATTTGTTCATTGCATCTATAACGAGTCCTTGGGCTATTTGATACTGAGTTTTCTGAGTTGACTGAGTATTTGGATGACTCAGTGTTATGCTCAATTTTTTGCACCATAATCTCTGTAATTCTGCCTGAGCAACTGCTGGCTCAAAATCTAGGTCCAGAATCATCAACATTTCTGATCATTTATGCCACAAACAAAATGATCATGAAGTGCTTCATTCATGAAGTCTTTGAAATCACCCTTTAAGGATAATATTCGGATTCTTGTTGCAAATTCTCTAGCTGTTTCCCCGATCTTACATGCAGAGATTAAAATGATATCTCTGCATTACTGTCAAGGGTTTAGGGGAAAATTCTCTGTGAAAATTTTCAACACTCTGTCAAAATCCAGCTCTGCTGTGGTTACATTCACAGATTGAGACTTTAGGATATTATACATCTGCAGACCTATAATGGTTATTAGAGTGGCTAACTTTATCTGTTTTTTTAATCTGGTGGGACTGTAGGTAAAAAATAAAGCACTCCTTACAATTTGACCAGCTATCAGCTTGAGCCATGTCAAAAGCTTCCATAGAATTGATTGCATTAGCCATATTTATTTATTTATTTATGTGAGATATCACTCATAATTATTTTTAATTTTATTCAGGGTTACCACTCTTAATTTTTAATTTTACAATTCAACGAAGCTTTTAAATCACTAGGGTGAGTCTTTGTCACTGTGTTGCAAGTAAAGCTCTTGTGATTGGTAGTAGCTTCAAATTGACACACATTTACTTTTGCAGTCAATTTTTATTAAACAGTTTTACGTGGATTTAAAAAGTCACCATAATGGAATTGTGGTGAATGTAATTTTTTCAAAAAAATAAAATAATAAAAGCAAATATGCAACCTAAGAACATGCATATTTCTAGAATGAGTTCAACTATAATTTTTCCACCCATGAGGGAAAATTTTTTTTGTCTGATTGAACCAGGTCTGTTGCGTTTGGCTAAATTTACAGATTTAGTTCCAAACCAATCGACAAATGATGACACTACTCAACAATTAATATGTATAATTTATTACTGACACACATGTTAGTTAATAAAACATATAAATAGGGTCTATACAATTTACTGCTGAGATAGTCATGCCAAGTAATGAAATTTGCTTCCAACTATATAAGTAGCCTGCCTCACAAATTCAAGTATGACTCGTCTGGCTGTGCAGTACAGCTTGCCTCGATTCAGCTCTAGGTCAGACTCTTCCAGCTGTATAGGACAGCTTGTCTTGAGTGGACTGCAGATCTAGCAGTTTCCAATCCTTAGGTGGACCTGCCTCACTGCATGGATGTCACGATAATGACTAGAGAAAATACCTTTGCTGATGGCATTGGAGAGCACGTTCAGTCATTCAGGTTGACAGAAGTAATTGCTTCCTGCCTTGCCTCCAAAAAGGTTGACTATTTAACAGCAGATCATTACCTTTCTGAATGCATGAACCCCAATGAAGGATTTATCCCCCATTGGATAGCGACAGGGTGCTAGCCATTCAGGCAAGGAATCAGGAATAGTCCACTTCTTAAGGCAAGGTCAGATATGACATTAACAAATTAACATTTTTCACATTTTATTTAAACAAATTCAAGCAAATTTCTTCAATAAAACTGATATTAAAATTTACAACAAAATCAGAAAAAAATGAAACAATTGAACTTCAATTTTCTATTTATTTATAAAAGATGATGTTCTACTCTATATATTTCTAACAATTACTGCTGGAACATAAGCTAGTCTGCATATCTAATTTGCTTTTATTCTTTAACTGTTAGTTTCCCCATGAAGTCATATGATGTCCAAGCACCAGAAAAGGATTGAGCTTTGATCTAATCACTTTAAGCTCTTGAATCCATTGGCATAACATTATAAATAATCCATCATACAAAATGGAAGATCTTTTTTATATAAAACGTGTTCATAATAATAATAATAATTGGATGTATATTTTATTATATTTGATAGTTAATGTTCATAAAGATGTAGTGCATTACTTCTCAAATTAAATAAAAGCATTTTTTATAAAATATGTCTGTATATTAATAATGTGTTACATCACATGATCACCATCTCTTATACTAGCACATAATTGTTTATAAACAAGGCAAAACTCTCCATACAATAGTGTCATCCTGCAGCCTTCTGTCATCCCTTGATTACTCTGTTTGGCACAGGGTGGCACTACTGTATGAAGAGTTTTGCCATGTTTAATGTAAGTGTTCCTAAAAGATTTGATTTTAATTTATACTATGAGGTAAAAAGAAGAATTAGGTCATGAAAACAAAATGATTTTTATTAATATTGATTATAATTTTCAAATAAAGATTTTAATTTTCACATTGAGGCTGAAAATAAAATTACAATACAACCTGGTACCAAAATTTTTATTTTATTTTTTCAAACATGAAAGTGGAAGTGGTTTTTACTAGCATAAATTTGTTCATGCTTTTAAAAAATCAATTTTAGTTTTTAGTTAGAATACAGCAGTAAGAAAGGAATAATTTCAAAGAAAAATGCAATATTATCGATATGGCTTAATCAATGATCTGAGAATGCTTACTGGTATAAATAGTCAATAAAAAATAGTCATATATCACACGATCCCACTTCTTGTCTGAAACTATCTCTAGCACCCTAATTGAGGAGTACCAAAGCAGGAAACTATCGATCAGGGGTTTGGATGTGGTTTCTCATAGAAATATTTTAAATGTTTTCTCTTGCTGAGCATTTATCTCAAAGCTTGTTGAGCAATTATCAAAGCTCTTTGTCTTTACTGGTCTATATTTTTATTTTAAATTTTTGATTTTAGTTTTTCTTTAAATCAAATTGTAACAGTATATTCAGCAATTAATTATATATATATTTTTACATTTACATTTTGTATTATATTTTTTTCTTATTTAAATATGTGCTTTAAATCATTACTTTGGATTAGACTGCAGGCCTGGAATGGATTGTACCTAATTACATGTATTACAACACGAATGGATAATACACTTTCTAGATACTAATTCTAGTCTTTGACCATTCTAAGTTTTAATAATTTCAAAATAAAAGTATATACTATAAATATTCATCTTGAATGACTAATTAAAATTGCCTGCCATTTTTTCATTTTATTAAAATGTATTTTAAATACCTATAGTTTTTCCTTATGATGTACAGCTTTAAAAGTGAGACACTATAATAAATTATATTAAAAGATTATTAAGATGGAATAATTATCATCATTTATTTGTAATAATATACTTTACATACTTTACATTTAGTTAATTCACTCTACTTTTAATTGAAACTTAACACATACATTTAGCTTATTGCTAATAATAGTGTTGATATAAATTTTGCTATTGATATTTACATAACTCTAATAAATTAGAAGTTGACACTGTTTTCTACAATATGAGTATTCATTCTTGACACTGTTTTCTACAATATGAGTATTCATTCTTTATTTATATTCTTCTTTTATATTATATAAATGCTTTAATATTAATGGGTAATGCAATAACACAAATAAAATGATTCAAATAGTACTTGTTTAAATCATTAAATCATCAGTTGTTTTAGGTCTTAAACCATTTCACACTATGCCAAATGCTCACAATTGTCTACTAAAATTGAGATATGCCATTTTTATTTTAAAGAAAAAAGCATGATGTATTTAATAGCCTTTCGCTCTCAAATCAAAATGCTTTAGATTCTCCTATTTATTTAGAAAGTAGGTAGAAGATAAGAGTGGCTGCTCTTGTCTTTTAAATAAATCTTGTGTTAAAGATTTGCAGAGGTTCCTACTGTTGTTTTTTCAGGTGCATGGTCTTAAGGTTATAGCCTTAATATATATTACTTTAGGTAATGTGTATGCTCTTTACAAATATAATTATTAAAATAAACATATGATATATTAACATAAAGGCAATACAACATAGCAATAACTATAATAAGTAGCTGGTGTACCTTGACAAACTAAATTAGGTTTCAAATAGATCACACTAGCACAAGTATTTTCCAACAGTTCTCATGAAGAAGTGTAAAGATAAAGCAACATACACCAAGATTGCCAATAAATTAGTGATAAAAGCACAAATAGATTCAATCGCTGTTTCATTCTTTACCCAATAATTGCTAGATACCTATTTTACTGACCTATTTATTGAATTATTATTTGGTTTGCTTTAGGCCCGTTAACTGGGGAAAAACCCACCAAGACTGTTAATAAATTTCAACTGGCTAAATTCAAATACAGGTTTTAGCTTGGCTGATGAATACACTATCATTGCAGTACAAAGCCTTTCAAAAGACATTTATACTGCTCTTTATAATGTGAATAATAGACAATTTAATTTTTCAAAAACTACAAACCATAAAACTATATATGTATGTATTTCAACTTTATTGTTAAAAGGAGGTTGCCTTGACAACAGTTTGAATTTGTTGATTGTTATGATATTGGGATTGTCTAAGTGTTGACTGATTTTAATTATGTATATATAATAGTAAATAATTTATTTAAATGCATTATTATTAGATTATTTCAATTCTGGAATAAATTTTGAAAATAACAGTAAAATACAAATATAAAAATAATAATAATAAAGGTCAATTTTTCAATTTTCTGATATAGGCTCCAATTCATTTCATAAAGCTGAAATTAAGGCTTAAAGATTACTCTGTATCTGATTTTGTTGAAACATTCAACAACAATTTTTGTTCCATGACAAAATGAATAAATGTTATTCAGATAATGCAGATGGCTTCAGAATTAATAATGTTCAATAGCTCAAAATGTCAAAATAAATATCAGAAGCTTTTTGACAGTAAACTTAATTTATATATTTTATACCAATATATGGATCAGTAACATCAGTGAGGGTAATTATTTTACTAGTTTAAAAAAACATTTGGACTAGCCTTCCCTAAGTCCTGATCTGAATGCCATAGAATGTCTTTTGAATGAATTGAATGTTGTATATACACTTGAAAAATTGTTCTACAAACTATCCCAAAATAAAAAATATTGTCCACAATCCAGTAGAAATCATGCTCAGGAGGTTTTATGAGTAAATTAAATACAATAATAAAATACCTACTCAGAAGTTATATGATAACTATTGACATGATATTCTATAGGTGAGAAGAGCAGAAAACTGGAACAGAAAATGATGAATTGTTTCTTCAGTCTTATGACAAAAAAGAAAAAAGAGGTCAATGTTAGCATATACTATTTTCTGTGATAAAAAAAAAAGGCTAATGGGTAGCACTTATTAAATTGATTTTGATAAGAAAATCGAAGTATTTTGCTTCCAAACACCAGAATTTGAATTTTTTGAATATCTGTTTATTGGTAATAATAAGGAAAGATGGGATAGTTGAGATTGACTTGCACTATTGAAAGCCTCCCAAAAGTGTATCATCATATAGAATGAGTGAGGATTAAGGCCAATATAATCAGCAATGGATTTGATTAAAGATTGAAAAAGATATCAGTAGGGGTGACTACAACAAATTTCATAGCATCAGAGTAAGAAGAGCCAATATAAAAACAGTATTAAATAATTGTATTTATATACTGGATTATTTTCATCACCTAATATTAAGTATTGAATGTACTTTAAATTGTTCCCGTTATATTTAGCTGTTAGTAATAGCACATAGGTTCTTATATGCACAATGCTTCAAGTAGTATTCTTCTCTCTTCTTCTGGTGTTGCTGGCCTGGCTAGTGATAGTACTAGTATGGGAAATGAACCTGGATCCTTAAAGTCTTGAATATTGAATTTTAAGATAAAGCTCTAATCAACTGAGCCATCTTGACAAAGGCAACCATCAGTAGAAATTTCATATATTTCTCCACTTTTTTTAAAAAGCAAAATTGATTAGTGGTTTCCATACATCACACTACCTACTTATAGATTATTAATGATTGTCATGTGAGTAGGTTCTTTGAATTTTCTTCTTTATACCTTTTCTTCTCTATCCAATATTTTTGTATTTTCTCAATTGAGCATATGTTCATTGTTACATACATGGTTTGCTATCTTGGTACACATCTGTTTTCTCTCTTCTAATCATCAGTTTTTGCTCTTGCAATCACTTTCCAATGCATCATCTGGTCTCACCAATGTAAATTCTTCCACATTCACATAAGTGTTTCATAGATTCAGTTTTTACTTTCCAGTATTTCAAGTTTAGGCTTTGCAGATGTTAGTGAGTCTGGAAAGTTATTATGATATTAGTCATTGCATATTTTCTTTAATTTGTTGGCTATTTTTGATTTTTATGGATAAACTATAGTACTAATAATTGTTTTTCTCTTGTTTTATATAGATATTTTCTTTTTCCAAGTCATTGGTTTCTGAACAAACTTCTTTTGTACTGTTCCATAATAATAGTACAACTCCTTGTTTTATGTTTTTGATATGATTGGATGTATAAGCTAAGTATTTTTCTGTAGGTGTGGGCTTTCTGTAAATTGTATTTTTGATTTTACCATGAGGGTGTCTTGTCACAAGAGCAACTAAGAATGCTCTTTTTTATTGTTCTGACTTTATTGTGAATTTAACTGAAGAGGATATGATGTTGATGTGTTTCCAGAAAGTTTGTAGTAGTGCTCCACCAGGTGGCCATACAATAAATACATTATCAACATAGAGAAGCCAAACTTTAGGTAAATATGGAGAAGTCTTTATGTCTATAGTTTTTAGTTGATGTAAATAGTGCTAATCAGGGTGACAATGGTGAGCCCATAGCCATCCCTTGATTTTGTTGGCAGAATTCTGTGTTGCATTGAAAGTATATTGTTGTCATGGAGAATGTTAATAGTTCCATTATACTATCTACAAACTTTCTGGAAACACATCAACAACATATCCCCTTCAATTACATTTACAATAGAGTCAGAACAAAGACAAAAATTGGCATTCTTAGATGTTCTTGGACAAGTCTCCCTCGTAAGCAAAATCAAAACTAGTTTATAGAAACCCACACATACAGAAAAATACTTAGCATATACATCCAATCAAACAGAAACATAAAACATGGAAGTTATATTATCACTATGGAACCAAACAAAAGAAGTTTATTCAGAAACCAGTGCTTTAGAAAAAGAAAAGATCTATATAGAACAAAGGAAAAAACAATTATTGGTACTGTAGTGCATCCATACATATCAAAAATAGTAGACAAATTAAGGAAAATCTGCAATTAGCATAACATCAGAACAGCTTTCCAGAGCCATATTGCAGTATGAGGAATTGTAATATCTACGAAATCTAAACTTGAAATACTAAAAAGCAAAAACTGCATCTATGAAATTACATTTGAGTGTGGAAGAATGTATATTGATAAAACCAATTGCCCCATTGAAAAGTGATTGCAAGAGCATAAATTGATGATTAAAAGAGATAAAACAGATGTATCTAAGGTAGCAGACCAAGTATGTACCAATGAACACATGTTCAATTAGGAAAATACAAAATACTGAATAGAGAAAAGGTACAAAGAAGAAAATTTAAAGAAACTGCTCACATGACAATAGTGAATAACACCATAAATCAACCTAGTATGACTATACATAATGGATAAAAACCACTTAGGAAAAAGTGAAGAAAGTAACAGGAACCTCATAGATTGTACTGACTCTTGCCATTGGCAGGATGGCTAAATCAACCTAGTATGACTATACATAATGGATAAAAACCACTAATCAACTTTGCTCTTAGGAAAAAGTGAAGAAAGTAACAGAAACCTCATAGATTGTACTGACTCTTGCCATTGGCAGGATGGCTCAGTTCATTAGAGAATTTTGTTAAAATTTAATATTCATGATCTAAAAAGTTTGGGTTCAATTCCTATGCTAGTACTATCACTGATTACGCCAGCAACACCTGAAGAAGAGAAGAAAACAATACTACTCACCTATGTGCTATCATTAACAGTTGAATGTAATTGAAAAATTTTAAATAAAGTTAATTTTTTCTAAGACATTCAATACTTAATATTAGATGATAGAAATAGTCCAATATATAAATACAACTAAAATATCTTCATCACAAAGTTTCAGGAAAACAATATTAAATGACCTCTGAAAATAAAAGATAGGATTGGGTGCAGGAAAATATTATTATTTTTGGTATGCTTTTATAAGATTCCAATGCTAATTTGCAATAGCTTTTTTTATTCCAAATCAGTTGGAGCAGAGTGAATTACTCTTCTTTTTGAAAGCATTAGAAAAGTTAATAATCAGCATACAGCAGGAGTGGGCAATTATTTTGGCTCAGGGGCCACTTTGTGGAAGCGAAGGTTAGCAGAGGGCCCCACCTTTGTTTCAGGACACAATAAACACACGACTTTATTCTCTGTATTAGCAAAGAAATATGTTTGTCCACTCTTCATAAAACACATGACATTCATCACCGATTTTACATTTTTTTGGAGGGTTCATGGTTTCACTAAAGTTGGAAATGTATATACTTGCTAATGCAAAGACAAAATTGAAATTAACCAGATCAACTGGAAAAGCACTGCACATTGTATCTACACTGCGCATGTGTATTGACGTGGCCATCTTTGGGTTTTTCTGGTTGTCTTGGTGGGCCGCATAAAAACTCTTAGTGGGCCACTATTTTTCCACCCCTGGCATACAGTAAATCATTTTTGGAAAAATTGGAATGTTGATAAGATAGGTTTTTGCATAAAGAAAAAGATATACTTGGGACAAAGAGTTAGTTATATTTTCAACAGATGTGAGGATGACTTATTGAGGTTAAACTGAAGTTTATAAAGTGCTGCATAATCTTTCAGAATAGAAGTGAATTGCGACTATCGTTAATGGCATGAAACAGATCTTTGTCCTTCAATTAGGATTATTACTTTCCTTATGTTCACCCTTTGCTAATTTGCTTTCTAAGATACCATTTTTGTTTCAATCCTATATCCAGTAAATTGTAATCACTGTTTTGTAATAAAATTTCAAAAAATTAAAAATAGAGACTGGCACTTGCCCTTTCAGACATTGTTGATGCTATATGGAGCCTAGTCTTTCTTCTAACCCCATTATAAGTAGGTAATTCTACTTCCCTGCCTCTTTTTTTTTTCATTTTTGTATGCCTTTGTTATGTAGTTATGAAATGTACTTTTTGTAATTTATGCACCAAGTCTGATCTTTTATAATATACTTTCTAATCTCAACAGTATTCTGTCAAATTGATTTTCTAATATCTAGTTGAATTATAAATTATTTTTCCAAATTTGTATAAAATTTTTGCCTAAAAATTTTTTTTGAGTAAGAAAAAAATTATATGATAGCAAGCACCAAAATGACAGATTAAATTTCGATCTAGAAACCTTTTACCCTAAAATCTTTCAAGCCACCATCACATTAAAACTGTACAAAATAATAGCAATAATTATAAATGTCCTATAGAACTAAAAAACTCCAAATTAAAAAAATCATGTAGGAAAAAAGTCATTAATATGATCGCCAGAGGTCGATAATGACTTGATGGCGTTTATTAAATAAAGCTAGGAAAGGAGTATTTTAATATTGTATTAATGAAATTTTTAAAAATGCAAATTGTTCACAATTCAAGTATTCTGTAACTTTTGAAAGCACGTACAATAATTCATAAAAGCAATCTAAGTTAATCCAAGCATATTAGAAAAAAAATCTAGAATTGATTTGTTCAAACAGGAAATAATTTGCAATGCAAAAATTTTGCAGAACCTCTTAGTTATTTAATATTAACTGATATTAAAAAAAAAATTATAATGAAATCAAGACGAAAAAATATTCTTGGAATTAATTTTTTCCCTAATTAGAGTAATGAAACATGAAATCAAATTCTAAATATATATATTATTAAAATAAATCAAGTCACTTACTGACTTAAGACAAAGTTTTTTTTAGTCTTTATATATAATTTGAATTCTAATGTAATGATAATTATTAATTATAATATAATTTATTAATAAAATGTTTTATAAAGAATTAAATGTAATGAATTTATTAAATATTTCATACTTTGTATTTATCAATTATATATCTAAGAATTATTTGATGAGACATTTACTGAAGTTTAAAGGATTGAAATTTATATCACGTGATTTAACAATTGATCATCTGCCTACTTTGGCCTTTACGTCATTTTTATTTCCGCTTATGTGACGTCATCATTAATTATATACTTAAAGTAATATATTAAATTTAAGCGTTATTAAAGTAATATAATAAATATATGAACTATCTTTCTTTGATTCAAAAGTTTACGTGGCACTTTTATATAGTTATTAACGAACACTGAATGAATGGATGCTTTCTTAAATATTTCTTCAATTGCTCTCTTATTTACTCTCTGATACTGGAATTATAATTTTATTTACTAAGTTCAATGGGTGAGTGATAAATCTGAGCCTTACTAATTCTTATACCCAAATATCACGTGGTCTTTTGAATGATTAAGCATTTGATTGTTTTTTTTTAAATATTTATTTACTAACTAAAATTTTTGTTTAGCTATCTGGCTACCTTAAAAAAACACACATACACACATATATATAGCATCATCTTGCTTGGAAATTTTCAACTGTATAAAAAATATTCAAATCTGAGATTGAACCTCAGACTAGGAATTAATTATAGAAAAGTCATAATCAACTAATGAAAATGGTGGAATACTTTAAACCAAAAAAAAAATTATATATTATCAAACTTCTAATATGACTTTTGCTTTATCTTGTTTTATATAAAGATAATTAATTATGGACATGTTTACATCTATATAATGAGTAATGAAAAAAATGTTTGAATGCTACATAATTTGATTAAAAAATTCTTGTTATTTAAATTGACAACTTCAAATTTATAGTATATTCTAAGTGGTAAATACTGATCAAAAAATGCATATACATGCAATACTTTTTAAAATATAGTAGAGAACCCATCATTATATCAATAGCTTCTGTATTCTAGGTAGGATAGAATTATAATTTTTAAACCATTTTAATGGTATTTTAATACATTTATCATGGAATCTCAGGTATTATGGAAAATGTGAGTTGAGAATGTCAAGTTTTCAATCATTGTTCAAAAATTGCTTATAGAAACTCTGTATTGTTTAAATCAAGTAATTGATGAGCTCATGAGAAATGTGCAACAATATCTTTGAGTTCTTCAAATTAATATTTGTCTCTCTGTGCTGAAGGAATTGATTAGAGCACTATCATTTTGGAAGATGATAGTATTAATTGAAAATAATATTCTATTATGGGATAAATCCAATTTTCAAAATTTTTCAAAGAGCCTGCTTCAATAATGCATCCACACAGGCTAAAATATAAATGATTAAATTGTCCATCAATATGTATTATTGTTGAGAGAAGGCAATGTAGTTGATAGACTTCTTTAGATATTCTTTTCTCAGTGGTAATGAAAAGTATAAACAATGAGTATACTTTTAATCATTTGTTGACCAATTCTTTTCTCTGTCATATGAGATGCTTTTAATCATCTGTTGACCTATTCTTATATTGATGATACAACAATTTCCTTGTCATATCATTTGTATCATAAAGCAATGATTTTAGAATTAAATATAGCTGTAAATGTTCTATTTTTGAAACACAACAAATTGTTTTGAAAACTATTTGGTGCATTCAAATATGTTTAACCTCTAGAGGTTCGGCTGTGTTTTTGTGGCTTTGCTTATAATTCTTAGAAACATTTGTCATTGATTTCTGATGATAAATCAACTAATGCAATCAATATTCTTGGTACTTCATTTTGAAAAATTAAACTGTTCAGCCGACTTTTAAAGGATTTATAAGATAAATGACAGTTTCACATATTTTCTATACCTCATTAGAATATTCTCTGTCAAAAAAGAAAAAAAATGTAACTCGTCTCTGTGATATTTAATTATCTCTGGTGTTCCGTTTATTTTGTTCAATTTCTAAATAACGCCATCTATTTTTAAATAAAATAATTAGCTGTTGATATAGTCCCTTTAACATAACGTATTGTCAAAATATCCCTAGATGTGTTATTAATAAGCAGTATTATAAAATTACGTTAAAAAAGAGAAATATAGTTTACATGTGTTTAATGGAATGATGACTAATCTTTTTTAATAATTTCAATTGTTTTAGTAGGCTGCATACATCTTTGATTGACACGCCATCATTTTCAATTACATTAAGTGTGCTCGCGTGACACAAGTGTCAGCTGAAGCTGTTATGCATTCACCCGCTATTTTTGTTTTCTGATACTTATGATTCAAAATAATTTTTATTAAAAATAACTTCAGAGTAGATAATCTATATTTATTTCATAATCATGTGATATCGAATTAAATTCATTAGTAAATGTTTTTGACATTTAAAAGATTGTATTTATAAAAAAGTGAAAGAAATACTTGCTTTTAATAAAAATTATGACTTGAAGTACATACATTCAACTTTAAAACAATAAGCGCTACAATTAGTTTTTATTCATTAAATAAATGAAAATTGTAAAGAATAAAAAATATATAACGTATGAAAAGCTAGAGGTAGCTTGGATAGCTAGGAAAGAGTGGGGGGGGGGGGGTACCAATTTTAATTGCAATTGTAGTTTATTTGGAGATAGAAACTAGTTCACTGAACATTTATTTATTTTTGAAATGTAAGATGTTGAAAAAAATTCAACAAAAATTGTATGACTAATAGAAAAGACAAAGTTGAAAAAAGCAAAAGAGAATGTTGAATATGAAGACAAAATAATGAAACTTTTATTTAAAATAGATCAATATATGGAAAACAAAAATGTTTCAATGCTAAAAAAATGATTTATGATTATAGAGTAATATATAATAGCTTATATAGACTTGGACACTTAATAGGAGAGCAATCGAGAGACTTCAGACTATTCAAAGAAATATGGAGAGATGCATGTTGTGAATAACAAGAAGAGATCGAAAACGCAATATATGAGTAAGAGAACAAACAGGTGTTACTGACCTCATTGAAAAAAATAAAAGACTGAAGTGAAGTTGGACTGGACATATTGCTAGAAGAGATGATAAGAAATGGTCAATTGAAATCTTAAATTGGATTCCAAGAGATTGTAAAAAACCCAGAAAGAGACCACATGTGAGATGGATGGATGAAATAAGAAAGTGTGCAGGAGTGATGTGGAGAAGAGAAATAAAGTTCAAAGAAGATGGATTGAATTTGGAGAGACCTTCATTCTGCAATGGATCGATAATGGTTGATGATGATGAAAGAAATGTTTAATTTGACTAACAATCTTTGGGCATAATCCAATTTGCAAAACATTTAATTGTACTACTTATGGTAAAAAAAAGTTGTACCTTAATACAATTATCTCTATGTTAGAAAGCATATTGAATATCTAAAATAATAATAAATACTTTAATAAAGCGATAATAATTATTATCAGTAGTTATTTGCCATTGTTTGCTATCCATGTAACACAATTTATTTTAGTTTTTTAGAATATGAAAACATTATTTTTAGAAATATTATAACAATAGGAAATACTGAAAATGAATATATATATATATATATTGAATAAGAGTTATGTAAAAGCTGCATAGCATTACGATTGTGTATGATTTCTGATGGACAATATTCCCTCTATCAACATTTTTTATATTACATTGACTTTTTTTTTTTGCTTTCATTACTAAAGACTAGGGTTCAAACCTGGAACTAATTCCCCTATGCATTTGGAAGCCAACTTTTACTTCTTTATATTATTCCAACTCCTATGCAAAAATCTAAAAAAAAAAAACACCTTAAAACCTCAAATCCAGGCTAACACATTTGCAATCATGTAGATTCATATGTGCATTAATTTCAGTTTCAAATACTAGTCTTTATTGACAAAAGAAAAGTCTAAAACCCAATGGGTTTGGATATAATCAGTGTCTATTAATTG
This sequence comes from Epiperipatus broadwayi, assembly GCA_028023455.1. Classification (NCBI taxonomy): domain Eukaryota; kingdom Metazoa; phylum Onychophora; class Udeonychophora; order Euonychophora; family Peripatidae; genus Epiperipatus; species Epiperipatus broadwayi. The sequence goes on along the minus strand of JAQFVV010012606.1, from coordinate 977,041 downwards.
CACAAGTTTGCAGTAGATGGAATAGAATATAAGAAGATACTTCCCCCCCAAGAATCAGCAAGTAAAAATATATATGATAATGATCTTAAATCTTCCACAGTTAATAATCTACTTTTTGTTTATTTAACCAGTAAAAAATATTAGCTAAGGCCATCTTGATCAATAGTTTAATTTTCCAAATCAATTGACTTATAATAGATTGTTATTCCACTTTATTAAAACTCCATAAACTGAAAGTTCTTATCTTAATCTATTATACTGTATTTATATAAATATAAATGAGTATGAATACACCGTCTTCTCTAGAGTACTGCCTCAATCAATCTCCTTATTCAATGTATATAATCTGAGCCTGAATTAGATTTGTGTAAATTTGATAATTTTTTTCAATAAATTTAATATTGGCCAGTTAAGCGTTGGTGGTCGAGAGGTCAGCACAGCCACCTTACAAGCAGTTGTCCCGGGTTAGCGGGTTCGCTTCCCGGCCGATGCTAAGACACATGAAAAAAAAAATTAATATTGGCCAGTAAATGGATATTTAGCTATTTTTAGCTAGAAAATAATATAAGGTTGTTGGATAATGCTTTTCTTTAATTATTTTTTTCTAAAAGGAGCTGAGGGAGAACCCTGCCTTGCACTGAGTTATTTATTCAAAGGCTGCTTTACTTTAAATCTCGGAAATTATAATATTTATTTTAATCTAATAAAACTAATTAGTTTTTTTATTTGGCTAACAACTGTCTTTATATAGTTTTAGTTATACTAATTTCATTAATCTTTTGTGCATAAATAATGATAGATAGACTTCTAACAATGAATCTTTATAGTTGTAAAGAATATTTTATTCAAAGAAGGTTTCCCAATCTTCACACTCAGCTAATATTTCTTTTCTATTTTTGAGATATTCTTAAAGAATGTGATTTTAATAGAAAAAAACATATAAAATTATTTTCAAGGCTGGATTTGGAAGCTTTTGCAAGATTATAATGGAATTTTAACAGAATGTATAGAACAGCACACAATATCACTTCATTATGGTATTTGCATGCTATGATGGTTAGATTAACATTTCCACATTCGTGGATTGATCATCACTATCTATGGAATGACCTACAAGGTTCCAGGAATTCAGCCTTCTTGGAGTTTCATAGTAAAATTATTATTTAGAGCCCAGAAATTTGTATAAAATATTTTAAGTAAATTCTTCACTCTATAGTGCCCAAAAAACCCAACAAAATATTGAAATAAGTTGCATATTACTTCTTATATTAAATCCACAATTTAAATCAAATTAAAAAAAAAAAAAAAAGAAACTGAATCCTTCACAATACTTACCAATCTGAATTAATAATATTTGATTTTCCATTATTAATCTTTTTGTGTGTGTGTTTTCAATTATTATTTTGACATTTTGATTTATTATTTTGTTTATAATCAATAAAAATACAGTGTTCGTTTTTTTTTTTATCAAGATAAAAAGGGATTATATATGGTGATGGATCAAGTGGGCAGCTTATCTGATGGCCACTGTGAATACCAGGTTCTAAGGATGCTCTGAGCTTGAGATGAGTCGATCGTACAATAAAAGTAGCTTTTCTTTTATTAATAATATCTATATCAAAGGTAAAACTCTCCACACAGTAATATCACTCAGTGCAAGCCAGAGCAATCAATGGATGCAAGAAGGTTTGTGCATAAAATCTCTGTCTAGTGCCTACTCATTCAATATTCCCAGACATGCACAAACCTTCTTGCATCCATTATTCTGGCTTGTACTAAATGGCACTGCTGTATGAAGAGTTTTGCCTTTGTTTTAACAACTTGAGTAAGTGGTGAACATGTAATATCTATATCATAAATCCAACATACTCTAGGTTTTTATTATATTCTTTAAGAACTTAATACATTTTAATTTTCTCTGCTCCTTTTTATTTCTGCTTTAGATTTTAATATTTTGAATATAAACTTTACACCATATTATTTATCTGCACAAGTAGAAGGCCGTATATTAGCAACAACACAAAACTTTATTTTTTATTTTTACTGTAAATGAAATATATATGTTTTTAAGAATAGTTCACTTTGATTGAATTTATATACTTGCAAATATTTAATGCTATAGACACAAAGAAAAATATATAACAATATTTTAAATTAAAAATATTTGATTAAATATTACATTTGTTTATTTTTCTCTTAATCTACCATTTTATTCCAGGATAGACAATCTAATAAACATCACATGATCACATAGACAATCTGCAGTGCATGTGTCAAACATGGCACATTTTGAACTTATATAGAGAATATGGTGAGTTTTTGATTATAAAAATAAAAAGTAATCCTAGATCTCATACGAAAAATACTGTAAACAAAAAAAACATAATAAAATTCTGTAAATGTATATTTGATATTTGTCTAATCTTAAGGTAATGAATTTTGCATTGTTTTCTATTGTAAGTTTTGCAATTTTTTTTTTTTTGTAAAAATTCTTTATTCCATAGAATTGATAAAAACACAAAACAAGATCACTGAAACACACAGGCTTATTATATACCTGTGTCTATATATGTAATATTTAGCGTATATGAACACAGACTTTTACACGACCACCACTCTCCACACTATCTCATAACACTGATACACTTGAACACATATATGTTGTTGGTGATTATTTCTCTTTTCAACATATATGTGTTCAAGTGTATCAGTGTTATGAGATAGTGTGGAGAGTGGTGGTCGTGTGAAAGTCTGTGCCCACATACCCTATATATTACAAAACAAGATCACAACTGACCTTTTCATATTTACAAGTACAAGTACTACTCTGTATTCATTAATAAGTCTCATTAAATAAATCAATATTTAAATTTTACATTTTTATATTATGATAAAGAAGCTAAGTATTGATTAAACTCATGCAGATTAACATTGAGAAAGGTGTATAACAGGGGGACTCCATATCTCCAAAACTTTTTACGTACTGCAAAGAAATATTTTGTGGATTAAAATGGGAAAATAAAGGAATAAAAGTAAATGAAGAATATTTAAGTCATTTAAATTTTGCAGATGAGATAGTTGTTTTCACAAATGCTTCAGAGCTTCAGGAAATGTGGCAAGAGCTATCAGATGAAAGTAAGAAATTAGGACCAAGGTTAAATATTAAAAAGACTAAAGTAATGTTTGATGGATTGCTCAAAAGATGAAATTGAAGATTGAAAATGATAAGTTAGAAGAAGTTGATCAGTTTATTACATAATGGATAAAATTAATCATAGAATTAAACTTAATTGAAATGTTTTTGCTAGAAATATGCCTATATGTTTGAAAAGGATATTTTAATAAATGTGTTTTACCAGTTCTTACTTATGGATCTGAGACTTGGATCTTTAATAGAAGAACAATACAGAGACTTCAGTCTACTCAAAGAAGCATGGAGAGATGCATGTTAGGATTAACAAAAACAGATTGAAAATGAAATACATAAATAAGGCAAACAAGCAGGTGTTACTGACATTATTGAAAGAATTAAGAGACTGAAGTAGAGATAGGCTGTGCATATTTCTAGAAGAGACCATAATAGATGGTCAGTTGAAATCTTAAACTGGATTCCAAGAGATTGTAGAAGACCTATAAAGAGACCAAATATGAGATGGATGGAGGAAATAAAGAAGTGTGCGGGGATGATGCAGAGAAGAAAGGCTAGAGCATTGGAGGAGATGGATTGAACTTGGAGAGAGCTTCATCCCAGTGGAATGATAATGATTGACAGGATAATGATGGAAAAAATGGGTGCATAAATTATAAAACATTGGTCATCCTTGTGCTGCCTTTTTTATAATATATACATAAACACTTTTAAAAGGCCCCATAAATTTTACTACCAGGGATCTCCAGCCAGATTAATCTGCCCTCTGATTCCATGATTAAAATAATTGGCAAAATATTAACTTAGATTATGTTTGTAAATATATATATACTAATTCTAAAAAAAATTAGTTTTTTCTATATATGGAAACTTCTAAGTTTCTTTGTAGTTTTATTTGTGTAAATCATAATTTCATAATCCATTTTAATATTTAATCCACTTTAAGATTTATCTGACTTTTTAATTGACATTGCCTAAAGCTTTTAAAAATTTAAATCAATCTATATATACTTAAATCTAATGATATCTTATATATATATATATATATGAATTTATTAATAATCAAGTAATTTATTCTGTATAATCTTGATTAATTGTATAACCATCCATTTGTATAGCACAGGCATAAGTAGTACTTTCAGTTGTAAAATCAAAACAAGTAAGCATTAGGTAAAACAATACTAGATACTGTTCATAATTGAGCTTTAGAATACAAAATATCTCTCCAATCTATGATACTTAGCAACTTTCCCACATTGAATACTTGATTGTCTTATGTATTTGGAAGAATGAACTGATGATATATAGGGGATAAGAGTATGTAGCATCATATAATAGATGCATAAGTTAAAGTTGTTATCAGTTTATTAGAATTAGGTTTAAATGTTAATGTACATATATATGGTTAATAATTATAAAAAAAAACAAGATGACAGCAAACCTATTGATATTACAAGTTTTAATCATAATCATTTTCAAACATTATCAATATATTGAAGAATGAAGGTCTCTATATTTAATTCAGTTTTTTTAGTCTATATGTTCTCTTTTGTTTTTATTATTGAAGCCTTGACTAAATTTCAAGAGATGGTACAATGACTAAAAAGCTATATATGAAATGGATGGTTGAGATACAGATGTTTTCTGACGTGGAAAAGCTATAAATGTTACATAACAATGTAGTATGTAGCAAACATAAACATAAAATACAAAAAAATTAATAATAATTTAAAATTCGTTATCCTTATTCTTGTTTGTATCAAATTGGCCGAAATGTTTCAAATATTGGGTAAAGAAAAGGTTCTTTATATGTATTTATTTTTATTAAACATAACCAAGCATGTTTTTGGCTTATAAAACTCACTTCATCAACAAATACTGCAGCATACCCAGCCAACACATGTGAATCTGGTTTTATAAGCTGAAAGCATGCTAAGTTTCATTCAATAAAAAATAATACATATAAAAAACCTTTTCTTTAGCCAATGTTTGAAACATTTAGGTCAATTAATAATAATAATCTAAGTAAAATAAAATAGCACTCAAATAAACTTGAACATAAATGCATTCTAATATAATAAAGATTATAGTGCTTCAAAATGAACAGTATAAAGAAAATATGGATAATTGCAATTAATAGTTACACAGAGTAAAATATCAGCTAATAAAGAACTAAATTTTAAAATAATATTTAAACAAAAAGTAGACTCAATAAATAGAGAGCAATATATATATATATATATATATCCATTTAAAAAATGATAAGATAATTTTTTTAAAATAACAGACCAAAAAAGTGCATTGATTCATTTTGTCTGAATTCTGCATTAACCTAGTTATGTGTTGACTGTAAGAGATCACGTGAAAAAAGTATGGTGAATAAAAAGGTAAAAATGAATGATGCACCCAGGTTCCATAGATACATAATACCATTTTCATCCATTGTAAAGTTTTCATGGCATCGCAATCACTTTCATCACTATTTATCTAACCTTTTTTTTTTTTTTTTTGAAATCTTTCTTTTTAGCATGAATAACATATTACAATTTACCAATTAATATTCTAAGATCCAATGAACTGGTTATGGAGTAACATCTCCAAAAAATTCTGACCTTATTGGAGAAATTCCACACTTGACCCAAATGTCTTTTTTTATATAAGCAAAACTGGTGTTAATAAAAATCTGTTACTGTTTATTGCCCAAAAGAATGGAAAATTTATTGCATAAGTTAAAAAATATCACAAAATATCGAATAAATATAATATTAATTAAATATGTTTTTTATGTAACATATTTATGTTTCATGGAATGGTTTATATAATTATTGCAGAAGTCATTACTAATAAATCATTAATTTTGTTCTTATATCCTTGGGGGGGGGAGGGGGGTTGGAAGAGTAGTACAACTGATGATGATGATGAAGTATTAATGTTTATGCTTAACTAAAATATTTTATTGTTGAGTATAAAGTAAAAGCAAGCTGGATTTAAAAGTGGTTTTAGTACAGTAGATCATATCCAGGTATTGAGAGAAGTTATAGAAAGGACAAATGAATATGAGTTGCCATTATGCTTTGGATTTGTAGATTATAAAAAAGTATTTGATTCTATAAGTATTTCTTCAGTGATTAAGGCTCTGGATCATCAAGGTATAGATCCAGGATATTGTCATATTTTAAAGAATATTTATAAAAATGCAACAGCAACAATTAGATTACATAATGATACTGGGAAAGTTCAACATTGAGAAGGGTGTAAGACAGGGTGACTCCATATCTCCAAAACTTTTTACAGCAGTGCTGCAAGAAGTATTTTGTTGATTAAAATGGGAAGCTAAAGGAGTGAAAGTAAATGGAGATTATTTAAGTCATTTAGATTTTGCAGATGATGTAGTTGTTTTTGCAAATAATTCTTTAGAGGTGCAGGAAATGTTGCAGGAATTATCAGATGGAAGTAGGACTAAAAATAAATATTAAAAAGACTAAAATATTGTTTAATAGATTTTCTCAAAATATAAAAATGAAAATTGATTATGATGAGTTAAAAAAAGTTAAGAGCTACAAATACCTTGGTTAGATTATTAATACAGATGGAAACATAATGGATGAAATTAATCATAGAATTAAACTTGATTGGAGTGCTTTTGGTAGAAATAACTTGATACTGAAAGGAATATGAAGAGTTGCATGTTGGGAGTAACAAGAAGAGATCAAAAATGCAATATATGGGTAAGAAAACAAACAGGTGTTACTGACCTCATTGAAAAAATTAAAAGACTGAAGTGGAGTTGGGTTGGACATATTGCTAGAAGAGATGATAATAGATGGACAATTGAAATCTTAAATTTGATTCCAAGAGATGTAAAAGACCCAGAAAGAGACCATATGTGAGATGGATGGATAAAATAAAAAAAGTGTACAGGGGTGATGTGGAGAAGTTAAAGATCAGAGAAAATGGATTGAACTTGGAAAGACCTTCATCCTGCAGTGGATTGATCATGGTTGATGCTGGTGATCATGATAATGCTTGTATAATATCATCATAAACATTATCAATCCACTGCAGGATGAAGGTCTCTCCAAGTTTAATCCATCTTTTCCGATTTTTAGCTTCTCTTCTCCACATCACCCCTGCACACTTTCTTATTTCATCCATCCATCTCACATGTGGTCTCTTTCTGGGTCTTTTACAATCTCTTGGAATCCAGTTTAAAATTTCAATTGTCCATCTATTATCATCTCTTCTAGCAATATGTCCAGCCCAACTCCACTTCAATCTTTTAATTTTTTCAATGAGGTCAGTAACACCTGTTTGTTCTCTTACCCATACATTGCGTTTTCGATCTCTTCTTGTTACTCCCAACATGCATCTCTCCATACTTCTTTGAGTGGTCTGAAGTCTCTGTATTGCTCTTCTATTAAGTGTCCAAGTCTCAGATCCATAAGTAAGAACTGGTAAAACACATTTGTTAAAACCTTCCTTTTCAAACACATAGGCATATTTCCTTTTAGTATCAAGTTATTTCTACCAAAAGCACTCCAACCAAGTTTAATTCTATGATTAATTTCTTCCATTATGTTTCCATCTGTATTAATAATCTGACCAAGGTATTTGTAACTGTTAACTTCTTCTAATTCATCATAATCAATCTTTATTTTCATATTTTGAGCAAATCGATTAAACATTACTTTAGTCTTTTTAACATTTATCTTTAGTCCTACTTTCCTACTTTCATCTGATAATTCCTGCAACATATCCTGCAGCTCTGAAGCATTATTTGCAAAAACAACTACATCATCTGCGAAATCTAAATGACTTAAATAATCTCCATTTACTTTCACTCCTTTAGTTTCCCATTTTAATCCACAAAATACTTCTTGCAGCACTGCTGTAAAAAGTTTTGGAGATATGGAGTCACCTTGTCTTACACCTTTCTCAATGTTGACTTTCCCAGTATCATTATGTAATCTAATTGTTGCTGTTGCATTTTTATAAATATTCTTCAAAATATGACAATATCCTGGATCTATACCTTGATGATCCAATGCTTTAATCACTGAAGAAATGTTTATAGAATCAAATGCCTTTTCATAATCTACAAATCCAAAACATAATGACAACTCATATTCATTCGTCCTTTCTATAACTTCTCTCAACACCTGGATATGATCTACTGTACTAAAACCACTTTTAAATCCAGCTTGTTCTCTTGGTTGGTGGAAATCCAATGTTCTCTGTAGACGAGTTGTAATTATCTTGGTAAAAATTTTATATAAAACTGATAAAAGGCTGATAGGTCTGTAATTTCTAATATCTTCTTTATCACCTTTTTTAAATATTAATATTATTACTGCATTCTTCCAATCATCCGGTACATCTTTATCATTTAGACATTTGGTATATAACTTTGCTAAAAAATTTTCTATTTCTTCACCTGCTTCTTTTAATATATCAATTATAATTCCATCATTACCTGGAGCCTTTCCTTTCTTCATACATTTAATTGCATATCTCACTTCTTCATTTAAAATTCTGGGCAATTCGGAAGATGTAATAGATATAGGAGGTACTTGTTCTTTATTACTATATAATTCTTGATAAAAATCTTCTACCAATTTCATGATGTCATCTCTCTTTTTAGTAACAATTCCCTCTTTTTTTCTTATTGCAGATATAAATTTCCTACCAATACCAATATGTTGTTTTACATTCTTAAGACTTTTATTTTCTTCTACAGCTTTCCTTGCTAGTTCACAGTTATACTTTCTTATATCATTTTCAACTCTTTTCCGCACCATTTTACAAAATTCGAGATATTCAATTCTTTTTAATGCATCATTTTTGTATATCTTCATATTCCTTCTTTTCTTCATAAATTCTCTAGTCTCAGTAGAAATTTTATTGGTCAATTGCTGCTTTTTTCTACCAGCTATTTTTGTTGCAGTTTTTAAAAGTGTATCAGTTATTTTCATATTAATTTCATTCAAATCTGAATCATGTTCAAAATCTACTAATACTTGAAACCGATTTGTAAGTTCTAATTTAAATTCATTAGAATGTTTCTGAAGATTAGGAATATCAACTGTAAATATTGTTTTTCTTAATAATTTTTGTCTCTCTAGTTTCACATTAACACGTATCTTACACCTTACTAATCGATGATCACTTCCTGTGTTAAATTTATTAAGAACATTACAATCTTGAAATATGTATTTCCTGTTAGTCAAAATATAATCCAATTCTGCTGTACCTTCATTTGGATGCTTCCATGTCCATTTCCTTTTAACATTTTTCTCAAAAAAAGAATTCATAATATAAAGTTTTTCTTTTTCTGCAAATTCCACAAGTCTATGTCCTCTCTCATTTCTATTACCATAACCAAAATTACCTACAGCACTTTCATCTTTCATTTGTTTACCAATTCTAGCATTAAAGTCTCCCATAACAATTTTAAAATGTTGTTTACTCTGATCAAAAGCCTTTTGTACATCCATATAAAAATCTTCTACTACTTCATCACTATGAGAACTTGTTGGGGCATAAACCTGAATTATCTGCATTTGGTATCTGCTATTAAGTTGTATAACTAATCTTGCCACTCTGTCCGATACACCATCAATCTCCACAATATTGTTCTTCCACTTTTTATTTATAATGAATCCTACTCCACTTGTATTTCCAATATTTGTGCCTTTATAATAGAGTATATGTCCACTTTTTAAATCAATTGTCTCTTCACCTTTTCTTCTAACTTCACAAAGTCCAATAATGTCCCATTTAATATAAGAGAGTTCTTCTTCTAATTCTTGCAATCTTCCTTCACTTGAAAGTGATCTGCAGTTGTAAGTACCTAAATAAAAAGTCGTCATCAAATGGCAGCCTGGGTCCGCAATCAGGGGATTCTTAGCACCCTCCGCCTTCGGCCACCAACCGCTGCCTTGGTTGGTGACTTTACAGCCTCCTGGGAATAAGGGCCATGCTTTATTTTTGTCTGTCATAATTGTATGTATGTATTGGAAAAATATTTATCATTTACACAAACATTCATTCTGCCTTATCAGGCACTGAGAAGAAAGACCATGGTGTTTCTCAATCTTAAACTCAGAGGTAAAAAGCCAATAAACTCACCACGCTGGCTAATGCGTGTTGGTGAGCAGCCCATCCATGTTCGTATACTATATGAATAATCACATAGTAATAACAGCTGCAACGACAAGAACGTATGGAGTGGACATTAGGAATTTGCCCTGCTCGGTTCCTTTAAGGCCTCCAAGAGGAATCAAAGGGTCTCCTTTCAGTTAATAGCAAACTCCTTTCTGCAGCCAGTATAATATATAATCTGATATATATGCTTAATCTCCATAATCTTTTTCTTAAATGATCTGCTTACCAACATAGAAATCACAATATATGTAATTTAATTAATATTTCGATAAAAAAAAAAAAAAGAATGTTTATCAGCTTTATTGTGATTACTGTAACATATATTTAATAATCAAGTAGAATTTTCATATCAATTGTTTCAAAATGAATGAATTTACTTATCTACATTTTGAAAAATATTAATTAAAAATTAATAAAAATAAAAATTAATTTTAATTCAAAAATAAACACTTTACTAAAAAAAAAGAAGCATATTTCATTTCTTTTAACATAGTATATTTAATTTATTTAGCATAATATGCTTAGCATGTTTCCACCTATCTTGTAGTTCTAATCATAGCAGAAACGTTCAAAGAGAGTTACGTAATTTATTGAGATGGAAATTTTTTTTTATTACACTTTCTAATTCAAATTATAACTACTAGAGCTACATCACAAAACACCTCTAAAAATGTCTGGATCTACTTTTACATTAGAGGAAAGTATGTGATGGAAGGTTACTCATTTAAAATCATTAATGTATTGTACTTTTTGCATTTCAATATCAATTTTCATGAGAAAAATGAAGAAAGATGATATTTATTTTTATTGATACATTATTGTGTACACTTAATTTTTAAATATATATACTGTATTTAAAATACTATACAATATGAATATAACTGAAACGGAAGTAACTATATTCCACTGTACTATGTAACTTTAACAACTTCTGTTTCAATTACATATATTTAAAGTTGATTATTTATTATACAATATATCTCTATTTTTTTATTAATTACTTTTGATACTTTAGTATTTATACAATTTTTAAATTGAATTAAAATAAAATTATACATGTTTTGAATGCCTTCACTATATATAAATATGTTTAAATGTGCATTATTTAGTATTCAGTATTACTGACAGATTTTGAAAGTCCATATATAAACAAGACATTTATTTTATATAGCGCGATGTTTTTATAAACTGTAATACCAATAAGCTACTGCACATGTGCTTTGTAGTTGTCACTATATAAATGGAGCATTTAACCAAATACGTGGATACAGAAATATTGCAAAGCGAGTAGAAAATAAAATTTAAAAAAATCAAAGAAAAATTTTATAATCAGTTTTTCAGTATAGTTTACCTTTGCTTGGTAAAACAATTTATTTAAAATGTGAAATATTTGAAATACAGGTACTCTTTACATACCTGGAGCATAAGTGTAAATATAGAGGATTTGAACTCAGACTTTCAAGCACCTTTCAACTATCCATACAATCTCATACCACTGATACACATGTCCACATACATGTAGAAAAGATAAATAATCACCAATATAGGTATTTCATGCTAAACCAACACTCATCAGTTGGTCCAGATTATCATCTCCCACAAATATATATATAATTAGTGTTCAATTTATATTAAGATAGCAAATCTTCATGCTTTAGTAGACAGGCTTCAATCCATTCCATCTCTACAGTCACCCATACCATTAAAAATCAGTGGTATGAGATAGCATGGATATTTGAAGGGTGCTTGAAAGTCAAATCCCCTACATTTACAATTAGGCTTCAGATATGTGAAGAGTGCATGTATTTCAAATATTTACACATCCCTGCCCATCCCTCTTCTATGTATTTAAATGGACAAGATCCTATACATGAGGGTCAGAATGACTTGAGGTCAACATGGGCATGGTAATAATATTGACATCAGCTTGGGATTTGGGCTTTCCATCATTAGATTTTTAATAGTATGGATGGCTTAGAATTGGAGGTTGGAGTGGGTTGAAGCCTATCCATTAAAGTATGAAGATTTGCTATCTTATTATAAACTGAGCACTGATTATATATGTGTGTGGGAGATGATAATCTGGATCAACTGATGAGTACTGTTTTAGCATGAAATACATATATTGGTGATTATTTATCTTTTCTACATGCATGTTGCCATGTGTATCAGTGGTATGAGATAGTATGGATAGTCGAAGGGTGCTTGAAAGTCTGAGTTCAAATCCCCTATATTTGAAATAAGTGGCAAAGTAATAATTTAAGAAATCAAGTGAACAAAAATAATAATAATACATTGGTTTGTTATTCTACATATGATATTTGAACATTAAAAATAATAGAAATGATTTGCAATCCATGTCTGTATTTGTCTACCATTGCACTAAATCATACATTGCAAAAAGTCAATGGTTAGCCAATATTAAAGAGACTGAATACATTTCAGTAACTAGGTCTCAAAAACTCTAGCTTATCAAAATTATGATTATCAGAAAATAAAGATGCCATGATAAGCATTTTTATTCTTCCTTTTCCCCTGATAACAAATTGCAAACTTTTAAATAACTTATCTATAACAGATAAAAAAATCAAACTTACTAAACAACCAGGAAGAAGACTAATTTAATACTAAATTATTTTATTCATGATGACTACATGCCTAATTTGGTTTATATTTTGTCAAGATTTGGAATTTTTAAGTTGGTCTGTTTATCATTTTAGTCATTTAATTGTAAAATAGATGTGAAAGTTTTCTTCTGAAGATCAGTTGAGAATCCAGAAATACAAAATAATAGAAAATGTTGCAAAAAGATACCTTGTTTATTGCATGTAGGCACTGGGAATAATCTTGGGCGTATCCGTGGACTTTAAGCTCTAAGGTCTGTTATTTTATCCCTGCACCAAACAACATAAGACTTATAAAAAGGGAACTCGTTTATTGTCATTAATTTAATTATTCATAATTAAAAAAAAAAAAGTTTTATATAAACATAGTACAAATTGTTTTTAAAATAACTTTTACATGACAGAAATTATTTAATAAACTTTATGAATGATGGATTAAGTCATACTAAAATTTTCATTTTTTTCTTGCTTTATCCTAACTTATTAAATTGACTTTTTGAAACTATGCAAATTCAAATTCATTATTTTGTAATGTAAGTATTTCATTATTTCAGCTATTTACTGAATCGTGCACTTTTTTATTTGACAATAAAGAGTTCTCTCTTTTTCCCTTCCTCACTTATCTTCCACCTCCTCCCTTTCTTTCTTCCTCCCTCTTTCTTTTCTATTTCTTCCTCTCCCCCTCTCTCTCTTTCTCCTTCCCTCTCTCCCCATCTCTTCCACCTCCTCCCTTTCTTTCTTTTCTATTTCTTCCTCTTCCCCCTCTCTTTCTCCTTCCCTCTCTCCCCATCTCTCTTTTCCTTCTCCATCTCCTTCTCTCTATCTTTTATCTGTCTATTCATCTATTATCTGTTATCTAAATTAGTGGCATACATGCCTATCATATCTACAAATTGCATTTGAAGATAGTAAACTTGAAATTTTTTAAATAGACTTGGGATTTTTTATTTTTTTTTAGATAACCAACGTTATTCATTAATATTGGTCAGTTAATGGGTCTCAAACCGTTCTTAATTAAAGTATAAAATAAAAACGGAAGCTGCTAAAACAATTGGCAAGCAAGGTAAAAAAAAAAAAAGACAAATTGAACTTAGTTTATCATTAGGGAAGTCACAAGACATTTGAGCAATGGAAATGAAAGAGTTGGGTTGCAATTCTGTCTTGAGCCCACCATTCGACTTCTTTACTTTCATGCCACCTTGTCTTCTTCCTGATCCTCTTCAATGAGCTGCTGGGGAGATGCCCTGCAGTGTACTATTTTTAGAGATTGCATTACCTTTTATCTATTTACGATATTGAATTATTTTTTTATTTTTTTACAATCGTTGAATTAATTGTTCCTTGGGCCTTATTATCGTTTTAATAAAAATGTTACTCAACTCACTGCTAAGTAAACAAATTTCTTCAAATTTTAAAAATATTTTAAATCTCTAGTTTCTAAACCTTTTTAAAGTAGTTTTATTTTCAGCTTAAAAGCTTTCATATGACTATTCCTAAAAACACTTTTTACATATGCTTGTAGTTTTAAATTTAAAGAATTTAAATGCATTGTTTAAATCTGTTAAAACATTTATTTAGAAAGCCATTTTTTATCTAGAAATTCCTTAAATACTTTTTTTGCGATGATGTAAAAAATAGACACATTTCATTCAAACATTCAACAAATCTGCTGAAATTCTCGTAGAGAAAAAATATGTTTATCTCAAAGGTAACAGAGGGCGAGAAACATTGACGCTGAGATGCAAAATTGGGGGAGTAAAAACAAAATAATGCAACCACAGAATTATCATTTATTAAAGTGGGATTGGAGGGGGGGGGGAGAATAGGAAATAATTGGATAATAAGGAATAGATAAATTATTGTGATATGCAAGGATTTTTGAGAGAAAGGATATTTAAATTTACTAATTGAATTTCTATGCATAGATTCTATGCCTAGAAACATCTAATTTCATTTAAGGAGATGCTATTTTTATCACATTGTCATCACTAGAAAATATACAATAAATATCTATCAAAATGCTGCAAGATGTAACAGCTGGTATCTATCAGTCTTCAAGTAATTGAACAAAGACCTCTTCATTAAATCCTTAGAGCAAAAAGCATTGTACATTAAGATTGTTTATTTTTTAAACTAAAAATAGCTTCACATCCAGTTATTGACCAATATTTGGATAACTAGTTAAGTTGACTACCTTAAAAACAAATGCTAACAAAGCCCAGAAAATGGTCAGGCAGATGCACTAATGATTATTTCAGGACTTTATTTTTGGCTATGAATATGAGGGACAAAACCTCGAAAGTACTAGGCCTGGATTAATTTTTACTTTGATTGTTTTTGTTACCACTAACAGCTTCTTCACCCAGCATGTTAAAATGCTTGTATATACTACCCAGTCATAAAATAAATTATCACACCCCCAACAAATTTCATCAGTATCTACAAATTAGGAACAGATTGGAAGCCTTGAGATGTGGCCATGAAGGATAGAAAAATATCAGTTGGATTAATAAAATAAACAAATGAAGAAGTTTTGAAAACAGTAAATGAAAAAAAGATTGATTGAGAAAATTAGAAATAGAAACTGGAGAATATATATTAAGAAAGTATCGTTTAATGAAAGATGTCTTTGAGATAATGGTAAGTGGAAGCAAAAAGAAAGGGTGAAAAAGATTGGCATCGTTGGATAATATGAGTTGGAAAAAGTTATATGGAATTGAAGAGCTGGACAAAGAAGAGAACAGGAAGTAACAAAATAGATGAATTGGTGATGCGATTATTCTCTGGATCTGTCCATGGGACAGAATACTATTGATGATCTACAATCTAGAAATGCTGATTTTGTAAAATATGATACATGAGTGCTTCATTAGCAAAAGTTGGTAATAACCTATTGGTATGATTATAATAAATTTCAACATCTTAACTATATTTCTACATTTTAGATTCATATAAGTAGATTTAGAGGGGACTTGAACACAGACTTTCAAGCTCCCTTCAGTCATCTATTCCATCATAAATAACCAATACCTATGACCACATATATGTGAAAAAGATAAATAATCTTCAATATTACATATATCATGCTGAACCAGCATTCATCAATTGGTCCAGATCATCTCCCACACATATATAATCAGTGCTCAGTTTATATTAAGATAACAAATCTTCAAACTTTAATAGACAGACTTCAATCTTCTTCACCTTCCAACTCTTTAACCATCCATATCTTTAAAAATCTGATGATGGAATGCCAAAGCCTTTGTTGGTGTCAATATTGTCGTCATACTCATGATAATTTCAAGTCAATCTGGCCTGTCATATGTAGGACCTTAATATGAGGGATGGGCAGAATGCAGACTGAATAGTAAAGTAGTATGATTTGATGATAATAATTGATCATCAGTGATAATTTACCATCTCTTTAACATAATTTATTATAACCCTTCATATAAGTAGATTTAGAGGGGGATTTGAACACAGACTTTCAAGCTCCCTTCAATCATACACTCCATCTTAAATAATCAAGACTATGAAAAAGATGTAATGTTCAATATACATATTTCCCGCTGAACCAGCACTCATCACTTAGTCTGGATCACTACCCCCCACACATATTTATATATATAATCAGTGCTCAGTTTATGTTAAGCTAGCAAATCTTCAAACTTTAATGGACAGGCTTCAATCCTCTCCACTCTCTTACTAACTTTTCAGCCATACATATCATTGAAAATCTGATGATGGAAACCTCAAAGCCCTTGTTGATGCCAATATTGTTGTCGTGCCCATGTTGAATTTTTAAGTTAATTTAACCTGTCATATGTAGGACCTTAATATGTCAATTTAAATAACCAAAAGAGGGATGGGCAGAATACAGGCTGAATAGTAAAATAGTATGATTTGATGATAATAATTGATCATCAGTGTTAATTTGCCATCTCTTTAATGTAATTTATTATGGTACTTCGATATTGCATCTGCATTACAATGAATAATCAGTAATATGGACTACTTTGTCTAGATATTTTATTTAGTTTAAATATATTCTTACATTTAGTTGTCACCACTTTTTGATTATAAATCATGCAAATTTTATTACATTGGTACTATGAAAGGTATATGTTAATAAAAATAATAATAATTGATTAGTTTCTGCTCAGGAGTTCATAAAAAAAAATTTGAGTAAATACCAGAAGTGATAAAGCTAGATCACTATCTAAAGAGCTAGAGTTCCAGAATCCATTACTACACCAATCTATGTATGCATTTCTTCCTTTTATATATAGGAGAATATAATAAAAATATTACATATCAGAAACAATATAATTTTTCTAATTAGAGCTGCATTTTGACATGGAAAAATGTACTTTATATCAAGGAAAAATTTTAAATCTAACAAAAGTAATTCTTAAATTTGCAACATATCAATTATATGATTGATCAGTAGGAAAGTCACATGATGTTTGAGGAGATGATAAGTTGAGCTTTATTAAAAATATCTTTATCTCTCAAGTCAATTACTCTGCCATTGTGCTGGACGCACAAATACCACTTAGTTTCTAGGCATTGCATTTGACTATCAGATAGTTGTGGAATGTTTTAAATTTATACCATTAGATAAAAGCTTTCATTTTGATAATAGTTGGTAGTAACTAAAATATAATATCGCTTACTATTAACAAACCTTATAAAAAAATTTATAGAGATTACTAATGGTTCATTAAATCCATCAAGTCCACCAATATACATATAGGAGGGAGTATGCAATGACTGGAATTTTATAATACCATTTTTTGTATATATTTTTAGGTATTGTAAATTAAATCACTTTCAAAGTATAGTCTGTTTGATACAGTGCAACAGTCTAATTTTTCACCTTTTGAAGTAGTCTTTAAACTTTTGCAAAGTGATGCCTTTTAACACTTCCATTTTTTTTCTTTACCACTTCAAAGTCTGCAAAACATTCTTTTATGGCATTTTTTCACTTCGGGGAATTAAAAAAAGTTCCACAGAGCAAGATCAGGTGAATATGACTGATGGATGAGTCATGCCATTTTTAATTAAAAATTGTATCATTCTCAAGGCTTTGTGCCCTGGCGCATTATCATGTATGTTTTCATTTACTGCATGAAAAATTTTCAGAACTTGTAGATAAAATGCTTGATCATTATGAACACTGGACTTCACTCACCCTGCTTTTTTGGGACATGGTAAATTTAACAATTAAACCACTTGATAATATCTTTTACCCAAAGCAGTCTGCTTATAAGCTGTTTCAAACATCATAACTGTTTTCGCTCCATTTTCCCTAACAGAAACAGAATATTATATTGTTTCAACTTCTCAACCATTACAAAAATCGACAAATAAGTGAGATGCATATGTGGCACCTCATTGACCTCTCTTGATGATGATGGTTGACAGATTGATGCAGGGGAATCTCCTTCAAGAGGCATCTAGCAGAAGTAACAAATTCTATAACATGCTCACCCTCCAAAGACTGATTCATTATTTTTAGTATCCACCTGTAAATTTCATGGTTTAAACACAAAATTAATGTTAGGGTGTGCCAAATTCATTTTTGAAGCAGATGAATGCTACAACTGAGTTTGATTCTAAATCTGTTGCTGTCATAACATCTTTTTACTTTAGGGATAACCAGACAAAGCCTTTCAATCAGTCAAAAAAGTAGAAATTTGTTTACTGACATCTCCAGTTATCCACTCTATAGATTTTTTCCCCCTTGTGTAACACTCCTTCTATGTTCTAATAACCATTTCAATATTTTAAAATAGCAAATAAATGTTCTTGTTAAATCAAAGTTACTTTAATGTTGGACTTGAAAAAAGAATTTTGTTTTGAGCTCCACAAAAAGTCCATTTTCTATACCATAATTTTTTTTATTGTTTGAATGTTTTTGTTGAATATCCATAAAGATTTTGACTTTAAGCATATCTTAGAAAATAAAAAGTGTATATTTTGAATTACCTTGCTATCAGAAAGCCAATTGCCCAAAATTGGAAATATTTGAAATCCTATCTAGTGTCCAATAATTATTCTTTGCTTAGGTAGACTTAGTTTAAAATGGAGGTTACTAGTACTTATTTAGAAAGACTATGAGGAGTTAATTATTTTAATCTTAAATAAAGTAAAATAGCAATCATCAACAAGTTATATTTTTTATAACTATCAAAAGTAAACAAAATCCATTTTCATAAATTAAAATTATCAATCTTACTTCAAAGTCATCTTTTTACCAACATAAATTTCTAAGACGGCCAATCATAACAATATTGATTTTAAAAAAGGGTTAATCAATTTCTATACACTCTGATGATTTGAATTATTGCTATTTACTTAACTCTTAAGATCAATTTTATTTGATTATTATTTGCCAATGCAGTAATGGCATCTCTAAGATGCAAGTCCTAAGTAAAATCAATGGCTACTAGAAGATGTAGCAATTAGACTTGTGCTTGGTTTCTGACAGATTTGCCTTTTAGAATAATCTGATTGTATCACGATCTAGTGTACATTTTATTCATGAATCTAGATATTATTACTATCTAATATATTATAAATAGAGGAGTGATGATGGATCAAGTACTGGTATTTTCTTATCTGTAATATATTTTTATTGGTGCAATCTATTACATGATGTTAAAATCCCAATATCTTATGTAAAAGCTCAAATATTTTATTGTGTGTAAAAACGTTATATTTTATTGAAAAGTAAAAAAAATCTATTTTAAAGAATATTAAGTATTTGATTTCCATTATTTTGTAATTTTTTTAAATGGTAATTTATTTTTTCACTACTATTGAAGTAAATTTAACATTATATTTTTTTTACAACATAGTTCCGATTATTGTACATCATCATCAACCATTATCAATCCACTGCATGACTCCAAGTTCAATCCATCTTATCCAATCTTTAGCTTCTCTTCTTCACATCACCTCTGCACACTTTCTTATTTCATCCATCTCATATGTGGTCCCTTTTTGGGTCTTTTACAATCTCTTGGAATCCTGTTTAAGATTTCAATTGTCCATCTATTATCATCTCTTCTAGCAATATGTCCAGCCCAACTCCACTTGTCTTTTAATTCTTTCATAATATATATCATTGTAACTTTATATTATTAAATCACCAAAACATAATCATCCCAATTTATACAATTATTTATCCCCCAAAATCCACGTACATTAGATCCACAACTTCTCTCTGTTGAAAGCTATAAGCAATACATTAATTTGGAGATGTGATTATAACAACACTGAATATGGAGTTATTAAGCACTATTATAATATAGCATTTATTGATTGCTCAAAGTTAAACAAGCTAACAGACTTGGGATAAGGGAAATAATATATGCTAATACAATATTATTCATTTAATGAGAAATTCACAAATTCTAAACGAGTCACTATACTCATCAAAGAATTAAACCAACTCCTGCAGATACTTGAAACTTAAAAGATTTGATCACTTAAAGAAAGTAATATTTATTGATTTCAACAAAATATGACAAGTTCTGTCAATAGGAGAATCAACTTTTGATCATAGAGATTTCAGGATATCAGTTTTAAAAAAGTAGAATAAAACGTAAAAGATTGAGATTTTTCTTGTTGTGATAGATTACAAAATACTTATATTCTGTCTTGACGCATTAATTTTTAAAATAGATTGAATAAGTAGACAAGTCATTCAGTAAAATATTTATTATTCTTAAGTAATCATCAAACAACTAATAGCCTTGTATAATTTTTAAACTAGACTGACAATAAAATTATTGCAATCACACACACCCACTCACAAAACAAATAATTGAATAGTTTAAAGCTTAAGAGTCCTTAAGAAGTTTAAGTACTGTATCCATAGATTTGAGCTTTTTTTTTTAAGTGTCATAGCATCGGCCGAGACGCGAACCCGCAACCCGGGCAACTGCCTGCAAGTGCAAGGCAGTCGCGCTGACCTCTCGACCACCAATGCAAGACTAGATTTGAGCTTTGGAGATCCCATTGCACTAAACTATAAAGGGCAAGTAAAATCATTAACATAACTTAAATATATTGTAATATTTTTAAAAATAAAATCTTATTGTAGTCAACCTTCTCTATAAACGTAATTCAACTTCACTTTTTTAAAATTTGAACAAATAATAGATACAAAAATATTTTATAAAAAAAAATGCTTTTTTGAAAAGTAATGCACTAAAAACCAAAAAATAATTTTTTCTTCAATCATAATTTGGATTTGTATATTTAACTTGCAGTATTGGGAGGGGGGGTGCATAAATTAATTAATTCACTCACTAGTTTAAGAAATGATCAAATTAATTAATGTATGAATATCTCCACTATACATTCCCTTTTATTTAAGATAAAATATCAATCTAAATTGGGGTCAAAGAAAAAAAATTTTTTTTACATAATTTTGTATTCTGATATTTTGCAACAAATTTGTTGCAATTATTCATATTCAAATTTAGAAACTAAGAATGTAAATAGGGTCACTATATTTCTAATTTTTGAAATGAAAATCACTTATTAATAATCGTTTACAATTTTTTTTGCTTATGAAGGCAATGATTTTTTTTTTTAAAAGCAAGCTTTAAGTTAGATTTCATTCATTTGTTTTTCTATTTTAATTAGCTGTAAATACTTTTTAATGGATATTCAATAAGTACTATCTCATGGGTATCACTGAATACTTATCAAATCAATATCATGCATTCTGAAATTGGACCAATAGTTAGACTAGACAATTCCAAAAATTTTTTAGCATCAATCCCTAACATATGTACAAAATTTGAAGGAAATACATTCAATAGAAGTATATTAAAAATCGGTTAAAAATTTAACCAAGACAAACAGAATTTCTAACTTAAATAAAATATTTAAAAATAATTATTATTTGTACGTTTTGATTACACAAGAAAAAATACCTCGAAAAATTATTCACATATGATTATATTCAAAAATATAAATTCATTTCACAGTTCAAGCCAACTGATTTTTCCCATAAGCAATCCCACCAATTAATGCTTGTGCACAGACATGCTTCACATATTCTTTAAAAGCAGGAGTATACACAACAGTTTTATGATCAATACATCTGATATCATTTTCTGCATTACAACTGTGAATCTTTTAGATATTTTTGTTAATCACTTTTCATTATGTGATAAAGTAGAAAATGTGCTGCCTAGATTGTCCAGAAAATATTGGGACAGTTGGTCACCCTATTTGTTGAGGACAAAGAGTTGACTAACCAGTAATCAATTCACTGTTTATAACAAATATAAATTTTATCTCAAATATGAAATCAATAAATAAGCTGACATTCAAAATTGCTGCACAATTAACTATATGCAAAATTATCTGCATAAATTAGTTCATTTCAAAGATGGAAAAAACAGAATTAATGAATCCAGATCATAATAGACATAAGTTTTGTGTTTGTGGTTAAACACGAGATTTATTTTCCAGTTATTTTTGGTTAATATCAAATATACTTCACATTTTGTAAGTTTGAGGAATGACCCCCCCCCATTTTGTCAATTTTATAACTGTCAATTTGATCCTGAAAAGTTGTGACTGGGTTTGCTTTCCTACACTTTTAACTTTCTACATCATAATTGAAGAAAAAACTGTTTATGCATGTTATCATTTCAGAAATACCGTTTCATTCCATTTTCAGCAGAGTAATCACCATGTGCACTTTGTTGAAAGTCCGACTGGTGTTTTAAAACCAGTTTTTCAATAAATTAGTGTTTAAGTCATTTTAATATCAGTTTATTATAATAAATAAATACGTAACTTCCAAGCACTGGAAATGAAAGAAGAGCAGTCACAATCCATGAATCTTTACAGTGAATCTGCATCTCTACTATTGTATAAACTCCAAAGAATGATGTCTTATACTTGAACACATACATCATTTATAAATTGAAAATTTTATATTAAGAACTACTCACCAATTTAAGATTTTATATTCTAAACTGGACTGTATGAAATTCCTTACATTACTAATTCAATTAAGTTAGAAATTGATAGCAAACTATCAATAACAAACAATAAGAGTAGTTATGGTCATAAACATTCTTTGTTTAAATGAGTATTTTAATGACTTTGGTCAGAAAACATGCCAAAAAATTTCTATTAATAAAAATCAAACTTTTTTAAAAAAGTAAATATTTTAATAATATTAAATTCACATAATTCTTGATGTGCAATGCATCCAATAAACATTGCTTCGAGCAGTTTTTTCCAAATAAAGCAAAAATTTATATTTCTAAGGGTGTTCCGGATAGAGATTTTAAATATTTTCTCTTACTGCACTTATAAGTTAAGAGCTTGTTTGAGCTATTGGTACACTCTCTGTATTACATTTCTATATGAATATAGAATATGAATAGATTGTTTATAACCATATTAATGAAGACATGCAAAAAATAAAAAGTATTTCTTTGTCAATTTATAAAAGCTAGAATAAGTACTAGTTTAGCATGCATGCATGCATAGTGAACATAATATATACTTCAATTGGTCTGTTCTGAAATATATTGATCATTATTATAATTCACAGAGGCAAAACTCTCCATACAGTAGCACTGCTCAGTGCAAGCCAGAGTAATCAATGGATGCAGGAAGGTTTGTGCATAAAATCCCTAGCTAGTGCCTACTTATCCAATATCCCCAGACTAGTTTCTAGCTTGTGGCTTTTATCAGTCAGGAGCCTTGATGTCATTTATTAATAATTATGGAGACAAATCTTCTAGAAAACAATGTCATTTATTTAAGCAAACTTATTTCCTTTTAAACTTGTAAATTCGAGATTTTAAGAGTTATTTAAAATATCATTTCAATAAATTATTTTTTTTAATTCACCAACTAAATAGGTCTTCCGTATGCACTCTATGTATATATGATGCAGTAACTTTGTTTTCTGCCTATAGATAAAGCAGCATATGTATAAAATCATAGCAAGGTAATCCTTCAGTAAGTAGATTAGCAATCTCTCAATAAGCTAGTCCATTATAATCATGTCCATAATATAGTATGTTTTATTGACATTTTTTCATAACGATATACATCAGGTAACAGCTGGAATTCAATCAATACCATTCAGTCTATCATTTAAACAACTAAACATCACAAGATTACCATTTCTTATGCTTTCCCATTAACTGTTATTAAAACAGGTAAAACTCTATATACAGTATTGCCACTCAGTGCAAACCAGAGTAATCCTAAGATCTAGATGGTGCTCTCAGATCCAAGGCTCCTGACTGATGAAAGCCACAAGCTAGAAACTAGTCTGGGGATATCAAAATAGGCACTAGCTAGGGATTTTATGCACAAACCTTCCTGCATCCATTGATTACTCTGGCTTGCACCAAGTAGCACTACCATATGAAGTTTTGCATCTGTGAAAAATACCTTGTGTAAACATAAAAAAGGTGATCTTGCGATGTTTGATGGTTCATTACTATAGTTGTTACAGTGCATTCATTTTCATATTGTGAACTCCAGTGCTTATCCAGTGATATCCCTTCCAATATCCCAGGCACAGAATGCAAAGTGGGATAATTTTTAATTAAAAATAAAGGCTTCATGGTTAGTTTTAAAATGTAAATTAAGGCTATCATAGAGGGTAAAAAGTCAATTTTATCTATATGATCAGATGAATACTCTTAACAATTAGAACAAAAAAATATTACTACTTCCATCAAGAGTGAGAAGACCATATTCCTATAGATAAACATGTAGCTCAAAAACATACACGTATGACTGCTGAAGATCTTTGTTACATTATCAAATAAGGAAAATAACTCCAGCAAAAAACTTTTGTATAATGATATCTATTTATGAATATTAGAGGGGGAAAAAATCAAATAGCTTATTGTTTGGGAAATCTGAGTACTGCATTAAAGCTAAGATTACCTCTACACTAGATTTTGCCCCTCTATCACTATATTTATCTGTTATTTTCCAAGCAATAAACCATCCAATAATATTTGGTGATTCCCAGCTTAGGGAAATTTCAGAAAATTATGATGCAATATCTCCCCCCCCACACACACACACAAAACACCACTGGAAAAAATTGACAAACAAGAGAATTGTATAACTAGTGAAGCATACATAAGAATATTTAAAAAAACAAAGGTCAATTTTTAACAAAAGGTGTATATTATAAAAACTTATTTTGTTTGTTGTGTACTTGGGGTCATGTGGCCGCTTGATGGCGTTGTTGCTTGCAAAAATAATGAAATGTAATGTTACCAGGTTGATAATTTTTTTGCTTTATGTTCTCTGACAATTTTTAAAAAAATTATGAACCAACATTATTTACTAAATTACAGTATAGATTTCAGTGCTTAGCACATGTGCAAGGAGAGTTTTTGATGATTTTGCCAATCCGAAGAATCGGCCAATACATGCACTTGTCTGGGCAAACCAAGCTTTCAGCGCTAATGTGCATGCCTGGGGGATCTGACGGTTCTGCCGATCCAAAGGATTGGCCAATACATGCACTTTACTCGTGTAGCTCTTCCCCCTCAAATGTGCCTTTTCGTGCGACTTATGTGAAATGATTCTGGGACCTACCCTTTTGCAATTGTTTTCACCTTCCAAGATGTGTAGGGAAACTCAGTGATGGGTTTACAATTATTAGTATGTCAGGTAAGTTGTAAGATTATTTTGAATGTACATTAAAACACTCATGACCAGTTAAATCCATACACCCTCACATCGTATAGTAGCGATCATTTCCATACTGATGCAAAGCACATCAGCGGGCCATCATATTTGTGTCCAACACCATCTAGACTTGCTAACAGCTAATATGAACAGAACTGTTCTATAGGCTGTAAGTTGGGCACATCAACAGCATATTTCTGTGCTTTTGCAGAGAAACAACACGATCAAGCGGCCATATTGCCCCAAGTACACAACTACCCTAATTTTTTTTCTATAAATTAAAGAGAGAAATGTAGGATTAATTAATTTAAAATGAAAAAATACCTAACTCATTTATTTAAACTTCCAAGATAAAAATACATTTTATGAAACTTATGTCTGACTTTAAAACATCAGAATTTAGCTTTTCAAGTCAGATACAATTTTAGCTAAAAATATTTATAGCAGGAAGAATTCCAATAAGCATAAAAGACTATTTTCATTTTGAAAAAGAACAAAAAGTAAGCAATGAGGTAAACTATCCCAAACTTTTGACTTTTACACATTATACATCACAGAATCATCCTACCGCATACTCTTCTCAATGCTATCCTTTCTAGTATTATCATATGATCTACTTATTGCTGTTGCATTTTAAAAAAGATTCTTCAAAATATGACAATATCTTAAGACTATATCATGATGATATAGTGCTTGAATTATTGAAAAAAAAAAAAAAATTAAATGCATTTTCTTGGTTAACTACTTTTGGTTCATAAGACAAATTGCAATTATCTTGGTAACTTTGTATAGAACTGAAAGAAGACTGCTAAGTCTGTAATTTTTAATATCTTCTTTATCTTTCTTAAGTATCAATATTACTACTGAATTCTTCAGTTAATCTGAGACATTATTATCTTCTACACTATTGGTATATAACTTTGTCAATAATTTTCATTTCTTCATCTGCCTTTTTCTAAGATGCTAATTATAATTCCATCATTTTCTGGAGCTTTTTGCCTTCTTCATAGATTTAATTTAATTGCAAATCTTATTCCATGTAAAAATATAAATAATTTGTCACTTTACAAGAACTTTATAAATAGTTCGGGACATTTACAATTTTTGATATATATTTATATGTGTTATATGCTATTTTACTACTATTTAAATGTGTTGCAAAGAATTTAAAGTCATATATCACATGACCTAATTTAACAAGCTTGTATTACAAATGTTATCTAATAAGCTTGCCAATATCTCTTATCATGCTTTTCAGAATATCCCCAACTCCAGACCAGTTTCTGCTTCTGGCTTCCTCAATGAGGTTGCTAGGATATTCAGGCATTAGATTTAAAGTACCAGGTCAAGCCCAGCACTTTATCTAATGGTTAACTATTAAGTAGAAAATCTCACTGAGGAAGCCAGAAGCAGAAAACAGTCTGGGGTTGGGGATATTCTGAAAAGCTTATTAAAAACTATTGGCACGGTCATTAGATAACATTTGTAATACAAGCTTGTTAAATTAGGTCATGTGATGATTTTATTTCTTTGCAATTATATTTTTTGCTATTAAGGCTTTGGCAATTTTATATTGCTGAAGCTATAAATATATGATGTCTGAACATACTTCAGTCCCATATGGTTATTTAAGTTAGATAGCTGGATTTGAAGATATATGGATGTCTGAAATTTTCAGATTTTCTACTTAATAGTTAATTAACCATTAGATAAAATTCTGGGCTTGATCTGGTACTTTAAATCTAATGCTTGAATATCCTAGCACCTCACTGAGGAAGCCAGAAGTGGAAACCAGTCTGGGAATATTCTGAAAAGCTTGTTAAGAGCTATTGGCAAGATCATTAAATAATATTTAAATGTGTAAATACAAATTTAATTATTTCCATTTTTCATAGAAACCTATCAATGCCTTTACATGTAACAATTTTATATGAAAATGGTGAATAATTACATTTCCTACATATCCAGAAATATATGATTGCAAGCTAATTCATAATAAGGTCTACATACTTTTATGTAAGATAACCGATACTGTTTTACATAAGATTTTGCCAAACTTTTCAAACTAAAAATTTAAATATTGGTTTCTTATGTTCACTATTTTTTACATGAATCTAAAATAATCCTTATTTTCTAGCTAAACACATAGAGTTCAGTGGATCCCCATGCAATGAACATTATTGGTTCCAGAGGTGCACATAACATGTTCGTTTTGTTTAACAATATTTAAATAAATAAATAAATGTACGTATTTAGATATCTGTTGTAGACTCATAACCGAAAGCAAACTTACCATCCAACACACACATAAACAGTTAAAATATAATACAAAATCAAAAATGTGTAAAACTACAAATAAAATTAACTTACTGTATTTACTGTTATAAAAAAATGTTTGATAGCATAAAAAAATTTCATTGTTGCTATTATTTACCATTTGCTTTCCTGTTAATCCACTATTCTTAGTTTGTTCCATGATATCACAATGTGAACTGCTTAATCAGAAAATTCTTTTTTGGCAATCTCCATTTTTTTAACTTCATGTATTCAGCACTCATTTGAAAATTGTCACAGTATTTACATTTTCCTGACTAATGGTTAAAATTATTATGTACATGAATAATTTTTTAAAAGTACAGCATTTTCACTGCTAAAGATACAAATAAACAAGAGAAATAAATAAAAGATGTCAAATGAACAAGCAGAAACATAATACATTTTGTAACATGCTACATCAAACAATAGCATTTTTCATAACACTGGCATTTGCTGATTTTGCCACTTAATGTTTAGCATTATAGCAGTAATTATTTTGTTTTTTTTTACACTAAAAAGTGTAAAAAAGCCTTTTTTCTTCCAAAATAATTATGTTGTGTTGATATACAGCACTTATATTAGTGAAAAAAATGTTTAATAATAATTAATTTACATGAAAAATTAACTGTTCAATTTAAATTTCTATTTAGTTATGTTAAATGTTTAACATTAATCATTTGATATACATTTACTTGCAGATGCTGTATGAAAAAAATTACATAAAACATAAGATTAACATCTTAATACAGTAGCATATATTTAATCAAAATGTATAGCGCTGAGAAAATTGAATATATCAAATACTTCAAGAATCAAATAACTTTGAGAAAAGAAGCTGATTTAAATTATATAAATTAAATTGATGACCATATCTTATAAAATGTTTTCATTATACAATTTTGAAATTACTCAAATTTAAATTTAATGGGGAAAATTGTATATTCATAAATTTAATATCTATTCACACTTGCAAGTTGAGTGCTGTGTGTTCAGGCTATTGACAAGCTCAACAGGTGACCAGTGGAATGTCTTTTAAATACAAGTCTTACTATGAATAACAAACTATATCTGACCAATAATACTTTCTGTCGCCGGGAGAATAAGATATTAATTAGTTCTCAAAGATTAAGTACCATTTCCAGTAGTTGTTTTTTTGTATCCCTCTTTTCTTTCTTCAGCCATTTGGGTTAAGGTCTGATTTTTGTGAGCCTGTCTGTCATTGGTCATCTCCCTGAACAATGCAATTGTTTTTGCAACCACATTTCAATCTTTTAACTACATACACAATTTCTGACTTCAATTCCTTATTTTCTAACTCAAGTCAGAGAATTAAGGAAGTAGTAATGATGGGGACTAGCTTAGTTGATTAGAAATTCTTATTGTAATCTTTACTTAAGGCAGAAGAATCACTAATGAATTGTTTTGAAACTGGATTTGAGAAAGGAGTTCCCCTGCCTCCCAAAAAAAGTGAAAGGGGGACTAGAAAAGATGATCTAAAAATGAAGTAAATCACTTACCTCTCAGATTACTCATTAAAGTGATAGAAATAATATTGTCAATAATAATGGTAAAGTGAGAGTAGGTAGTATTAAAGATATATACAGGTACATAGAATGTGGAAATTTTACTTGATACAAACTCTTCAAGACCAGAATGGAGGACAGCATTGATGGCTAAAGAGCAGTCAAGATTTAAGATTCACATAACCATGTCAGTGAAACTTATCTTCCAGAGAAAGTTTAATTAAATTGATAAACGGCTATAAGTTTATTTGGAAGAATAGATCAATCAGTGAAAGAATTCCTCATCACATCAATGAAAGCTAATGGTTTTAAAACTTGGCTTACAAAATACTACCAGTATTTATTTTATTAGCATACACACAAACCTTAGCTTCAGAGAAAGATCTTATTTCTTGTTGGAAATCATTATTACAGCAATATTAAAAGATAAAATTTTTACTCTTGGTGATTTTAATGCACATGATGGATAGTAGGCTTCAGCCATAAGTTGTTGAAAATAACAATACTCATGCTTTACATTCAAATAATCTGCTATCATTAGATTGTTATATAAAACATAAATCAACTATGACAAATAAATACTTTGTTAGTAAAAGCACTATAAAAAACCTTGAATGTATCCACATCCTAAACAATGGCATTTAATAGAATACATTAGACCTAGAAATCAAAATACAAGGAAAATTCATATTATACAAGCACAAACTCTGCCTATCAGACAGAAGATCAATATGCCCTAAGATTAATAGACTTTGTTCCAATCATATTGGCAAAAAAATTAATATTCAATCTTTAGAAATTTCAAGTGCATGCACACTAAAATTGCTAATTTGGATCTTCAGGATTATCATATTACCGAGGCATGGAATTCTCTCACAGAATGTGTTATGGATTGAAATAGATCTATTCTTGGATTGAATCATGATTGGTTTTCTTAATATTATTAGTGACTTGATTAAAAGGAAATGTAGCATTTTCTGCTTGGCTGAATAAATGTGGAGCTTCCTTATAAATATATATTTAAAAGCAAAGTATAATGTGATTGACAAGAAGGCTTTAAAATGATTAGGGAACTGCATATGAGATACATTCACTTATCATGACCATTCTAGATCTTTTTTCGATGCACACAAAGCAATATATTGACTGAAGAAACTTATAATTTTAAAATAATTCTTTATATACAGCAATGTCACACTTGTATAATGGTGACAATCATATTTTGAACAAATGGAAGAATTATAATCTCTTAAATAGTGATAAAAGGATTGAAATAGTGACTTTTAACGATATATCCACTTTGTCTACTCATTTAAAATAATTTAGACAAAAATATCCAGGTTAATGAAATCAAAACAGTTCTTTATAATTTTAAAAATGGCTGAGATTCTGATGAAGTACCCGGAGAAGTTTTAAAATATAATAGTGATATATTAGCAAAAATATTAGAATTGTCTGGCAATATATGAATTGTGTTGTCTTATAAGAATGCTTTCATAGTTCCAAATTTAAAATAAAGAGAAAAGACAAGATAGCAATAATTATTGAGGAATATTATTATTTACTATTGTAAAAATTATTCATTATAGTAAAGATACTTTTAAGGATTTTGTTGAATATTTCCACCATGAATGAATGGGTACCAGAGATTCAATGTGGTTTTAGAGATTAAAGAAGCACTATAATTACATTTATATGTTGAAGTATTTCCATAATCTAATATTAAATATTGACTGTCTTTAAAAATTTCCAATTACATTCAACTGCTAATAATAACACACAGGTCAGTATATATATATACAATGAATGTTGTTGGCCTGACCAGTGATAGTATTATCATGGTAATCAAATGAATTTTGAAGTAACACTCTAACCAACTGAGCCATTGTCTGTCACTTGGTTACAGCTTTATCTTAAAATTCAATATTCAAGAATCTAAAGATTCAGATTCGATTCCCATGCTAGTATTGTCAGTGATCAGCAACTCCTGAAGAATGAATAATATTCAAAAATCTTGTGTGTGTGTATATATATTATGTACAATTCCTGACAGTTAAATGTAGACATTCAACATTTACTATCAGATGATGGAAATAGTCCCACATATAAGTGCAATTAAAATGCCATCATTATGAGCCTTCAGGCAAAAGAAACACTACAGTCACAGTTTTTGTTGCCAGGCATATGCAAGAGAATGATTTTTATATATTGTTTTTGATTTGGTCAAAGTATTTTATTTAATTAATCAAACAGGTTTATCGTACTTAAATATTTCTGTAGTGTAATTTTCACTATACCACTCTCATGCAAAGTAGATTGGTTTTTATCGACTTTTAACACCTTGTGGAGAGTGTAATCATAAACATACGACCAAAGATGTGTATACGATGTATGTTTCCCGAAAATGTATGTTTCATGCTGAACCACACTCATCAGTTGGCCAGATCACAATCTCATATTTTTATCACTATTCAGTATATATAGATAGCTAATTACTACAGTTTAAATGATGTATCAAACTTACTGCTCACAACTTTAACCCAAACCACATAATGGAAGTGTATTAATAACTTTTTTATTATTTATTCGACTAGAGATTATCCACTTCATGAATATTTCTGCAGTGTAGTTTTATTACACCACTAACATGCAAGGTAGGAACTGGTTTCTATCTGCTTTTACCAGCTTGTAGAAGTTCAGCAAGTAATGTGCATCTTGGGGATCGTACACCTTTTCACGTCTTTGGTCATATGTTTAGGAATACACCCCTCCACATGATGTCAAAAGCTGATAGAAACCAGACCCAACTTTGCATGAGAGATATAGTGAAAAATAATATTACAGAAATATTCAATAATTAGGTAATCTCTAGTCTCACTACTGTCTAATATAAAATTATTAATAGATTTATGGTAATGTTTCAAATCAGTTGGTTGTCTATCATAGTTTATTCATATCATACAGCTTCTATATGATGGTTTCAAAGAGTAGGTGTTATTACTACAGGTCAAAAATCTAAGGCATCTAAATTGGAATGTACAAATTTCTATGATAGTCGTCTTTGGAATACAGTTTCTACATGATGGAAAAAGCAGAACTGTTATTACTAAATTGCTCATTTCAATTTTATACAAACTGCTGTTAAGCATGCTGATCTATTAGTCCAGTATAACATCAAATCTCTTGACATATCATTTAAAGATTTGAGTAAGATGACTTATTCATCCAGACATCTATGGACTTTTGCTAAATTCTAATTAAGCTCCAGAACCTTTGTGGTCCTCAATCATGGTTGAAATGTATTTTTAATTTATTACAGGGTACAATTCTAATCAAAATATTTTTTAATGACCGCTGATTCAATCTGAAACTTGAATCCACATTTTGTGCAATAATTATCTAAAAGAAATGCTATACCTTTTTCAAATCTGCCCACACATCTCATCTCTATGCCTATTCGTGTTTCGTAAGCGAACAATCCATCTCAAGCACTTGCTTAAAAAATATATAAAATACTTTTAGCCTTATAATGGAGCCATAATTATTCACACACTAAGAACTATGTGGCTTGCTTGCTGTTCCATAATATTTGCAAGTACAATGTATTCAAAAGAAATAACATGGACTGGTTCAACACTCATATGTATATTCTCTTAAATTTTTACCCAGAAACATCATGACCAAAACTTGGCAATCAACAATCTACCTCAGTTGTGCTTTCTCATAGCTTAAACTTTTAATATGTCCATTGACATTCTCCAAAAGCTTTCACTCCTAAAAATAAATGTCAACTCTTCTTCAGTTTAGTCATCATGAATATATCAAAATAAGTGTTATTACTATAGATTAAAAATCAAGAATTTGAAATGAAAAGTATTGCTAAATGAGAATATGTACTTGTTCCAACATTGTTTTCATATTTTTGATAGTTGTCTTTGGAATTATTTATGAGTGACTTAATGTAATAAGGACCAAGATGTGATATAGGTTTGATGAGAAATTTTAACTTTAATCAATTAAAAGCAAAAAAAAAAACATCTTGAATTTACAATATGTTAATAGTTGTGCTATTTTTGCCAGATCAAAAGATGATCTACAGATGGGACTTAATATTTTGAATGTAAGATATAAAGTTTGGTTTAATAATTAAGATTTAAAAAATTCTATTTCTTTATCAGTACAAATCTAATCCAATTTAATTATCTTGATAGATTACTAAGTAGAAAGTTAAACTTAGATGTTGAGACACAACAGAGACTCTCATGTGCTGCTAATGCTTTTAAGAGACTAAAAGATAAGGTATTTCAGCACAGGGCAAATTTTAATTGTATTTAAAGCTCTTACTTTACCTAATTTATTGGAAGAAAATGGCATTCTGTAACTCTATACATACAATATAAAGGCATTAGAAAGATTTTACTTAAAGATGCTCTGTAAAATTTTAAAAATACAAAAGTAAGATTAGAAAACCAATCAATAGGTTCTCCAAATTACTGGATTTGATAATATAGAATCCACTATTGTAAAATCATACTTCTGTTCAATTAGATATGTAAATCTAATGAACAACATGTGGTTTCCTGCAAATGTTTTATGATGAACTTGAGCATGGGTTTTTTTTTTTTGGCAAGTAAACTTGTTTTCATTATGAGGATTATCTATCTCAGATATTCTAAATAAGTGCAATATATTATTTCCACTGGAAAGATATGGTAGAAAAAAGGATTACTACAGTTTAATTGATGCGTCAAACTTGTTGACCTTACAACATTGACACAAACCATTTAATGAAAATATATTAATATTTTTATTAGTCACTCATTAGACTAAAGATTATCCAATAATGAATAATATTTCTATAATATAATCTCTTACACATATCTTTATCATTGTTTGGTCTATAGAGATAGCAAATTACTACAGATTAATGGGTCTTAAACTTGTTGTCCGTACAACATTGACACAAACCATTTAATGGAAGTATATTAATAATTTTTTATTAATAATTCATTAGACTAGAGATTTTTCAATAATGAATAATATTTCTGTAGTGTAATTTTCACTACAATACTTTAATGCAAGGTAGGGACTGTTTTCTATTTTCATTTATCACCTCATGGAACGATGCAATTGTAAGCATATGATCAAAGACGTGAAAAAGATGTATGATTTCCAAGATGCAGATTTCATGCTGAATCAGCACTCATCAGTTGGCCCAAAACACAATTTCTTGCACATAACTTTATCATTGTTCAGTATATATAGATAGCAAATTACTACAGTTTAAATTGATGCATCAAATTTGCTACCCTTTACAACTTGTCTAATGAATAACTAATAAAAATTAGTAATATCTCTATGGTATTTATTTTTTCCAATTCTTGTTAACTGGAATAACAATTGCTCTAAAAGTACCTGAATTGAAACTCAACTCTACTACTTCTGGAGCTTGGGTTTCACTTATCCTCTCCAAGCAACAGATCATTCAATTATTTTAGCCAAATATAGCTAATTATTATATAATTGTAATTTGATTATTCAATGTATAAAATAAAGAATTATGCATATTATTTAACTACAGAAATGAGATATCCATTAATAAATTAATTATGGATATTATCTTCTCATTTCTATTAAGTATTATATATATCACATTTGCATCAAATATATAATTTTAATTACAAATGTGTATGTGTATTTCCTGTGACAATGATATTCTACAAATATA
This sequence comes from Epiperipatus broadwayi, assembly GCA_028023455.1. Classification (NCBI taxonomy): domain Eukaryota; kingdom Metazoa; phylum Onychophora; class Udeonychophora; order Euonychophora; family Peripatidae; genus Epiperipatus; species Epiperipatus broadwayi. The sequence continues at coordinate 941,824 of JAQFVV010012606.1, read as the reverse complement.
AATAGTCATACTGGCCTATATTTAGGAATTAACCGGTAATTAGACAGCTTTGCTACAAGTCTAATACCTGCAAAAAAAATTACACTTGTTTGCAAATCCTTAACTGATTAAAAAAATATTTAATTTTTTCTAAGATATGACCCACACATTATGGCAATAGTAAGTAGATGCATTAACCACCAAATCTTTCAAAATTAAGATACAATCCATCCAATTTTCTTCAAAATTGTCACTTCTATTATTACTAGTAAAATCAAAGAATATATTGTCTAACCAAATGATGCTTCAATAATCAGATTTTGTAGTAATTTCTTTATTTATAAAGGCATTTAATCCAATGTATATTGTCAAAAGTGTTTTCAAAATCAGTAAATAAAGATAATCTCTTTCCTTTTCTCATCTGATCTACTTACTGCAGCTGTAGTCAAAATTCCCAACACCTTTATTGATATACGAGTAATCTTGTTTTTGAAATTGTTGCCTTTTAATCTCATTAAATATTCAATATAATGACATAAATAGAATAATTTCACTGCAGTTTTCACATATGACAGTTTAATCAAAAAGCCAATCTTACATAAAAATTAACTACTATAGTCTGATATTGGTATGTAAGATCTTATAGCAATTTTTAATTGATATATTTCTTAATTAAATTTATTAAAATCAAGCAACTAAGTACTTAATTCAGATACATTTTTAACCAATAAATACGAACATAAATAACATTGCAAGTCATATTACTATTGGTCGATAAGACATCAGAATTTTTTTTAAAAAACGTATCTATTTCTAATATACACAGGCTATTTATTTTATTTATTTATTGCAATCTGAACAACTGATTCATTAGTCTTGCGTTGTTAGCCGAGAGGTATCGCAGCGGCCATGCAAGCAAGTAGTTGGTTGCAGACGGTTGTGGGTTCGCGTCCCGGCCGATGCTATGACACATGGGAAAAAAAAAAACAACTGATTCATTATCATACTTACATAAAACTTAATATAATTATATACACAACTTTTCACTTCTTTTTCTTTTTAAATTATAGCTCCATGATAATAAATTCAACATTCCTCCTTTTTCTTTTTAAAACTTGTTTTATTCCAAACTATAATTTTATTTCTCTTCCATACAACGTTTCAACTACATTCTGTAGTCATTATCAAGCTTCATTAAAAAAATAATAAAATAAATAATAAAAAACAAAAATAATAACACATAATATATTAATACATTCCAAATATATAATATTCAAATAAAACCACAATATTATTATCATCTACAAATACATTTATTTACCTCCTTCCCTATCTTTAATTATTTCTTTTAAAATACCTTTATAATTTAATACTCTTCTTATATAAATTTATTATCTATTCTCTAAATCTTTATCCATTAACATTCTTTTTACACCCCTCCCCTTTTTATATATTATTCCTATATTATCTTATTTTTTATCTATTTATTAACATTCTATTTAATACTGGTTTATACTGATCTATATATACTTCCTCTTTTTTTATTCTCTCTTTAAAATTTTTAACGCATTCCAATGGCCTTATATCAAAATTTTCATGCTTAAATTCCTTTTTATGAATATATATAGCAGATTTTTTATCATATAAATGCTGCCTTAATCTAGTTTTTAATTTATTCTTACTTGTTCCTATATAAGTCATATTTACATTACTTTTATCACAATCCATACGTTTAATTATATATACTGAATTTATACATTCTAAAATATCAATTTTATCATAATCATTTATTAACTCACCCAAACATTGTTTCCTTTTATAAACAAGGCAAATTAATGTATTATATCTCCTATTAAAATACCTAAAAAATTTCTTAATTTTAAAAAATAAATATCTTGATACCCTAAATCCTATATAAATTATTTTATTTTTTCCATTTTTATTCAATTTAATCTTTTTATATTTTCAATATTATAATTAGATATCAATCTTTTTACAATATATTCAGGATAATCATTTTTAATACATTCCCCCCTAATATTATTTATTTCATTCTTAAAAAACATTTCATTTGAACATACCTTAACAGCCCTAATAATCTTATTATTAACAATATTAAGCTTGCAATGTTTTTCAATATCAGAGTACCAATTATTAGCTAATCCAAAATATTAATTCTTTCTCAATACTGTTGTATTTATTTTTTAAAATTAAGAAATGGTACTTGTGTATAATTCAACCGATATCGTATTACCCTGAAGGCATATCAGTCTAATCTTGTGATTTTTAAGATAACGTCTCCAAGTGATTTGCGGACACATGTAATCGCTAAAATGTGTCCGCAGATCACGTGAACACGGTACGTTAGACCGATATGCCTTCAGGGTAATACGTCATTGGTTGATCACGTGGTAAAAAACAAAAAAACATGGCAAAAATATAAAAATTTAAAAAAAAATTAAACATAAAAAAATGGAAAAAAAATGTGACGCAGGTCACGTGATAAAAAAAAAAGGGCAAAAATCTGACGCAGGTCAGGCAAATAGTAAAAAAAAAAAAATAAAAATGTACATGCATGTGTCAAAATAATTTAGAAAAAACTATATTCTAATTTATAAAACCACCCTATATTATGCTCAATTATAAAAAACAGCGTGTAGCGCTGGAGTTGGCGGGGGGGGCCCTTTGTGTTTTTGACAAGCCGTTAGGCTTGGCGTACACCTATACCTTGTATTACTCTCATAGCTGTAATTTTTATAATTGCCCATGAATTTACGAAAAATAATTTTCTGTATGATACAATTCAGAAATTAAAAATTAAATTAAAACGTAATTCAATTGTAGAAATATAAACAAAAATTTTTTGTAAATTTTAAATAAACAGCTAAATTAAAAAGACACGATTTAATGCAAATCTGGTATTAATGGCGTCGCACCCTGTAATTTTTATAATTGACGATGAATTTACGAAAAATAATTTGAGAATTGTAGAAATATTAACAAAAAGATTTTGTAAATTTAAAATAAACAGATAAATAAAAAACAGTTTACCGGAATAAATTACGAAAAATAATTTTCTGTATGATACAATTCAGAAATTAAAAATGAAATTAAAACATAATTCAATTGTAGACTGATAATACGTCATCGGTTGAATTATCCAGGTCACATGCTAAAAAATATTCAAAAATGAAAAATATCTGACGCAGGTCAGGCAAATACTAAAAAAAAAAATGTACATGCATGCGTCAAAATATTATTCTCAATTTTAAAATACAGCAGCGCGCAGCGCTGGAATTGGCGGGAGGGGGGGCCTCCGGATGTTTTTGTCGGGCCGCAGGCCCGGCGTACATGTATATCAGACATTGTATTACTCTCATAGCTGTATGATATAATTCAGAAATTAAAAATAAAATTAAACCGTAATTTTTTGTAAATAAGTTTGAGAATTGTAGAAATATTAACAGAAACTTTTTGTAAATTTTAAATAAACACCTAAATAAAAAAGACGCGATCTAATGCAAATCTGGTATTAATGGCGTCCAGAAAACGCCGCACTTTTACATGCATTTGGTAATTTTTAAAACGTACTGCATATTGCAAAATTGATTTAAAAAATTATTTCAAATTATTTACACATTAAAAATGTAATGTAGAAATATTAACAAAAAGTTTTTGTAAATTTAAAATAAACAGATAAATAAAAAACACTTTACCGGAGAAGTTTGAGAATTGTAGAAATATTAACAAAAAATTTTTGTAAATTTAAAATAAACAGATAAATAAAACACTTTACCCGAATTAGCAGCTCAAAAAAGTAACTGTGATGCCGTGGATAGCAAAATCGCAATAGACAGAAAAATCGCAATAGACAGAAAAATCAAAAAATTTCCCAAACATCTCTACGAATTTTAAATCTCGCGGGTGAAAAAAAAAAAAATTGACTCTCTGATGGATTAATCACGCCAGTCACTTGGTTACCATGACAACGTTGTCATGCAAAAAACGTCGATGTCTACCGGAAGAGAAATCGGTAAGTCAAAAACGTCATCGGTTGAATTATTCACAAGTACCGAAGAAATTTTTTAGGTATTTTAATAGGAGATATAATACATTAATTTGCCTGTTTATAAAAGGAAACAATGTTTGGGTGAATTAATAAATGATAAAATTGATATTTTAGAATGTATAAATTCAGTGTATATAATTAAATGTATGGATTGTGATAAAAGTAATGTAAATATGACTTATATAGGAACAAGTAAGAATAAATTAAAAACTAGATTAAGGTAGCATTTATATAATAAAAAATCTGCTATATATATATTCATAAAAAGGAATTTAAGCATAAAAATTTTGATATAAGGCCATTGGAATGCATTAAAAATTTTAAAGAGAGAATAAAAAAAGTATAAACCAGTATTAAATAGAATGTTAATAAATAGAGATAAAAAATAAGATAATATTGGAGTAATATATAAAAAAAGGGAGGGAGGGGTATAAAAAGAATGTTAATAGGTAAAGATTTAAAGAATAGATAATAAATTTATATAAGAAGAGTATTAAATTATAAAGGTATTTTAAAAGAAATAATTAAGGATAGGGAAGGAGGTAAATAAATATATTTGTAGATGATAATATTGTGGTTTTATTTGAATATTATATATTTGGAATGTATTAATATTTTATTTATATGTGTTATTATTTTATTTTTATTATGATTTTTTTAAGGAAACTTGATAATGACTACAGAATGTAGTTGAAATGTTGTATGGAAGAGAAATAAAAGTATAGTTTGGAATAAAACAAGTTTTAAAAAAAAAAAAAAAGGAATGTTGAATTTATATATTTATAAAACTTAATATTAAATCAGCATTTATTTTTTATAGCGTCTGTATACAACTGTAATCACATTCATATCGGCTTAAAACCAAATTGTGCAAACGCTTTTTACTCAAATATTTGAGTCGTAGTAATAAGAGATTCCTTTTATTGCTGCATAAATTCTATATCTTGTATGAGTCAGAAGGTATTCATTTATTATTTAACACTCGTAAAAAGCGTTTGCACAATTTGGTTTTAAGCCGATATGAATGTGAAAACTTAATATTGTAATTTTTTAAGATTTCATACCTTGAAGACAGTCCAAAATACATAACTAATTATATTGACAATCCTATATATATACAAATCCTACCTATGTATCCAGACTAATGTAAAAATTTCCATCATACATAAAGTGTAAAAAATTTGAAACTTAATGGTGTTCAAAACAAGTCCTCAATTTTTCTCTATTAGGCAAATCTCTAATAATATATTGTAATGCTAATATATATATATCTTCATAAAAAATATTTTCATATTCTACATCATAATTAATGAAAAATAAAGCACTTATGAAAAATCTGACCTATAAAATTCAATTTGGGCAAAAAGTTGTGCAACAGACTGTTAGATCTTAAATTTTTAACAATTTGATTTTATTGACTGTAAAACTATCCAACACAAGTTAATATACATTTGTATATTAAATTAAAAATTTTTGCTATTTCACCTGGCGATATAAACATTTCTTCAAAAAGACAGTAAATATATATCTATTTCGGAAATAAAATAATTAAAGTTTTTCAAGTCTGAGTAAATCTATCTATATATGTATATAAAGTTTTCAGTACAAAGGCAAATTAAAATGAAGGTAATTGAAAAAAAAAGTGCTATATTTGATTATTTGCCATAGTTTGTAGTTGCCTGGCAAGTCTCTCATCATAATTAATGTTTCTAACATCAACAATAGGTTACATCATACACTTTAATGAGCATATAAATGCTCATTACCATTTTTAATGTTTACGTTTATCTATATATGTTTATATAACATATATACCTGGGTCTCTTTTTACGCGGACTTATTTAACATGATTTTGAAGTTACGTGATTCGTGTTTCACCGGAAGTCGATTTCCGATAATGCGCTATTACTTTAAAGGTGCTTGTCTTATAGATAAAGATTCCGTTGGATGGCGCCATTTTCACGCTAAAATTATAAAATATGACCATTCTCGGGCCGTTGATTATAATAATTTTGCTGTGCTTTTTTGTAATGCGAAAATAAAAACAAAACAAAATCGTCTTTTTTAAATATTATTTTTTATTAATGTATACAATTTAAATGATAATAATAAATGTAAAATAAAATCAACAAAATTTTATATCGCTTACTTTTTAAATTGTGTTATGGCTTTTTTTTATCAATTTTCTATCGGATATTTTTTTACTTGTGTTACAGCTTTTTTTTTATCAATTTTCTGTCGGATATTGTTTTACTTGTGTTACGACTTTTTTTGTTGTTGTTTAAACTAAAAAATAATAATCGTAATAAAAGTAAAAGTTGTTACGGTTAGATTTAGGGTTAGTGTTCTGTTGTTTGTAATGCTAAAATAAAAAAATTCAAAATCGTAACCGTACTCAGACAAAAGAAAGAAACTTAAACTTTTTTAAACAACAACAAACACATACAAATGTCTTCTTTACTTATTAAACATGTTTATAATATTTGCTTTTTATGAAATTTACAAAAAAAAACCTGTATATTTGGACTTTTCTTACTGGATATTTTTTTCGTACCGCTCTTTTTTACTTCAAAAATATACAGACGGTAGAATCTTCTTTGCCTCGTGGAATGTTATGAACAGTACGTTACTTGACACGTTACCTAATTGCAACTCAATAAAAACATGGATATTTAACATTTTCCCAAATAAAAGTTCAATACAGTACGTTGTAAAAACTCTTAGAATTATTGCTTTAAAAAATCTGAACATTTCAATACTTTAAAATAAAAAAAAATCCAATGAAAACAACATTTCAATACAATTCAAATACAAACTCTCGCATCAAACCGTAATTATTTTATAAATTGTGCGAATTCGGAAAATGTATTTGCTGCTATGCGACATACATGCTGTACTGCGACGCGACATAGCGGCCTGCATTCTGTAGCACAACAAAAAAGTTGTATTATAGAAAACGCGGGTTCGAACGTGTCGACCACGGAAACAGCATTTACCACTTTAAATAATAAATTTCGTGCACTTACTTTTATATTGAAAGTAATAGCACATTATTGAAATTTGACTTTCATCTTAGTAATTTCAATATTTTCAGTGCTTTAGCTTTATAATAGTAAGATTTTATGCAATAATGAAATTAAAATCATGATTTCCACATTTTATGTATACACATATTAAATCACATTCTGTTTTTGCTTTTTAAAAAAGAACGTAATCAATTATTATTTTCTTATTAATGACACTAATCATTAACATGCTCTTAAATTCCAACGAGAGTTAAATGGTTGTATGTCTGGAAATCGCGAGCTTCGTAAACAATTAATAAAATCATCATCTCAAAGATTAATTACTAATTACATTGTCACCAGAAAATCATAATTAAAACGTGTATAAAAAAATGTAAATTACTGCACTGTAAATTATGCATAAAAATATATTATTTTGAATAAAATTAAATATTATAGTTAAAAAAGTTTGTCTTGTATCAATTTTTTTCAAATTTGAAATTTTTTATTAGTCATATTTTATTTTCTAATTTTTTTTTTTGCGCGAATTTTAAAGTAATTTTACATTGATGCTTTGCTTTTATGCGAATTTTGAAAAATCACAGACAGCATCCCCCCTTTTTCAATGTTAAGTTACGTCTATTTTTGCGCGATTTCGTTTGCGCGTTTTCTGAGGAACCTATCCATCGCGTAAAACGAGACTCAGGTGTATTAAGCTTTTACATTTTTCTAAATCTTTATGCAATATTTGGTATAGAAATAATGTGATCAATTATAAAGATTTATTACCTCCAAAAATATATTCTGGTAATATATAAAGCACTCAGATAAACACGATATAAGTAAAAATGTATAAGTTAATTTGTTTTAATAATGGTTTTTTTGGGTATTTATTATCACAGCAGATCAGGCAGAATATTTTTTTTTTTATTCACGTGTCACAGCACGGGACACAAACCCGCAACCTGGGCAACTGCTCGTAAGGCAGTCACGCTGATCTCTCGACCACCAATGCAAGACATCAGGCAGAATATTGTGTCATAATTCTAACAAAATGTGGCATATTTATTAATATATCAATTATTAAATTAAAATATAAAATGATCAAACATAAACACCCTCACAAAATCTTGCTTTCAGAATTTCATGTTAAATATTAGCTTTCAACTTTTGCTTTATAAAGAAATGGTTTTTTTTAAAACCACACTCAGTCTAAAAAACTCTACAAAAATTATTTGGATAAACAACAAAATACTATTAAACAATATATATATAATTATTTAAAATAATATATTTAATTTACAGGACTCACTATGAAAAGACTGATTGCATTTATAACCCCCCTCCCCCCAAATACAAAATTTACAGCTAGACTTCATTCTTTAATAAAAATTATTTATTAGTAGTAGTGAATCCAAAAAGAATATTATACTGATGATATTTACAAAGAAAATACCTATAATGAAACTTTTCATTTGCAGTATTTTGTGGCAATATTTTGTCGATTTAAAATAAATAGCAATTAATTTATTTGCAATTATTGTACCCTGCCCTTCAAAAAAAAAAAAAAACAATTAGAAATTTAATGATAAAAAAACTTCACTTCTATTTTTGGTTATGACTAAAAAAAATATGATCCATATAGATGTGCAAATGTAAATCCTAGACTGATTTTCACTTCTCCAGATTTTGTCACATTTAATGGATCTTATTATTAAAATAAATTTATATAAACAATAATGATCATGGATATTAATGTAGAAAATGGAAGTTTAAAAAGAAATGTATTCCTAGTCCAAAAGGAAATTATAGGGCATATTTTCTCATAACGAAACATTTTAATATAACTATTGCATGCACACACACGATATAAATACAAATAAATAAAACACATTCAAAAGGCTGTTGATAGTTAAAATTTTTAATTCTTAGAAAATGTTGTTTTTACAAATATTGACATTAAGTAAATGCATCAACCTAGGGGTTTTTTTTTTATTTATTTGTTTTTTTGTTGTTTTTTTTTTTCAAATACCGTATATTATTTACAATTTAAAATTTGTATATATATTCAGTTTTTGGGAGAGAGGGATTTGAATTCAGAAAGTTTATATCACATACACACATATGTATTCTAATTTCATAGTGATCAGAGTTGATCACCTAACTTAAAAAAAAAAAAAAAAAAAGGTGTTTCTACAGATACACCTCTGACAAAATTTAAAAAAAAAAAAAGACCTACTAAGTTTTTTTTTGTTAAATATTAGTGAGATATTTACACAGAAAATGTAATTCACATTTTGTGTGTTTGTATACAACAATAGTAGGAAAAGCACAAGTCCTGGCCGTGTAATTTTCCTGATGGATATTCTTTTACATTAGAATTTGATGAATTTGTGAGAGGGCAGTGTTACATAAAAAATATAAAATACTCCTTTTACTATTTTGTTCACTAAAATTTAGGAGCTTACTGATCCGAGAATTGGCAGAGATAAAGCTTTGGTAAAATTTATTATTTACTTACACATTTTTTTGTACAGCAGTCACACAATGTTCACGTTTTCACTTTTTTCTCCTCCCCCCCATTTTTTCTTAATTTAAATTTTCATTTTCAAACAAATGTGTGATTTGCCTTCTAGTGACATTCCATTTAAAACCATACTCAAATGAAGTTCAGTGTAAAAAATATATATATATATAAACAGAAAGTAAATAAAAAAAAAAAAAAAGCATCAAGAAATAAAATACTGTTATCCATTTCAATTAATGTAATACACAACTACTGATCTTTCTTTTCTGTTTCACCTTTTAATACATGACATACAATATACATATACACATTTGTGTGCATACATATAATACTCATAGAGACTACATTTAACATGGTTGTATAAATATGATACAATATTAGGAGGAGAGGAGGGAGATCAAATGGATGGTACCAATTTTGAAGTGCTAGGAAATAACTATTACATCCTATGCAAAGTGCTGAAGATATTATTAGTACATAGATTTTTTTTTGAAATATGGTAAAAACAAATCCATATAATTTCTCTGCCTTAATTTTCCAAAACACCAACAAAAAAAAAAAAAAATGGAATGAATCTGGAATGGTAGGCGATTAAAATATACAAATATACTAAATAACAGAAAGAAAAAAACAATAAAACTTAAAATCTAGTGTCATTTATTTCAAATTCTGCTTTTGCTTGTACATTCAATGTACTTTTGTTTGTTTATTGATAGTCTAAGAGATAGTCTTTTCTAAGCTTGAAAATCATTAGAACCACAAAAGGAAATTTTTTTTCCCCTTAATATACATTAAAAAAAAAACAAATCACATATGTAATTTCTCAGGAAATTGATTTATGTAGCATGTTGACAAATATGAGTGATAAAGCAATGTATTATTCCATTCTTTATGTCAATAATGCTCTATTCCTTACAACAAACATCTACATGAAATGTAGTTATGAGAAACGAAAGCCATTAAAAATGCATCAACAGTGAACACTTCTCAAATACTGATATCCAACAATGGGAGAATTCTTTTCTTTCATTTATTTTTATTCTTGAAAAGAAAATTTCAAAAGAGTAAATTTTTTTTTTTAGCTATTTTCACAGTTTGATTAATATTTTCCAAGAGGTTTGCAAATACTGCATAGAACAAAAAAAAAAAACCCTCTCGAAGCAAATTAATCCGAGCCATTTTTTGACACTAATTCTCCTACGTAAGTGATTTGTGTTTCTATAACGTGCATGCGACCATCGCTATATCAAATTTAACTTGCATTGTAAAAATCCGCTAGTCAAAAATCATAATACAGGAAGTATGATAAGATTAATCCACTGTGAATTTGTATAATTTTTAACAATGAAGAAAAAAATAAAAAATAGTGAAAGATCTATAGTCAGAAAATTCCCAGCAGCTGAATGATAGCAAACTATATACACGCGGACACAACTTCACCAAATATAATCCATAAAAGCTGCACTAAGGCTTGATGTAATCCATTTAGATTTAAATCTCCTTAACCAAGCTGATGAATCGGTCATTAATCCATGAGCACAATGTCTGCTCAGTGATAAACTTCTTCCTGACTAGGGGGGAAAAAAACCATTTGGTTTTACTGTGGTGCATTCAGGTGAATAACCTTCAACCGTTCCATCATGGCCGCTGGAAAAAACCCAATAGAAATAAAAAAAAAAAAGATAATTACAAATTTTAAATATATTTAACAATTTACAAAATTCATTAAAAAAAAATTTTTCTAAAATTACATCAGAGAAACAATTTTTTAATTTTTCTTAATAAAAATTTCAAAATTAATTTAATTAATGTAGAAATCAATATAAAATCAATTGATATATCAACTTTACAATGATCTTTAGAAATATTTTACTATTCACATATTCAAGACATAGTTTGTAAATAAACAATTATCTTTAAAAAATATCAGGAAAGTCTTACTTTGATTTGATCATTCTGAGATCGTCGAATTCCCACATTGAGCAGTAAAGGAAGAGGAGGATCACAGCGGGCTTCATCGTACCACTGGACAAACCCTGAAGAGCGATCAGCATGATTGACTAAAAAAATCGGAAGCAGTGTATAAATATTATATAATTGTTGTGTATATATAATTTTTCTACAATAAAGATACTTTGTTGGTGTTTAATATTCTCCTTGGCAATGGACATCATGGTAATCAAGTTACATGTAAATAATTAACAAATACAGTTATAATTATTAAAATAGTAAAATTGAAAAATAAAATAATACATATTAAATATTTTAAAATAAAAATTATAAATCAAATGAGAGAAAAAAATATATCTTGTATGATTATTATAAAATTAATTCGAAAATAAAAGACTCAAATAAATTTTAGCCATAATATTGTTAAATTTAGATATCCACTGTATTTTAAAAATGTTATATATATAACTAAAATAATTTAGGACTGGAAAAAAAATCAGATAAAAATTCATAGATGTTCGGAATATGAATGAAATACAAATTTCCCATCACATTTATTATTGATCACTGTACTTATTTAAATATAAACAGATCAAATCTGAAATTATTAGCAAAAGAACTATAGCTAAATTTGTTTAATGAACTATTGGAAAGTAATTAACTTGTTTATATGAAAATATACGTTTGGAAATGTTACGCTCCTCAAAAAAATAGCATAAAAATATAATAGCAATAGCTTTCCATATAACAAACAAAAATTAAAACTTTTTAAAGTTATAAGTGAGAAATACAAGATATGTTTTATCATACATTCTTTTTCCTATTTAACATCTAAAAGACTAGAAAATGACTTTTAGAATACAATTTATAATTTTTCACTTTTTATGAATGCTATTTTATTCCCTATCCTCATAAGTTTCAATGTCTAAATCAGAAGTTCTTTGGAGGTATAAATGATATCAGCTGCAGAAAAGAGTTTGCTATTAAGTGAAAGGAGAAGCTTTGAATTCTTTTGGAGGTCTTAAAAGGAACTGAGCTGGGCAAATTCCTAAAGTTCACTCCATACTTTGTTGTTGTGGCTATTATTACTATGTGATTACTCATATAGTATATGAGCACGGATGAGCTGCTCACCAACACGAATTAGCCGGCATTATGACTTTACTGGTGTTTTATCTCCAAATTAAGATCAAAAAACACCATGGTCTTTCTTCTCAGTTCCTGATAAGGCAAAATGAATGTGTGTGTGAATGAATACTTTTTTCTAATAAATATATATAATCATGACAGACAAAAATAAATCATGGCCCTTATTCTCAGAAAGCTGTAAAGTCATCAGCCAAGGCAGCAGTTGGGGGCCAAAAGCAGATATGCTAAGAATCTCCTGATTGTAGATCCAGGCTGCCAGTTGATGACAACTTTTTATTTAGGTACTTACAATTACAGATCACTTTCAAGTGAAGGAAGATTGCAAGAATTTGAAGAAGAACTGTCTTATATTAAATGGAATATTATTTGACTTTAAGTGAAGTTAGGAGAAAGGGTGAAGAAACAATTTAAAATGTGGACATGTACTCTACTACAAAGGCACAAATATTGAAGTACAAGTGGAATAGGATTCATTATAAATAAAAGGTGGAAAAACAACATTATAGAGATTGATGGTGTATCGGACAGTGGCAAGATTAGTTATTAAACTTAATAGCCCACATCAAATGCAGATAATCCAGATTTATGTCCCAACAAGTTCTCATAGTGATGAAGTAGTAGAAGATTTTTATATGGATGTACAAAAAGCTTTTGATCAGACTAAACATTTTAAAATTGTTATGGGAGACTTTAATTCTAGAAATGTTAAACAAATGAAAGATGAAAATGCTGCAGGTAAATTTGATTATGGTAATAGAAATGAGAAGTCATAATACTTGTGGAGTTTGCAGAAAAAGAAAAACTTTATATTATGAAATCTTTTTGAGAAAAATGTTAAACGGAAATGGACATGGAAGCATCCAAATGAAAGTACAGCAAAATTGGATTTATATTTTGATTAACAAAAAATACATATTTCAAGATTTAATGTCCTTAATAAATTCATCATAGGAAGTGATCATTGATTAGTATGATGAAGGACACATGTTAGTGTAAAACTAGGACAAAAATTATTAAGAAAAACAATATTTACAGTTGATATTCCATCTTCAGAAATATTCTAATGAATTTAAATTAGAATTTGCAAACCGCTTTCAAGTATTAGCAGATTTTGAACATGATTCGGATTTGAATGAAATTAATAAAAAAAATAACTGATACATTTTTAAAAACTGCAACAAAAATAGCTGGGGAAAAAAACGGCAATTGACCAATAAAATTTCTACTGAGACTAGAGAATTTATGAAGAAAAAAAGGAATATAAAAATGACGCATTAAGAAGGATTTAATATCTCAAATTTTGTAAAATTGTATGAAAAAGTGTTGAAAATAATATAAGAAAGTATAATTGTGAACTAGCAAGAAAAGCTGTAAAAGAGAATCTTAAGAGTGTAAAACAACATTTTGGTATTGGTGGGAAACATATATTAAGAAAAAAAGATGGAACTATAACTAAAAAGAGATGACATCGTGAAATGGGTAGAAGAGTTCTATCAAGAATTATATAGAGAAGTACTTCCTACATCTACTATATCTTTTGAAATGAATAAGTCAAACATGCAATTAAATTTATGAAGAAGGCAAAAGCTCTGGCTAATGATGGAATTTCAATCGAAGTATTAAAAAGGGAAGAAATAGAAAAAAATTTGATAAAATTATATCAGATGAAGGGAAAAATGCAGTTATTAATATTAGAAAAAGGATGAAAGATATTAAAAATTACAAATCATTTACAGAGAACATTAGATTTCCAGCAATAAAAAGAATAAGCTGGATTTAAGTGGTTTTAGTAAAGTAGATCATATTCAAGTAATGAAAGGAAGTTATAGAAATGACCAATTAATATGAGTTGCCATTATGCTTTGGATTTGTAGATTATGAAAAGGGGATTTGATTCTATAAACATTTCTTCAGTGATAAAAGCATTAGATCATCAAGGTATAGAGCCAGGATATTATCATATTCTGAAAATATTCATAAAAATGCAACCACAACAATTAGATTATATAATGATATTATGAAAATTAACATAGAGAAAGGTATAAGACAGGGTGACTTCATATCTCCAAAACTTTTTACAGCAGTGTTGCAAGAAGTATTTTGTGGATTAAAATGGGAAGCTAAAAGAGTAAAAGTAAATGGATATTATTTTATTTAAGTCATTGAGATTTTGCAGATGTAGTTGTTTTTGAAAATAATGCTTCAGAGCTTCAGGAAATGTTGCAAGAGTTATCAGATAAAAGTAAAAAAAATCAGACTAAAAAAATAAATGTTAAAAAAAAAAAAAAAAAAATTGTTTAATGGATTTTCTCAAAAGATGAAAATAAAGATTAATTATGAAGAGTTAGAAGAAATTAACAGCTACAAATACCTTGGACAGATTATTACTACAGATGGAAACATAATGGATGAAATTAATCATAGAATTAAACTTGGTTGGAGTGTTTTTGGTAGAAGTAACTTAGTATTAAAAGGAAATATGACTGTTTGAAAAGAAAGGTTTTTAATAAATGTGTTTTACAAGTTCTTACTTATGGATTTGAGACTTGAAACACTTAATAAAACAACAATACAAACTTCAGACCATTCAAAGAAGTATGGAGAGATGCATGTTAGGAGTAACAAGAAGAGATCAAAAATGCAATACACGTGTAAGGTAACAAACAGGTGTTACTGACATCATTGAAAAAATTAAAAGACTGGAGCTGGACATATTGTAGAAGAGATGATAATAAATGGACAATTGAAATTTTAAACTGGATTCCAAGAGATTGTAAAAACCCCAGAAAAAGACCACATGTTGAGATGGATGGAGATCGAGAAGATGGATTGAACTTGGAGAGACCTTCATTCTGCATTGGATTGATAATAGTTGACGATAATAATAAATGATATTACATTAACTTATGCAATTTTGCAATATCTCCACTATTGTTTTTTTTTTTTCAATAAAAACAATTCACATAAAAATAAATTAAAAACATGCATTTATTAAGATTAAAGTAATTTATTTACCCTGAGTTTGTTTTTTATATTTTTAATTTAATAAACATATAAATTGTAATTTTCACAACTTTTATTAATTTTTTTTTATTCATACTGATGAATACTAAAGTGTAATTTGTTTTATTTTCATTAAATTCGTTTATTTATACATTTGCACCTTTATAATTTTTAGCCTCCATCTTGATTATTTCTAGTGGAAAAACAACAGCTTCTCTCTAACCAAATAGATAACAATCATATTTTTCTTTCTTGTTATTCAAATAATGATTTCATGATTGTAACTCTAAATCAAAATTTATAATTTTACAATTTATATGGGAATTACAGCATGGCTGTTGCATTTGTTAAGTATGAAATTTTAAAATATTTACTATTCATGCATTAGGAGTCATCCATAAACGAATATGTACATTTTAACTCCAGAAAAAAGATAGAATATAAAAACAAGGAATAAAATGTTAGAAAACGATGAAAACAATGGAAATTCGAATTACTATATATATATAATTACATGATTGTGCAAATTTATAAATTTGTTGCCTCACTTAAAGTTAAGGCTAATGATGCCTGTGTACTAACTTAAAAATTAAAAAAAAAAATGAGGGAAAAATCAATTTATTTTATAAATGTTAAATAATAACGTAACTTTAACCACCACGGCACCTGCACTTTACAGATGGAACACTATTTAAACAGAATACACTCATTTCCAAACACAAGATAGTCTTTTTAAAAGATAGAATGGATTGCTCTATCTTTTTCATCCAAGCTATATCTTAAAATATGAATGGAATAAATCAATATAAAATCAAATGTGTATTTATAGAAAAATTTCCATAGCATAGTTCTAATTTAAAGAATCTTAAATAAACACACATCTAAACCAATGCATCTATTTATACAGAATATAAAAATATATGTTAAATAAAATATTTCTAAAGCAAATAATTTTCTTTAAGATATAAAATATTCATAGGTGAATTAGCATTAAATGTAGAGCTTTGTAAAATTGTAGAGAAATATTATTGGGTAAATATTATTTTTAAAGAGTAATACTAAACATAACTAATAATTACTAGATCAAAAACAAATGAGAACACTTTCCTCTCAAAATTATCCTATCATTGCTTATGTACATCCTTTTCATATCATACTTCAATTATTACTTTTTTTTTTTAAAGCCCTACATTTTTAACTTTATTTTTCTAACTTATTAGTTTTCTAAATCCCCCAAATTTTAAATTTGCCCATTTTCTCTCCCTCTCTTTCTTTAATCAACTAAGTTCATATAATGATAGCAACCTTACTTTTTTTTTACAGATTCAACTTTAATGAGCCACGAAATACTTCTAATTCAAAACAGATTTACTTATGCTAATTGTCTAATAGGACACAAAATAAGTTCTTTTCTTTAATTGAAGTTATAGTTTATGAATTACAATTCTTATTTCAATCTCTTTATAAACCTCTTTTACTACTAGTCAAATAATCTCTTTAATAAAAATGAATATTATCTTCTTAGCCAAGAACTGCACTATTTTTCATCTTTTTATCATCTATTTTTATTTAGATGTTTGTTTTCATTTCAAACCTGTTAAATGTCTCCTACTTAATATTTTGTTGATATCTATTCTCTATGCATTGCATTATCATAAATTTGTTATGATGAACTCATCTTACTTCAATTGATACGTCATTGTTTTAAAAAACTCATATAGCAATTCAGCTAAATAAACAATAAATATTTATTAAATTTTGCAAAAATCTGTATGTTGTATTGTAAACTATTCCTGAACAATTAAAAATGCCATTTGCTTCTTATTTAACTGGAATTCAACATTAGATATTTTTCATAAGTTGTTTGCAGATGAATTAATTATTAACAGAATCTCTATTCTTGGGTGGCATAATCTTTCTGCAGTTTTTTTTTTCACTTCAATAATTATACTTCAGATTTAAAACATACATATAGATATTTAGACTCTCAAATTTATGGTCCATTGATAACAATAAAATACTAGTGAACGAGAGAGAGTTCTGCATTTGCATGCATTATTGCAAAAAAGCTGTATATATATATGTTTTAAACAATGATATGATGCCTATCCATCTTTTAAAAATGATCAATTATGTAGAAATTACAGAAAAATCTTCATTTTGCAATAATTTATGTAAAGAATATAAGCTTTTATATTATACTGGAAATAATTCTGAAGTTTAATGATTTATAAAAAAAAAAAAAAAATGAATTCAAAATTCCCAAAAGTAAAAGCAACACAATTTCTTAATGTAATGCGGAATTCTCATTATGTCAATCATTAAATGGGAATTTTTTTTTCTCATGTGTCATAGCATCAGCTTGGAAGCGAACCCGCTAACCCAGGACAACTACTTGGAAAGCAGCTGTCGCTGACTTCTCGACCACCAATGCTTATGATTGAATAATTCAAATTTGCATAAAATTTAGAACTGATTCAGTTCATTAAAAAAAAATGTGTAAAATAATTTATATATATAGTAGGCATTAAATTCTTGATTTTAGTCTTATTGCATATGGTTCTATAATACTGTATAAAGTAATTAGCTATATATTACAAGGTACACAACTTTTAAAATTAATTAATAATGACCTATTAAAATAATTTATAAAAATAAACTTTCTAGTTTTTTTTTACTTTTAAAAAGAATAAACTTCTAAAAAAAAATTTCCTACTTCTACTTTTTTAAAATTAAACCTGTTCTCACTTTTTTTTTTTTTTAATCTTGACAAAACAGATAAAATAACATAATAAATGAGTTAAATTTTTTTTATAAATCTTAGAGCAGTTTATTTTAATTTTAAAAGATGATTTGAAAGCAGGCATGTATTTAAAACTGAAGGAAAGCAACCTTCTTTGAACCACATGCCACAAAATGTTAAAATATGTGAAATACTAACTTTTTTTTTTTTTAAACAATATCCACTTCTTTTATAATCAATTGGATTTCATTTTAATAAAATTTGTTCTCAATATTTATACAACCATGGCACAACTAATTCAGATTAATGCTCCAATGAGTTATGAAATAAAACTTTCAAGAACAATAGTATATCAGACAGAGTAATATTAATTATTCAGATTAATAAAAGATATTACATACAAATATCTCAAGTATCTTAGCAAAATTAGCTTTCTAGAAGAAGACTTTAGTATGAATGTGCAAAATATTTTTAAACTGATCAATCATTTAAATTTGTTGTGAGAGATTTTAAGGTTGGAATTTAAAATGTTTGAAAGATAAAATGATGTGGTTAAGTTTAAATATAGAAACAAAAATAGTGAAGATTATGTACATTATACATTCTTTTTTTTTTTAAAAAAAAGGATTACAACATTTAACTATTCCAAAACTATAATGTACTTAAATTTAATCACTGTAGGTCTTAATCATTAATGAAATATAAGATATGCACAATAAAACAAGACATAGACAACTTTTGTAATAGACCAAAAAAAATTTAAAATATGTGAAATTTTTTTTTTTACTTTTTTTGTCATTTCTTCTTTTATACTCTATAATGTATTGAATTTAATTTTAGATTTCATTTAATAAAGTGTATTCTCAATATTTTAATGTAATACATTATTTCCAAAAACTTTGAGGAAAGATCACATCAGCAGTTAATAATTCTAAATTTCAGAAAACTCTGATAAATTTAAATAAGGATTGTAAAGAATTTTAAAACATTTAAATGCCTCAGGCTTGAATGACACCAATAAGAACATAATAAAAAGGCAGAAATTTATCATAAACTATTCTACTAAAATAAAGCATGCGAGTAGAAAAGAAGAAATATTAAAAAATAGTCAATTTAGAACAAGTGATTTAATGAATCTTGTAAAATGGTAAGAAAAAAGGTTAATGAGATATCACCTATGTCGCAAAAGAAATTAGAGAAAAAAATTGCTTAAAAAGAGGGAGGGGGGATAATGGAATATGTTGAAGAATTCTATAAAAATTATAGATATACCAAAATATTTATTTGGCAATAACATTAACAGTATTCTATGGAAATTTTGCACACATTCATTTTCAAACTCATTGGTTATTATGTTATTTTTCTAAAATTGCTTAAATGTAATGAATAAGAATTTGCTATACATGTATAGATCTTGCTAAATTTGTAAAAACATTAATTTGAAAAACAATTTTAATTAATGATTTATAAAATTTATCTTTAAATTACTTTATAATTTCCCCCATTATTAAGGGCAAAGAGAAATAAAACAGTTCACTGCAATCTAACAACCTTTCCACAAGCTCTTGAAAAACAACAATTAAAAGTACTTTATTAGTATAGCTGCGGCGGCTTTAGTATACCTGCAGCATTTTCATTTCCACAATAAATGTATTATTTTCACAAAATAATCCCTCCGATCCTTATCAGCATGCACGATTTGGGATCCTTATTGGTGCGATTTTCAGTTATCAAAAGGTATTATTCACTGGGTTCATCGACTGCCAGATGGTAATGGTTGGGCTCCATTCTTGTTTTACTCTTTGGCTAAAAATAATTACTTTCTCATTTACTGATCAATAACTGGGCAATGAATTAAGTTGCCTATGGGTCAGCTACTTGAGGGGAGAAATTAGCCTCTTCATAACCTAAAAATTTTCCAATTTTATTTATTAGCTAATTTACTAAATCATGTTTAGCATGAATAAAAGTGAGCCACAGTCCTGTTTATATAATAAAGCATATTTAATCCAAGCAAACTAACCCTTAAAAAATTAATTTTAAACAATAAAAAAAAAGTTTTGAGATAAACAAAACTTAAAAATACTGTAACAATAATAATTTTTTCCTCTTTATATAAGATAAATATGTTGGTATTTTACCTTTTGATGATAATAATTGAACAATTTACTTATAATTAAAAAGTGATTTTAATCTATACAACATTTATTAAATAAAAATGACTTATTCAACTGATCTATTAATATTTGTTCCAATTGAGAGAAAAAAAGTCGTAACAAAATTAACAAGATCAAAGTTAGTTTGTGAAGAAATACATATGGATAAATATGTGAAGAAATACATATGGATAAGGACTTTGAACATAAAAAAATAGAAGAAAGATATATATTATAATTGGAAATATTTTTTGTAAATTTGTTTATTGTTGTTATATTGTGTGTGATATAATAGTTATATTTTAAGGAAGGTGGATATATGAAAATGAATATGAAAAGTTTTTTTAAATGGTTTATATATGGTATTAAGAATAAATTTATTATAAATACTTATATTCAAGTAATAAATGAATGGATTAAATGTAAATTAAAAGTAGTTAAGAAACAATTGGATATTAAATTTATGAAGGATTGTTGTTATTATAAAGTAATTCCAAAATTTATTAAATTTAAAGTGTTTAGAAATATTTTTGGAGAAAAGTATATGAATATATTGCAAAAAAAGTTGATTAAGAAATATATTAGGATTTTATACAAAGAGAAAGATATTTTATTAAATAAGGTTAAAGAGATATATGAAAAATTAAGAACATTAATAAATTTGAAAGAAGAAGATATGTTAAGATATTGTTATTTGAATAAAATGAATTATTATAGGAATATAATAAGTGTTAGACAAAATAAAAAATTAACAAAATTAATTTATGATAAACAAAAACTTGGTGTATTTAGGAGTGGGAATAATAAAAAAGATTATTTTAATAATAAGTATAATGGATGTGATAATAAAAATAATTTTATAATTAATTTAACTGGAATGAAATTTGATAAAAAGGAGAAAGAGATTTTAGAGAAAGGTTTAAAGTATATTCCTGTCATAAATAGTAATGTTAATAAAGATATTTTTGAAATTGAGGCAAAAAATAAATTATTAATTGATAAAATTAGGGGAAATTAATAATAATAGCTTAAATATGTATAATGGTTATAAGAAAGATAAAAAATATGATATGATGTTGAGAGAGTTTCAATACAAAATGGAAGAGTTGGAATATAATATGATAAGTAATTTGGAGTATAAATATGAAAATGAACATGAAAGGAGAGTTATTAGTCAAATTAAAAGTAAATATAAAGATATGTTATTTTTGAGAGGAGATAAGACATCTAGTATGGTAATTATGACGAGGAAAGAATATGATGAAAAAATTATTGGATGAGGATTGTTTTGAAAGAATTAAAAAGAATGATGGTATAGAAAAAAATAAAATGATTAATAGGATTATAACTGATATGTATAATAAAAACTATATTAATAAAGTGGATGTATTTAGGTTAAAAAGAATGGATTTTAAAGATGCAAGTATATATGGGATACCTAAAATACATAAATTAGGTATACCATTAAGACCTATTATTAGTAATGTGGATTCGTATTACGAAAATTTGTCTAAATGGTTATATAATAAAATTTTTAAAAAATATGGTGAAATAAAAAAAGAAAATAATGTAAATAATTCATATGATTTTGTAAGGACTTTAAAAGTTTTTTTAGAGGGAAATAAGTATAAAAATGTGTTTTTTGCTAAACTTGATATATGTAGTATGTACACGAATATTGTACCACATAAGGCATTTGATATAATATTGAATAGATATATTAAAGATACTAATAAGAGTATAAAAATGGAATGTAATCAATTGTATGATATGTTAAATATTTGTTGTAAAGATGTGGTATTTAAATATGATGAAGTATATTATAGACAATGTAAAGGATTGAGTATGGGGAATAGTATGAGTGGATTGTTAGCTGCTATATTTATGGATGATTATGAAGATAAATATTTTTGTGTTACAAAATATAAGCCTGTTTTTTGGGTTAGGTATGTTGATGATTATTTTTTAGTGTTCAATGGCAATTATAGAAAATCTGAATGTTTTATAAGGTATATTAATTCAATTGATGATGACATTAGTTTTACTATGGAAAAAGAAAAAAATAATGTAATTACTTATATGGATGTTATAATAAAAAAAGTTATTAAAAATTGTAAGGTTGATATTGAAACTAGTGTATTCAGAAAAGAAACTTTTTATGGTTTGTTAAGTAGTTGGGATTCAGATATTGAATATGAACATAAAATTAATATTATTAATAATAGGATAAACAGAGCAATTAATTTATGTTCTGAAGAAAAATTGTTTATAAAAGAAATTAGTAATATAAAAGAGGAAGGTATAAAAAATAATTATCCAGTTAAAATTATTGATAAATTATGTAATAAAAGAAATATTAAAAAAATAATAAAGAAGAGAAACAATGGGAAAGATGTAAATAATTTTATATATAATAGTTACAATGTTTCTAGAGATACTTTTATGAAGATTAAAAAGATTATAAAAAGTATAAATAATAAATACAAAGGGGAAAGTAGGTTAATTATTAAACCAGTATATAAAAAGAAATTGAATTTAGGAAATTTAATCAATGATACAAAAAATATAGAAACTGACAAAATGAATGGAATATATTTAGTTGAATGTTTAAATTGTAAGAGGGAGGGGGTAAGGTTTCATATATTGGTACAACTAAGAATAAATTAAAAACTAGACTTAGACAACATTTGTATGACAAAAATTCAAATATTTACATTCATTGTAAAGGTTTAGGTCATAAAGAATTTAGTATTAAAATGTTAGAAAGGGTTAAAAATTACAGGGAAAGGATGGTTAAAGAATTTTTTTATATAAAAAAATATAATCCTACTCTAAATAGAATTAATGGAGTAGATAAGGAATATAAATTACTGTATAATTAAAATAAATGCTTAATGGGTTTAGGTAAATTGTTAGAAGTTTTTTTGTATAAAAGAGAGAGAGAGGGGGGGATGTTTAAATTTGTTTTATATTCATTTAAATATATAGTTTAGGAATGTAGTTTTAAGATGGGTTTTAGATAAAATTTAAAGAAAGGGGGAGGTTTTTGGAAATTAGAGTTGGTATTTAAATTTGTATAGAAAGTTTCTTGGATGATTTTAAGATATATTTGTAATTAAACAATGTAAATAATAAAAAAAAGAGTAATAAAATATAGCAGTGGGAGAAAGCTGTAAGTAAAATATATTTCTATATGTTTAATATGTTTGTTATTATGTTAATGTAAGAGAAAGTTTTTATGTAATTGAAGTTTATTTGTTGATATGTATTTAATATTGTTGCAGATCCTTGAAAATGACTGTATGAGATAAAACAGTTGAAACGTTGGAGTTTTGTATATTAATGTATATATATGTTCAGTATTGAGATAAAAAATAAAGTTTTTGAAAAGAAAAAAGGAGAAGGATTTTTTATTTGTTGATATTATTGTAGAACATATATATTTTAAAAGAAAAAGTGGATGTACCTTTGCTGTGTTATTATATTTTATAAAAACCATTTCATAATATTACTAAATTCCTTTTTTACTACATTTAGTTAGCTAACAAAAAAAAGAGTCAAAAATAATAGATTAATGCATGCAATTTTTTTTTCATGTCATCAAAAATAAATTTAAAAGATGTGTTACAGACTTTGAATTAAGGAACATTTTGTATTATAAGTATAGCATTCAAATGAAACAAATTATATTGTACGCTAATGGTTGAAATAAGTTCAACTAATTTACATATTACAATTAAAGTGCTTACAAATTATAATAAAGTAGCATATATTTAAATGGTACCAAGATTCATTTTTTAAGAGTTAGGAAATGTATAGTAATTCAACTTTCAATCTGATTATCATTATATTTTAATATTATAAATCAAATTAACATATATACACACAGATAGACGTCCAAAATGATTTTTTTAAAAAAAAAATAGCTTTTAACTCTAATACTGAATGAAAATTTAGTATGAAAAACACTGGAGAAGTTAAAAAGTGGGGGCTCACAACATAGCACAGTTTACTTTCTAAATATCCAGAGTCACTTAGTGCAGTAATGAAAATATCAATTCAAAAGCTAAAGATTCCAGGATTAAATTACATCCAAGAAGAATATATAAAAAAAAAAAATCTTGTTTTTGCTAATTCAATAGAGCACTTGTGCTCAACCTGTCATTTTGATGGTCAAACATCACAGATATCAAGTTCAACTGACTGTATGATTTATTATGATTGAGAAATTTTCTTTAAAAGTATGGTCACAGATAGAATTATTTTTTCAGTCAACAATTTCCTTTGATGGGAAAGCAAATTATTTCAATGACATCTATAACTACTAAAACCTTGCACTAAAAACAATAAAAAAATAGCATATGCACCATCGCTATATTTGCTAATTCTAATTATACTGGAATTATAGACATTTAATAAAGTATTTGCATAAACTCAACATGCAAATCCAATATTTTCAAATGGAAAAAAATGAACACGATTAATATATTAAGATGGATTGGTATTATGATACACAATGTAATGAGTGTGTACATATATATTTAAAGCTTAAAAGAAAAAACTAGAAATGAACATGGACAAGATTTACATATATAATTATTTAAAATAAACTCTGGAGTAACTTAAATATTAAATAATAATATTTTTTGATATTTTTAAATTAAAGTACTATAAATTATTTTAAATGAAATCTAAAAATGATCTCTATTTAATGAATATTTTATTTCTGATTTTCTCAAAAACCTAAATTTTTAATGTAAGAAAAAAAAATGACTCTCTTAAAAAAAAAGAAGCTAATAACCTTTAATTCTGTAAGACTGTTTTTATTTAAAAGATTAAAAAAAAATTTCTTTGTTTTTATTAATCAACAAGAAGAGTCTTATTGTTAATGCCTTTGTTTTAAAATTCCTTTATATTTACTATAAATACTAGGTTCAGATTGTGACTATTATAAAATATAAAGAAAATCAAATTCAGCTAGTCTCCATGTTGGAAGTAGCACATATGCCGCCTGAAGTTCATAAAATTATAGAAGCTAAAGTAAACTGAGAATTGGTAATAGCATTTATTTTCTATATTTATTGATCAGGACATATCCCATCTATAATTTATATAAAAAGTCAGCCTATTAATCATGAGACTATAGTTCTATATTTCATTCATACATTATTTTACAGATTTAAAAATGTCAGTCATATACATAAGTACAGACCATGTATGCAATCTGGTTTACAAACATATATAAATATATATTGACAAATTCTTTTCAAACATTAACTTTGCAATTAATGAAAATCTATTTTTCTTTATTACCCCCCCCTCCAAATTTCATTATTCTCCATTGTAGAGATTTGTTTTAGAAGTACTGTTGAATATATGTCAACTAAAGAGAAAGTTTTCAGCAAGAAATTAAAAGCAACTGACTGACAAGTGAAAAAAAGTCACCAGGCAATAAAAACTCTGGATATAAAACTTTACCCCAGATACCAAGATCAAGTGATTCTCCAAAATTCTTTGCAAAACAAGCATATTATTATTTTAAAAAATGTAAATATACTATATAAAACATAATTTAAAAAAAAAAAGAATTAAATTTTGCATTGATGGTCTGCAGTTTTGCTTCTTAGTGGGCCAGAGAATATGTCCTGATTCACAATTCATTAAATTAAAATAAAGATTAACTAAGCACAATGTATATTTTACAATTTTTTAAAAATTAACACAATATGCATTATATAATTTATTTTTGGTGCATTTTATGTTTCATTATCAAAGTTTTTATTTTTGAAATATCTAACCAATAAAATTTTTTGAATTTTTTTTTTTTTGCAATGCTGTTAATTTTCTTTTTTTTAAAATAGCATTTTGTAAATTTATTTAGCTCACATAAATGCAGTTGAAATTAAATAAACATTAGATAGATAAATGACTGCTACAGTTTTAATGATGTAAATCAGTGGTGCCCAACCTTTAACTTGACGCGAACCAGTTGAGAATTTAAAAAAATTTGGGGAGCCACAATTATATATTACATTTTTCATATTACATTTATAAACATGGTACTTGGGTACTAAACCTGCAATGTAGGGAGATAGGTGGGGGGGGGGGATGGCCTATTCACATTGGTATCAATCCGCCGTTTCTAATGTGGCCAAAATAACGTGTACACGGATCTTTCTCGATGAAAACATCAATATATACAGCAAAATATATATGTGTACACGAATCTATCTCGATAAAAACAACTATTTACAGCACTAAACATCAATATATATATATACAGCAAAATATATACGTGTACACGGATAAAAACAACTGTTTACAGCACTAAACATCGATATATACAGCAAAATATATACGTGTACATGGATCTATCTCGATAAAAACTATTTCCAGCACTAAACACAATATATATACAGCACCAAACCAAACGTCTACAAGGATCTTTCTCGATAAAAACAACAATATATACAAGAGCACTAAACACAACATATATATATATATAGCACCAAACCAAACGTGTACAGCAAAAAAAAAAAAATGGTGTAATATGTTAAAAAGAAAAAAAATGTAAATACATTTTATTTATTAAAAATTTGGTAACATACATATAAATTACAATTACAGGAAAAATATATTTTATTTAATGTGAAACCTGACACTGCATATCGTTATTGTTTGTATTGTAAAAATGTTTATTTTTTAGTGTGTGCATGTGCCATCAAGGAACATAAAATATTTTATCAATTTTTTTGAAGAGTGCAATTCGAGCCACATTAAACAGTTACGCGAGCCACATGTGACTCGCGAGCTACGGGTTGGGCATCCCTGATGTAAATGATTAAATGTTTTACAGACACAAATTATAAGATTTTTGTTTTAAAATTGAGCAAATAAATATTTTAAATTTATATTTATTAAACTTTGATCATATAAAGTTGATTATTATCTGGATATTGCACACCCCCCCCCCAATAAACTTACAATAATGATACTCATATTTTACAATTATGATGATTGTATTTTTGCTGCGAGAAAAAAATGTTTGCAACAATCATAATCCATAAAATTGATTGAATACACATTTCAAAATTCAATATTAGTATATTTTTTTGTTATACATGATTAAATTAAAGTATTATTAATGATGAAACTCTTCTTTACTTTGGATATATCATAAATGAAAATAGTGATATTATAAGAACAATGGATGATATTAAATACAGCATATTATCCACACTTTAATTCTATAAACAAAGCATAAAATTGTACACTGCATAATGAATAAACTCTATTGTACATTTTAGCGCGAACATTACCATTTTATTTTGGGATGATGTAGTTTTCATGAACTCAATATTCTATGATGCCATCATTGTTATAAAATAGTCACATTTTGGGGGAAAAGTTTCAAAATTTTTTAAACATTGTAGTGAATAATCGATTGTAAATCAAAATACGGAGCACAAATTGATGATGATCTCTGTATGAATCCTCAGATAAAAGTCTACTGTTATTGCCAAATGTGAATTCATTTTATATTATAATGTATCTACCCACATAGATATATCTAAAATTGTTCATTATTTATATTAAAATAGTAATTAATTTATTGAGCAGACAGAAAGCATACGTAAATACTTTAAACAGGCTTTAACATGTGTTCAATGCACTGTGCTTGCATACACGTGTATTCATTTAATACCAATTACAATAGTCTTATTTACCAACTATGCAAATAATTTCTGATATTTGTAAATAGTCAAAATCAGAATGATTTGTTTATATTCCAGTTTTTACCCAGATCTTTCATTTTTTTATTGCTATTTTTAATCAATAAATTTGGTGGTCATTATTTTAAGTTATTACTCATTGCCACAAAGTCCTTGCAATGTCAAAGCTATCTTTGTAAAGATATACAAAAATATGTATTAACATCTATGTAATTCTCTTTAGAATTAATTTAGATGGCATTAGACAATGAATGCCACCTTTAAAGTTTGCTAACTTCATAGGATTTATGATGATTATTAGTCATTGATAGCCAGTACATTCACGGTATGTGATGGCCTTGAATACTGTTGATAAGCAGCATTGATATTTTATATTTACTGCAGCATTTATATTCATGCACGCAATAAAAAATATTGGTGATTGCTTTTTTATAATATTATGCCCAAAATTGGCTTTGGCTTGATGACAATTAGCTTAGGATTTTATATCTCTTTTAAATCCAGTTACAAAAGTTGATTATTGAATATTATTGCTGATATTATGTTTTATCATATTCATTACAATGATTTCTGATGATTCTTTGCTCCATTTGCTGTATTCACATTTACATATGTTACTTATTTCTATAACCCTTCAGTATCCCTTAGTTCCATAATGTTATAATATATATGCACCAAATAAAAAAATAAATAACTTAGCCCATAGCAGGGCAAAGTCCTCTATCCAACAGCCTATCAGAGAACCAATGTAAAAAAAAACAATACTCAGAATTGCCAATTTCTGAAATGATGAATTTTAGCAGTTTTCCATCTTTGTTTTACCTTCTAATTAATAATGGATAGGTCATCCATTTTGTGGGGGATCCAAAATCACTCTAAAAGAATTTCACTTAGCCCAGATTCGAACTTCAAGTTGTAAACAGATTATTAAACTATTAATCATTTGTTGATATTAACAAACAACTATAAATAAATGTATATCATTCTTTTATCAGCATAGTTTAATATATATATATATTTTTTAACAAATGAATCATAACACAAAATAGTTCACCTATAATAAATTTTACAATATTTAGAAAAAAAACTAGCATCTAATTAATAAAATTATCACTTTGTTAAAATCATATATAAAAATGACAACATGTAATTTCTCATTTTATGTAAGAATGTAATAAAAATTATATTCATTTAGAAATGACAAAGAGGTTCTAAAATTAGATAATTAAAACAGGAATTTAAATTTTAAAATAAAATATACATTATCCTGATGACTCCTATGAATATGTTTTTAATACACCTGGATCTCTTTTTACGCGGACTTATTTAACACGATTTCGAAGTTATGCGATTCATGTTTCACCGGAAGTCGAACTCCGATAATGCGCTATTACTTTAAATAATAAATTTCGCGCACTTACATTATTGAAAGTAACCGCACATTATTGGAATTCGACTTTCATCTTAGTAATTTCAATATTTTCAGTGCTTTATAATAGTAAGATTTTATGCAATAATGAAATTAAAATCATGATTTCCACATTTTATGTATACACACATTTAATTTTGCATTTTAAACCACATTGTTTTTGCTTTTTAAAAAAGAACATGATCAATTATTAATCATTTAGTGTCCGCAAGTTTATTTTTAATTATTTTCTTATTAATGACACTAATCACGAACGTGCTCTTAAATTTCAACGAGAGCTAAATGGTTGTATGTCTGGATATCGCGAGCTTCATAAACAATTAATAAAATCATCGTCTCAAAGATTAATTACTAATTACATTATCACCAGAAAACAATTTACACAATATGAGAATGAAGTTGGCGCTAGTTGTATTTCCCATGTGAAGAATCTGATTTTTTACCATTTTGCAAATAGTGATAATAATTAAAACATGTATGAAAAAATGTAAATTACTGTACTGTAAATTATGCATAAAAATATATTATTTTGAATAAAATTAAATATTATAGTTAAAAAAAGTTTGACTTGTATCAATTTTTTTCAGATTTGAAATTTTTTATTAGTCATATTTTATTTCCTTATTTTTTTTTTGCGCGAATTTTAACGTAATTGTATGTTGGTGCTTCGCTTTTACGCGACTTATGAAAAATCACAGTCCGTATCCCCCCTTTTTCAAGGTAAGTTACATCTATTTTTGCGCGAGTTTTCTGAGGAACCTATCTATCGTGTAAAACGAGACCCAGGTGTACTACATATAATAATTTGAATCAATGGAAAAAAATTACAATAATAAATAAGCACTGCCATTCTTATTAATTTTTTTAATTATAAAATAAAAATCTTTAGCAGTTAATAACCTTTGCTACTCACCATTAAAATGATCGTACTGACCAATCATAGAAAAACCACTCATTAACTGTGAATGATGATGCGTTTGTAAATGACGCTGTGCAGGTGGCGAACATGCCTTATCATAAATGGAAGAAGTCCCGTCTGGCTTAGAAGGTGAATTGGAAGGTTTCCCTCGGTTATTTGGCTGCGTCACAGACTTTATATCCTTAAGCTCATGAATTTTGTGCGCAGAATAATACTGGTTAGCATGTGCCTGGAGTAAGTCTAATGCTTTTGTGTTGTGTTCCTGAGATGAATGGACGTTGGATGACATTAAAGCAGATTTTTCTAAATCTGATCGATTCTCTCCTTGTGGTATGTGATACCGCATTTGTGGTGGTAAATAAGGTTGTCCAGAATAAGCAGGAGACATAATTACTGGATTTAAACCTCTGTACATGGGATGGTTGGGATCATAAGGTAGAGTGTAATGAGGAGTCATATACTGATGATGCATGTATTGTGGATATGACGAATGAACAATGGGAGGTTCTCCTGCACTTTTAGATATTGGATTTTCGTGACTATTAGAATTATTTTTGTTTTTGTCATCAGGAGTCCGGGGTTTATCCTCTTTTAATTTCAAATCACTATTTTCACTAGATTTAGAAGGTTTAAGGGCATCTTTTTTACAAGAATCTTTTTGGTCCTTTGAAGGAGGGATTAAATTATCTTTTGGGTTTTTTACTATAGATTCCTGAGGTTTAGATTCAGTTTTTTCAACAATTAATTCTTTCCGTTTGTCCATTTCTAAATTAGAATGGTCCGTAGGTTTGTCCTGAAAAATATAATACCGTCTCATTTCTTCACTACGATCAAACAACATTGAATCATAATTATCATATTTAGGCTTGCTTTCCATGTGAGATTTCAATTCAATATTCTCTTTAAGAATTTGATGGTTTTCCTGCTTTTTCTCTTTCAAACTTAAGCTTTCTGGTTTCTCAGGCTTTATTGATGTCCGTCGTTCTTGAGATTTAACATTCATATTTTGTTTTGATAAGTCTGGGGGTCCTGCTGGACTATTTTTGCCAGAAATTTCTATTTTAGGAGTAATTTTAATTCGATCAAGTTCATCTTGCTTTTGCTCATTGTTTCTTTCTTTATTTTGCCGATCAACAGCTTCTTTATGCAACCTTTCTTGATCTTCCATATATTTTTCACACTGCTGTTTGTAAATAGGATCTGCAGACAATAAATGCATGTGATAATTAGAATCCATGCTATGATAAGGATGATTATATCCAGGAAGATAGTACTGACCAAACATGGTGGAATGCATTACTTTAGATTGAGATGAAGATTGATAAGGAGTTTGGGGAGCAGATGCTGGTGGAGGTTCTTCAATTCGATTCTTTTTTGGTTCTGGATCTTCAATCTTTTCCCTTTCTGGTTCAATCTTTTTCTCTTCTTTCGGCTTCTCTTCAATTTTTGCTGATTCTGTTTTAGTTTTATCACTTTTTGAAGAATGTGGAGGGACTGATGGGACAAGGTATGGAGGTTGCTTATAAAATGGATAGCCTACATTATATTGTGGCATAACGTGGGGAGAATTTGATTCAGATTTTGTATTCTCCACTTTATCTACTGTAGGTTCTTTCTCCTTTGGTTGAGGAACTTCTGATTCAAGAACAGGTGCAGCATCATTGGCATCTGATATATCAGAATAAGCAGGACTTTGAACATTATCACTATTAGTATTTCCATTGTCAGAAGTATTTACTTGAAGAGGTGAGCCTACATCTTGTCTGACAGTACCATTTAACTGAGTATGTTCAGATTTATGTGAATCTTTTTTTGAAGATATATGAGCTACATCCGAAATCTTTGTATAGATATTCCCATTTAACCGATCAAGAGTTGAATTTTCATTACATTTTGAATCCATTTTAGATTCACAAGAAGGACTACCACCACCTTTGTTTCTTATTTTTTCTTTTTCTTTCTCTTTACTTTTCTTTTTGTGTTTAGTCTTTTTCTCCTTGAGTCCTGAAAGCACTGGGTTAATAACTGTGGGTTCACCTAAGATAGTGGGCTTAGGTTGTATAGGTTTTAATGTGGGACTTATTTGATTTATAGATAATCCAGAGTGTGTTACATTAGTAGGTAATGTAATGACTTGGGGAGCAGGAGCAGGCACAATGGGTCGGGCCCCGAGTTTTGGTTTTAATTTATCTTTGGAATCTAATTTATTTTTTGATTTTCTATCACTATCACTAGAAGGTGCAGTTGTAATTACAGATGTTGTTGAAGCGCTTGATGAAAGAGATATTCCTGAACAACTAACTTGCACATTAGGAGGTTGAAACGCTCCTGAACTATGACTTGAAATATTAGAGATTTTATTTGCATCCTGAAATTTATTATCTACATCGGATTTTGAATTGCTATTATCATCAAAACTATTTCCTAGATTAGAGTTATTATTGCTGGAATTAGCTCTTGGGTCCCTTAGAGCTACAGATGCTAATGTCGAAAGATCTGGCATCGATGATAAATTACTTAAATTAGAGGCATCACCACTGTCACAGTCATTACCAACACGAAAATTTTCCTTTTTGGTTATCACTGATCGAGCATTTTCAGGTTCTAATCCAGGCGATCCAGCGGAAGGTGAAATAGATGCTTTTTCTGGTGTTGCAACAGGACTAATGTGGCAACTTTCATCTGAACTATTGTCTTTATTTTCATCCATTCCAGGTTCCATTTTAATATTATGATTCTGATGAGCGTGAGTTTGATGATACCGCAAACCATTGATATGTTTGTATTTTTTGCTACAATTCGGTTCAGGACATTCTATTAAAACTGGAGAGGACGGCTCTGCAGGTGGGATAACAGTGGTAGTGGTAGTAGTATTAGTATTGGTTGGAGTACTACGAGAATTGGAACGACTACGTTTGAACACTCTCATGTCATCTGAAGAGTTATTTGGAATTTCAACATCTACTGGCCGTCCTTTTCGCTTATTACCAGATACTGGAGTAATATCTGATTTTGCTGGACTAGGAGGTGCTTGAAAAATTCCATTGCCTCTACGACCCTTTCCTCCTCGTAATTTGCTATGAGCAGAAGTCCTCGTTTCAGTATAATTGCTCATATCATTTAATGGTGTGCTTGTAGTAGCTCTACCCCGCTTCCCCCGTCCTTTGGGTGTTTTATTATCAATATCACTTACAGGAGAATCACAGAATCTAAAAGCAAAAAAAAAAAAAATTTAATTAGATTACTTCTGAATATAAACACACAAAATTACAAATTACATGTAAATTAAATCTAATATAAAACTAGAAAATATTTTTATAAAATAATTAAGACAATTTTTTTATCTGCTTTAATAAAACATTGAATCTTATGTGGCTATTTCTTTTATAAAAAAATATTAAATAGTGAGTCAATAACTATTTTGTTTATTCATGTATTCAATTTTTCAATCAAGTAATCGGTCTATAATGTCTCTTTCTCTCTATATATATTCATACTTATGTATGAGCTGTAATGATATGGAACTAGGAATGAAATGGGGAGATGGGAATATATCATTATCTTCATAAAATAAATAATCAATGATGAGCAAATATAAAAGGAATAAATATAAAAAGAACATGAGCAGCAGTGATTAAGCATAAGCAGTTATTAATAATAAGTTAAAGACAACAAATAACAAATTAACCAGCATTATGCACAATTAACTCATCAATCAACAGTCATGTCTTATGATGGGATCTAAAAGAGGTATGTTATACACAGGCTAAATATCTACCTACTGCTATACCTAGGGAAAGAAAAATATGACATTCTCATCATCTAGATGCACATTAGTAAGTACTAAAGTATCTGTCATAAAAAATAATCCTGGGATACTGATGTATGCTGATCATCAATACTCTGGCCATATGGTACTATTCATATATAGGCCAACTAAACTAAATTTTCTCTAACAAAAAATAAAATGCAATGAAAAGACATTAAAGGTGATCTTTGTGTATATAAATAAATCATTGTTGCTCTCTAGAGCTAGATTAAGATCAAAAGATTCCAGGAAATGTGACTAAACAAGAGAAAGTATATATATGCTTAAACTATTTGACTTTAAATAGTTTTACTGGGATAATTTATATAATCCCTAAAACACTATGTTGTTATGAAATCAAGTCACACACACCACTCACAGAACAAATAGTTATATTTTGTAACAATTATTTAATAAATTAACTGATTATAATTTTTAAAAATTAAAAATGATATAATTCAAACTTAAATACATTTTATCAAAAAATATAATTTTCTATAAATCTGATTTAACCAATTGAGTTAAACTTTTATTCTTATTGAAATATTTCCTTTTCAATAACTAAAGTTTAAAAACAACTTTTCACAATCAGAAAAAAGGACTTTAAATTAGCTAGAAACAGGTTTTTTATAATTTAGAGGGAAACTCAAATGAATAATAAAAATGTTTAAAAGAAAATATTAAATTAATAAAATTATTCATTATTACCAATTATTGTTTCTATAAAAAATTTATAAATGAAGATATAATGTACACATTAAAATATCTTTTACCATCTTTGGCAGTTGTAATTTTCAGTTTTTCCATGTTGGTTTTATTTTTGTACCTATTTACAGACTAATATACTCAGTTAATTTTCCCTTTTTTTTCTGTACAATATTTTCAGGTTTCACAGCCTAAATTTATCCATTTTTACAATCTATTTCCAGTCAGAAATAATACGTATAAATGCTCTTGGATGGAAACAAGGCTCATTGCAACTAGGGACATATTTTTTTTTACATTTTTCTAGTAAGCAGGTTACATGATGAAGTTTGGATGATGTTTAGCACATGTTCTTTAAATCCATTTTAGAAAACATTTTTCTAAACTAGTAGTGAGATTCCATTTTAGAAAACATTTTTCTAAACTAGTAGTGAGATGAGCCTTATTTCAGAGTACAAAAAACTATTTCTCACTGTTTTAGTCACAGCTGAATTGCTTGTTTTCTTCAAGATCTGAATCAGGACTAACTGCTGCTATTGACTTCTTCAACAGCTTAATCAAAAATAACTGCTACTGTTTTCTTATCCCTATAGTATTTTTTGGAACAATCTTGTCTCCAACTTTGAAAAAATTAGCCCTAACCAATTGGTTTATTTTTACAAATGATTATTTACCTCCTTCAAAATTAAAATTGCAAAACATGTCAAAGGTAATTTTTTTTCTTGGGAGTGGATAGCTGAAGGGAGCTTGAAACTGTGTTCAAATCTTCTCTACATCTAAAATTTAGTATATGTATTATATTTATAGTCAAATATTTCAATCATTAAAAAAAGTTTCTCTGCATTTATTTTCTCTTATCCTAAAAATAAGATAATCTCTTAATTAATTTTGATTTGGAAAACATTGCCCTGTGTCTTGGATAGAGATACAGAGAAAAGAAAAAAAACTAATTAAAACAAAATTTTATGATAAAGATGCATCAACATTTGAGATAAAAATGGGGACTTCCATTTAAAAACCAAAATATCTATATAGGTCAGCCCCAGACTATTTTGTACCTAAACAATGGTAACTACTTGTAGTTCAATCCTTATTTCCCACAAATTTCAAATTAATTTTTAAAGAACAGATGGTTTATATATATAAAATGAATAAAAGAATGCAAAACTAATACATCTTTCACACATTCAAAAAACGAATTTGCATATAACTGTAGCACTTAAAATCAGTATGGCACTCATCATTAAAGTTGTATTTTAAATAATAAAATCATGCGCCAAATGTTTCATTTATTCCAAATGTGTACATTCTTTGCATAACTCCCTCCTACAAGTCTTCCATAAAGCTACTGTTTTATAATTTACATAAACATTTAAATTGTGAAATACCTTTGTTGTTCTTCATACTCTCAAAATAGTAAGTGGCACAGTGCCTTTTATTTTAGAGCTAATATCACAAACCCATATATCTTCTTAAATTTTTCCTATGAAAAATTATGGTTAAAACACAGCATTCAAGAAATATTATTATTGGTTGGGAAAATGTCTTAAGCCATATGTATTTTAATGTTTATTATACAGATAATGCCTCCACATATTTTATTATTTTAATATGTTTTGTTAATTTCAAAACCGAACAATATGTGGTGTTTCAATTTGTGTTCTGCTCCAGCTTTGTGTATTAACTGCTATGCCATGTAATAAATTTTTATTTATTTATTTGTGAACTAATAGTTAGATATCCATATTTGACTATCTGACCATCTCAAGGATCAACTCTTCATGTAATTTTTTTTTTTGCAACAAGGCCCATTCAAAAAAAAAAAAGGCATAATTTTTATCCATTTTTCCATAACCAAATATTAATACTTCATAATCAAAATACAATACTGAGAAATTTCGTTCAGATTTTAAAAAAATATGTATGACTAGAACTTAAAATGATTTTTTAACAATATTTAATCAACCGAAAAACGTTCAAATATTTCCTCCTATTGTTCAAGTATTTAAAACTACTCTTTCTATTAATTAATTTCACACAATTAAAAAAAAAAGCTATCTAATCTAATCATTCTTGGATTTTTCATGAAATAATTAAAATACATAAATACATTGCTAAACTTATAAGCGTGACGGACAGATCTCTCGATGCTTGGGCTCGGACTGATGGATTGGGAGTGAATCAATGACCTTGTCAGTGTTCTCCCAGCCCACTTAGACTCTGCTTCACATCTTGACTATAAACCTATACTCATTATAAATTTGGACGTGCCTTTCAATGCTCAATGAGGCATACATAATTGTTCAACTGGGACAAAGTATGCACCAATCTAGAATACTACTGAAGCGTTGATCCAACATTCATGTATATATCCACTTCTCATTTGGCTATGGACATTGCTTGGTATTCATGTAATCTTCATTGTATAAAATTGTATAAATCATTTAAATAAATCGTTATTTTTAAAAAAAAAAAAAAAAAATTTTTTTTAAAAATCATTTGTAATTATTAATTTACTGTTTGCAATATAATTGAATACAATTATTTCAATTATTAAATAACTTCCTGTTCAAAAATTTTGCCGTAGGATAATTTATAAGAAGGTCCTGACAGCAATTATTACTCTGAATAGTTGTTGTTGTTTTTTTTTTTTTTTTTTGGGGGGGGGGGCTAGAAACGAGGAGGTGAAATATAACTTTTAATAATCTTTTAAAGATCAAAGATATTTTCAGATAGTCAGATTTAAGATAATAGCTAATTTGTTTAAAATATTCATTACATTTATTATATTTGTCCCTTTCTTTTCACCTTCAGCATGGAAAACTTTTGCCTAATGAATATTCAGAAATCTGTAAGCTTTATATAAATGAAGCTATGAAAAATAAAAGCAATGCAATAAAAAATAAATCATATGGTGAAATTACTCACAAGGCTTAAAACAAAAAAAAAAAGTTGAAATGGATTCAAGAATCCTTAGATTAGAAATCCACTATACTACCCATTTTGCACTAAAAAGCAACAGGTACAGAAACAATAATTTGCATTGACTTAATAAAAATAATGAACATAAATTCTGGAATTTTCACTACACCACTCTCATACAAGGTAGGTAGGGGCTGGTTTCTATCCACTTTGAACATCTTATAGAGGGATGTAACCATAAACATAAGACCAAAGATATAAAAAAAGATGTGATTGGTGTAGTGAAAATTACACTATAGAAATCATCATCATTTTCAACCATTATCAATCTACTGCAGGATAAAGGTTCTCCAAGTTCAATCCATATTCTCCATTCTCTAGCCTCTCTTCTCCACATCACCATAGAACACTACCTTATTTCAACCATCCCTCTCACATGTGGTCTCTTTTTAAGTCTTTTACAATCTCTTGGAATCCAGTTTAAAATGTCCAGCCCAATCCCACTTCAATTTCTTAATTCTTTCAATGATGTCAGTAACATGTTTGTTTTCTCACCCACATACTTAATTTTTAATCTCTTCTTGTTACACATAACATACATTTCTTCATATTTCTTTTAGTGGTCCGAAGTCTCTGTATTGCTCTTCAGTAAAGTATCCAAGTCTTAGATTTTTAAGTAAGAATTGGTGACACATATTTATACAAAAACGTTGGCATATTCCTTTAGTTATTTCTAGCAAATGCATTCTGACCAAGTTTAATTCTATGATTAATTTCATCCATTATGTTTCTGTCTATAATAATAATCTGATCAAGAAATTTATAGTTGCCAACTTCTTCTAACTCATCCATCATCAATATTTATTTTCTTCTTTTGAGAAAATCCATTGAACAATTCTTCAGTCTTTTTAATATTTCCCTTTAATCCTACTTTTTTACCTTCATCTGATAACTCTTGCAATATTTCCTGCAGTTCTAAAGCATTATTTGTAAAAACAACTACATCATCTGCAAAATCTAGATGATTTAAATAAAAATCTCCATTTATTTTTATTCCCTTAGCTTCCCTTTTCAATCCACAAAACTGGTATAAAAAATTTACTTGTTGTATACTCTTCTCAATGTTAATCTTTTTAGTATCATCATGTAATCTAAAATAGGCAAAATTCTCCATACAGTAGTGTCACTTAGTGCAAGCCATAGTAATCAATGGATGCCAGAAGGCTTATGCATAAAATCCCTATCTATGTCTACTTATCCAATATCCTCAGACTAGTTTCTAGCTTGTTGCTTTTATCAGTGAGGAACCTTGGATCTGAGAGCACTGCACTTAGATCTTAGGACTACTCTGTTTTGTACCAAGTGGCTTTACCTGTTTTAATAAGTTATGAGCAAGCATAAGAAATGATGATCATTAAGCATCACATGATCACATTTCCTATACTTGCACATTAATTGTTGATAAACAGAGCAAAACTCTCCATACAGTATTGCCACCTGTGCTAAACAGAGTAATCAATGGATGTCAGAAGGCTTGTGCTTAAAATCCCTATCTAATGCCTACTCATCCAATATCCCCAGACTAGTTTCTGGCTTGTGGCCTTCGTCAGTGAGGAGCTTTGGATCTGAGAGCACTGCATCTAGATCTTAGGATCTAATGCAACCCTAGCACAGGTGGCAATACTGTATGGAGAGTTTTGCTATGTTTATCAAATGGTGATCATGTGACGTTTGGTGATTATGTAATCTAATTATAAAAAATTTACCTGTTGTACACTCTTCACAATGTTAACCTTTTTAGTATCATTATGTAATCTAATTGTTGCTGGTGCATTTTTACATATTCTTCAGAATATGACAATAGCCTAGGTATATCTTGATGATCCAAATGACTTGATCACTGAAGAAATGCTTATAGAATCAAATATCTTTTCATAATCTATGAATCCAAAGCATAATGGCAACTCATATTCATTGGTCCTTTCTATAATTTCTCACAATACCGGGATATGAGCCACTGTACTAAAACCACTTTTAAATCCAGCTTGTTCTTTTGTGTGGTTAAAATGCAAAGATCATTGTAGAAAAGTAATTATTTTGGAAAAATTTTGTATAGAACTGATAAAAGATTGATAGGTCTGTAACTTCTAATATCTTCTTTATCAACCTTTTAAAATATTAATACTACATTCTTCCAATCATCTGGTATAACTTTATCATTTAGGCATTTAGCATATAACTTTGTCAAACTTTTTCTATTTCTTCTCCTGGTTCTTTTAAGATATTGATAATAATTTCTATCATTATCTGGAGTTTTTCCCTTCTTCATAAATTTAATTGCATGTCTCACTTCTTGATTTCAAATTCTGAACCATTCAGAAAATATGGTAGTGGTATGAGATACTTTTCCTTGTTTTTTATTACTACATAATTCTTGATAGAACTCTTCTATATATTTCATGTCATCTCTTTTTTTTAGTAAATTCCTTTTTTTTCTTCTTATTGCAGAAATGTTTCATACCACGATGTTGTTCTGCACTGATGAAACTTCTATTCTCTTCTACAGCTTTCCTTGGTAATTCACAATTATACTTTCTTATATTATTATCAATTCTTTTTCACACTATTTTACAAAATGTGAGATATTCAGTCCTCCTTAATGCATCATTTTTATATATTTGCAAATTCCTTCTTTTCTTTATCTTGTCTCAGAAGAAATTTTATTGATCAATTGTTGCTTTTTTTTGTACAAGCTATCTTTTTTGCAGTTTTTAAAAGTATAATAGTTATCTTCATGTTCATAATCTGTTAATATTTGAAAACAATTTACAATTTCTATTTTAAATTCATTGGAATCTTTCTGAAGATTATAAATATCAAATATGAATACTATTTTTCTTAATAATTTTTGTCTCTAGTTTTGCATTAACATGTATCTTACATCTCACGAATTGATGACCATTTCTTGTGTTGAATTTATTAAGAACATTACAATCTTGAAACACATATTTTCTGTCAATCAAAATATAACCCAATTCAGCTGTACCTTCATTTGAATGAATACTTCCATCTCCATTTAACATTTTTCTCAAAAAAAAGGATTTACAATATAAAATATTTCTTTTTCTGCAAATTTTTCATGTCTATAAGTTTCTCATTTCTATTCCATAACCAATTTTACCTACAGGACTTTCATCTTTCAATTGTTTACCAATTCTAGCATTAAAGTTTCTCATGATAATTTTAAAACGTTTTGTGTGATCAAGTTTTTTGTACATCCATATAAAAATCTTGTGCCTCGGGTTCACAATGAGAAGTTGTTGGGATATAAACCTGAATTATCTGTATTTGATATCTGCTCTTAAACTGAATAACTAATCTTACCAGTCTGTCTAATACACCTCAATCTCCTCAATGTTGTTCTTCCACTTTTTAAAACAATTGTCTCTTCTTTTCTTCTAACTTCACAAAATCCAACAATGTCCCATTTAATATGAAACAGTTCTTCCAATTCTTGCAATCTTCCTGCACTTGAAAGTGATCTGCCATTGTAAGTACCTAAATAAAATGTCAACATCAAATGATAGCCTGGGTCTGCAAACAGGTGATTTAGCATCCTCTGTCTTCAGCTGCCAATCATTGCCTTTGACTGGTGACTTTACAGGCTTCTGAAATTTATGGCCATGATTTATTTTTGTCTATCATGATTGTAAATATCTATTGGGGGCTGGGGAATCATTTACACACACATTCATTCTGTTTTCAAAAAATTACAGTAAAGAGCTATCAGGCAACTGAGAAGAAAGTCCATGATGTTTTTCTTGGTGTTAAACTTAAGAGGTAAAGACCGAAAAATTCACCATGATGGTTATGTGTTTATGAGCAGTCCATCCATGTTTATATACTATATAAATAATCGCACAGTAGTAATAGTTCCCACGACAAGGCTTTGTGGAGTGGATATTAGGAATTTGCCCTGCTTAGTTCCTTTAAGGCTTTCAAGCGGAATTAAAGCATCTCCTTTCTATTAACAGAAAA
Organism: Epiperipatus broadwayi; assembly: GCA_028023455.1. Lineage (NCBI taxonomy): Eukaryota > Metazoa > Onychophora > Udeonychophora > Euonychophora > Peripatidae > Epiperipatus > Epiperipatus broadwayi. The sequence continues at coordinate 899,689 of JAQFVV010012606.1, read as the reverse complement.
TTTCTTTTTGTAGATGACTACAAAAATATTATTTAAGTGGATAATCTCTAGTCTAATGAATGACTAATAAAAATTATTAATATCACAGTTGATATTTTTATTACTAATATATTACTAAAAAGAAAATATCCTTTATTATAAGATGGTTCAGAATAAGGATATGATGTTCATCTAGATGAATATATATATTTCATATAATGAAATATTTATATTTTATAATCATTTTTTGAATTTTTATGAATTGAAGAGTTTAATGGATACTACAATATAATTTTTTTTTTTTTTAAAAAAAAAACTCACTAATGACATTTTGACAAATTAAAAGCATAAAAAAAAATATCTGGTGATTATTACAAGCAGAGATATCATCATGATAAAATAAGTGAAAGCAAAGCATTTCAAACAATTAAATCACTGAAAGGCAAAAACTCATTACCATTACAGAAGTTGGAGGAGAGGTTCAAGAAACAAAAATTGTTAAGAAGGTTATATCTAAAAAAAATTTGAATGATAAGGATATATTGAATGAAATTTAAAATGTAATTGCAATTTAATATTTAAAAAAAAATTCAAAAAGATAATAGGCATTACAGACCTATATATAAGATATATTATTCTTCACATATAAAATGTGATAAACAGAGTAGTTAAAATTCAAAAAACATTAATCTCAAAAATTATTTGCCAAGCGCTTTCGATACTGTGTACCAGAATCATATAAGATATATGCACAAAAATTTTTTTTAAGATCATTATCACTAAACATCATTCACAAAAACTGTGGATTCAAGATAAGAGACAGGCTGAATTTAAATGTTTTAAGTATAGTAATCAAAATATTAAAAGTTTTAAAAAAAGCTAACGAATATGAGAATTATTGATTACAGAGGCATTTGGTTTTAAACATATTTCACTATGAATAAATATCATAACAAAGACAAATTCTACAAAATATTTATCAAAATTCAGCAATAGTACTTATTTGGTAGTTTTGTTCTAAATATTGTGGGATTTTATAGCAGCCTAATAACAAATGAAGCATGTAATAATTTTGTTTACTTATATTGAACAAAGTTTTATCTCAATTATATTATTTAGATGAGAATTGATCTTAAAACTCTCAGCTCAGAGTCCATTATTCCATCACTACACTAAATCTCTCAGTAGTGATGATTAAAGTTGACAGAAAAGATAAGCCAGAGTAATTTCACTTTCTCTATAATCTAAACAATGTCAATTTTAAATAAAGAAAAACAAGGGAAATAAAAATAATAGAGATAATTTAAAGAATAACTGGATTTTCAGAAGTTTAGCAGTTGAAAGCAAAGATATAAGATTAAAGATAAATAATAAAATTAACGTGTGATAGTAATGAATTAGAATTTAAAAATTATAAATGCCTCAGTTAAAATTATTAAAATAAATAAAAAATAATTAATTACAGATTTAACTTGGATAAAGTACTTTAAGAAAAAATAATATTTAAAAAGAAATAAATTATTATATGTTTGAAAGTAAGATATGAATGTTAAAATAACGAATAAGAAATCAAATGTGATAACACATGAAAGAAAAAATAAACAGGAACGATTGTCATTATCAAGAGAATTTGAGGCAAAAATGGAACCGAGCTGAATAAATTCTAAAACAAAATCACAAAAGAATGATGCAGAAAACTAAATATAGTGAATTGGATTACAGAAAGAACAGAATGACCTCGGAATGCTCAAGTTAGTATATATGCAAATCAATATATTATTGATAATACAATATTGGAATAACAAAATCTTAACCCAACACAGAGAGCATAAATTTGTTTAAAATATCAATGTATTGATTCATATTCATTTATAGTAAAAAAAAAATGCACATATTTAAGTGTATAGCATAATTAAAATGCATAATTTAAACAATTATGACAGTTGTACAAAATTTTCATGAGCATACATCATAAAACATTTAAGATTCATAAATGCCGATATTTAATTATTTCTAATATTAAGTTATAATACTTAATCAATAATAATATAAATAAAACACATAACTGTTGTTTTGATAAATCCATCTCATTTTTCTTTTCAAAACAAATCTCTATATTTAGCCTTACTTTATCTATATTTAATGAAACTTCCTAGATAACAGAAAAATCAAAATAATGTATTTCCTTCACTAAATGTTCCATTATTCGGAAAATCTAATGAACATCTTATTTATACCTATTTATAAATATACCTTGACACTCTGCATGTTAATACTAATATTAAAAAACATGACATTAAAGTATCAAAAGTATAATTGACGCTAATAATTTAATAAATATATTTAAACTCTGACATAGCATTTCTTTTTATATTATATCTATATATGCAATCAAGTGGAAGGAAATTAATCTTCAGTCGTGTTATTTCCTGTTACATGATTACATATATATAAATTGCTATATTTATTACTACCTACACATGTATTATTATTTACTATTTATGTGGTGTAGTGTGTACCAATTATCTAAATTACGGGCGCTAAAGATGATTCACTAGCCCGCTGTTAATTTTTCCCCATCATTTTTCCAAAGTATCCTAAAGTGTTGTTGACTAATTTCATTTGTACTCTTCTTAATAATTAGGAAGCTATTTCTAACTATCAATCTAGCTATAAAGAATGAATAATTCTCTGACCATGTGGTATAGTCTATGCATATTTTGTACAAACTTTATTAAATATGTGAATATTAATAATTGCTTTGATATTATTGGCTTTTGTATTATGAAACATAAATTAATTTAGCTTTTATTATGAAACATGCTAATACACTATGATAAATTCTAAATATGTGTGTGTGTGCAGATGCATATTAAGTGAATTTTCTATAAACTAGTCCTACATATCTAACTTCTCTGCATCTATTTTCTCATGTTCTTTGGTACCAAAATAGGGACACAATACAAACATTCACACTTTTTTATTTTCCATAACTATCATTTATTTTTTTCTAATCTTTTGCAATGTAATGCATAGAAGTTTTTCTTATATAATAAATTTATATGCTTATATCACTATCAATCAACTGTCATTTTGCAACATTTAAAGGCTCAAATTTAGAATAGAAATCTGTTTTGAAAATATTACTATATAGTAAAGAAATTTTATAATGTATTACAAAAAAAAAGTTTGGATATATATTCAGTTTTAAAAATAAGTATATTCATTAATTAGCTGTCACTTATAAATGAGTATAATCATTGTAACTCCACAAAAAGAAAATTAAAACACACACAAAAAAAAAAAATTAAAAAGTTATGTATAATTTTATAAATTATGTCTCAAACCACAAATATGTTCTCATACATCACATGCTAATTTTTTTAGTCTATTTCTTTGACCTCTTTGCAAAAAGTCATTTATTATTTTCTGCAGCAAACTTTTTTTCTGAAAAGTCCTCCCCATTGTAATCTATTTTTCCAATAAAAGCAACTTTTTTAATAGCACTTTTAAATGACATTGAGATTTTTTTTTTTTAAATCAATTTGGACTCTTGAAAGCTGCAAACTATTGTTTTACTATCCACTTGTTTCATATATTCAATTCATTAAAGATGTCTTTACAATAGTAAATTCAATATCATCACATTTAGCATGCTGAAAAAACATACCGAGTTATCTTTTGAATCTTGAATGTATCCTTAAATATCTCCTGTGCCCAAATGCTTTTATAATATAATGATAAAGAATCTATTCTGCTTAATACAATAATTTGGTTGAATAATAGCACTAATCTAATAGTAGTTACATTACTGTGTGAAATATTATATACTTTCCCCACAATAAATTAATTTAATAGAAGTAGATATATCTATATAATGAAATACTATATATTTTAATTTTTAAAATGCAGCAATACATTGGAACACACATTACTCTCATCAACCTAAAAAACTACCATGAATTGTATTTGCAACGATTCTCAAGTTGTGTCAAATCTCTTGAATATTAATTACTAATCCAAAGTCTTTATATGTAGAGATCTATAAAGACAATCTATCAAAAAGGACATTTCTAAAAGAAAAGTATTGTACTTCATAAAAAAAGTCCAGACTTTACATTTATTTTATATTTTAACCAGTAGGGAAAAAAAATAAATAATGTTTCAATTTATCTATGTAATAAACACTAATACATATATACCAACTCATAAATTCTAAATGGCTTTGTGTTTTCTGAAAATAGCGTCTATGTATATGATTAAGAATTTTTTTAGGTTTTCCTTCCTTATTTACTCTTCATTTATAAACGATTAGTTATTCATTCTTCAATAAACACTGAATGGTTAATTGGATTGATTACAGTTCAGTTATCTGAAAAATTCCTAGTTACATTGAGGACTTGGATTCATTGTGATGACATAACGTTCAGACTTATACATTATTACACTATAAGGCCTTTTTCAAATTTTATGCAATACTTTATTAATCAAGTGAAACAGATTCATACTAACAAAAATGTCAAATAAAAAATGTCAAATATTTTTTCATTACTGCATGGGAATTTTTTTAAATCAACAATTTTTAGTAGAAATTATATACATTGCTCATATCACATAATGTACTGTTTACTTGTAATTTACTCTTATAAGCATAGTTTTCAAAATGTCACCACTGAGCTTTGTAAAAATTTAAAGATATGTTTAAATAGACATTTGTTTTATATGTCCTACTTTTTTTTAAAAAAAAAAAAGATTATCAAATCTTTCAGCTGGCAGATAAAAAAACAAACAAAGAAACCTTGAAGCAATTCCTTATTTCAATAGTTGATATATATATAAACATGCACACACAACCAAACATTTACCATATGTTCAAACATCTTAACATTATAAAACAAAATTTCAGCTATGCCGGAACACCTGCATTTCCTATTGGTCTGGGAGGCGGTACAGTCTAGTCAAGTGCTTCTAAAGAAATATATATCAAGTAAGCCTCAAAAGAATAAATACAAAAATGTTTGTATTACTGAATACAGAAAGTTAAAAGCAACGATTTTTATTTTTAAAGTCTTTATTAATTGTGAATCTCTTTGCATACAAACTTGTGCGTGTGTGTCTACAAATAAATAAATTTTATGATCATATCATTTTAATAACAAAATCAACTACAATTTCAGAATAAAGTCTTGATAACATGGTTATAAGTATCGAGATAAATCTATATTTATTTAAATAACTGCAATGATTAATCATACATATGCACTGCAAAGAAACTGATATGGTAATATTATTTTATGAAGCATGGTCTAACAAATGGATGGTTCACTGTGTAGATATTCCTGAATCTGTATTTTAGCTTTGTTATACATTTTCTTCATACCTTATTCATTATCAACAATTATGAAAAAACCAAGAGATGAGGCAGTGTATATACTTGTTGTCTTTTTTAACTTACTATATACATAAAGTTGTACTATGATGAGCTGCTGAACATTATATTTAAAAATATTGTCAAACCTTTCAGCTACAATGTCATGTTTAACATGAAAGCAGCACTACATACCCAAATGCCTAATCAATCTAGTTTACAATTAATACATTAAACATTGCAATAGTTCGCCAGAAAACAACATTTTTTCGTATATAAATAAAACTTTTAAATAACCCACTGAAGCTGCAAAACCTGTGGCAGTCCTCTCCCCTGGAAAAACACTAATGGGGAAGGCATTACTCACCAGACTAGCCAACTTCCAGGTGAAGGTCTTCACCCTGTTTTATCCTCTAGCTAAGAATGCTATATATATATAATTCAATCAAAGATGATTTTTGATTAAAATTTGTCTCAACTCAATAATATCTGTTAGATTTATATATTTATTTTGCTGCAATGTTATTTATATACCTATTTATTATATAGTTATTAGCTATAAGTAATTAATTTAAAGTAAATTGATTTTTTTAAAAAAATCACGTTTTAAATATAATTTTAAAAAGTTTATAATTGATTTTTTTTTAATGTCTTACTTTCTAATGACCACTTGGTAAATTACAAGATATAAATAATATATAAAGTAAAAGATATATTGCTAATGTCAATGTTTATATATATATATATTAGAAATGAATAGTAAAAAAAATTGAGATGGTAAACTAGATAGAAGAAAAAAACTTATTTGAAAAAGTAAATCTCTGAGAAAAGTTGAAAAAAAAAAAAAACCCTGCACATTAAAGAAAGAATAATAAATATATAAATGGTAAATAACCTATTTCCAGATTTAGAAAGAAATTAAATGGGGGGGGGGGGACTAAATGGCAGACGGAATTACACAGCTAAGTGGCTTTCCACAGTTCTGCTTGAACAAATCCATCAGCTATGGCTATTCCCCATCTGTGCCTTTGTCTGTATGCTTATATAGGTGTAAACTTAGTCTTGAGAGAAGACCGCCCACAGTCATCTCCCCACCACACCATCATAGTTTTATGCTTTCTTGTTAAGCTGAGAAACCATACTAAGAGATTACTAAGCTTCTGTATAATAGTGCTGTCATCTAGAGGCTTTTATAGGAATAACACGGCCTAGTTAAAAATAACAATCAATAAGGTCTTTGTTTTAAAATGTGATTTAATATATATATGATTTTCAATTACGATAAAAACTTTAAAATATAAATGTGTGTGTATACATCACATAAAGCCTGACATAATTTATCATAGCTGATTCCGGATAATTTTTTCAAAGGGCAGGAAAAAGCAAACAATATAAAATCCAAATTTGAAAAACAGGTAATATGACTTTTACTTAAAATAAAATGTAACAGATTATTAAACTGTATGTTTTATTGCAATGGTGGGATTTGAATTCCTTGAGCTATAATCAATGGATTATAATAGATTGTTAAGATTAAAACACGTATATGAATATCTTATAACTCTCTGAGTTACAAAGCATTTGATTATAACATATTAAGACTGAGAGATGTATTCAATGTATATAAACTTCAATAATTTTTTGTACTCATTAAAAATTTATCTTAACAAATAATACCACATACATTATACTATTTAGTTTTAGAAATTTTAAATATTTAATCTTCTATAATTATGATTTGAAAAGTCTTTATATAGCTTTTCTTGTGCTTCAGACAATATAGTAAAATTAAGAATATATACATGGATGATTTTGGACAGAGAACATAATATATATACAAATAATGACTGTACTATGAAATAATTGTATAGGTGTTAAATAATACATATTCCAATAAGTTCTATTAAAAAAAGATTAAATCATTTTACACTAACTGTATGTATATTAGCTTTCTATTCTATCCAGATTAGGTGGATTTAACTGTTCTAAGATTTAAAAATACCTGTTTTACCAAGAAAATTTCTTTTATTAATGATTATTATTTATTCTCATTTAAATTTCATTTCTATGATATTTGAACTGAAATAATAAGAGAAGTAATGACAAACAGAATAAAAATAAAAAATATATTGGATAGCCAAATTCTTAATAAAGTTTGTTTTTATGAAGCACATTAGTTGGAATTTTAAAAAAAACGATCTGTTTTATTTGGAAAGCAGTTATGGGTGCTGAGGTAAAAATGGTGTAAAAACAGGAAGCCTTTAAGATGTGGATTTGGAGACAAATGAAAAAAGATAAGTTAGAAGGCTGCATAAAAATGCTAATATTAAAATAAATGGATTTGGGTAAATACTGAATAGCAGAAAAACTATGAAGAATAAGCTGGAAGAATCTATTAAGTGTAAGAAAAAATAACATAGAAAAAACAAAGATGATGGCTGATGAACTAAATGAAGATTAAGAGTTATAGATTTCTGAAGTTAAAACAACAAACAGAAAAGATTTAGAAAGAATTGTATATTGATGTGTAAAGTCTAATATTTAAAAGAATATTCTTCGAATCTTCATAAGATTATTCACAAAAAAATTAAGTAAAGTCATATGCTATGAATATGATCTGCCTGGTCGAGAGCAGTGTTAAGCTGTAGTTTATTTGTAATATTGTTAATCTTTCCTTTATAGCGAACTACTTCTATTTATTGACTTCCAAAATAATTAGGAAAGAAGTTACAATTTATTGAGTTAAAAAGTGACATTGTAATTATCATCTCTTACACACTACCTACATTTCCTGAATTAAGTAATAATGATATATTACTAACATAACTGATGTTGCAATGATTCTTGTGTTATTTCTTGCCACATTAGGGTATTTATTGGATACATTTTCAAATATATAATTAAGATATATTATCTGGCATAAGATTCAAAATAAATATATCGTGAAAGATATCTATTTAACATTTAATTGTGTAAACATTTTGATGATCCATCAAATTTGCCTCTCTTATTTAATTAATCTTCTATTATATTTTTAACTAACAGTTTACCTGACTTCATAAAATTATGACAAACCAGATTAATAATAAATATTATTTGCAAATACAATATTCAGATGGTAATAGTAAAATAGTAATACAAATTAATCAGCATAAAAATCAATGCCAAAATATATGCTTTTATTACCTAGGAGGAGCCCAGTCATGCCTTGTACAATCGAGTAGTGTTCCCACATAAGTTTTGCCTCTCCATGTAACATTTACTACAAGAATACCTATAATAAAAAAAAAAGAACATATATATAAACATATACACGTTTGTAAATCAAAAAAAAATCATACTAATCACTTGAAATAAGAAGCCCACATTATATGTTTCTGAGTGAATACTTACAATAAAATACAATTATGTAAGGTTTGGAAATAATAATTTAATGCCTAAACATTTAACCTACATTGGGATGAAAAACATGTAGAGGTAGACTATGATCATTAATCTAAAATCTGATTATAGAACTTTTCTGGATTTATGAATTTTTGGGATTTCAACAATAGAAGTTTTTCTCTTTGTTACAAACTCAAACTTTATGGTCAATTTTAAAATAAACATTAAATTTAGGACTTGGTATATAAATTTATCTTATTAATAACAATCAAAACAATTTAAAACATAGAATAGCGTTTACATTTACACATACACAAAATTTTTATATAATAATAATCAAATCAAAAATAGATTTTATAATTTTGTGTAAATAAAAGAAGTTTTTGAATCGTAATATTCTGGTTAATGATAGACTATGTATACATAGACTTAGAAAAAGACCACATGTGAGATGAATGGATGAAATAAGAAGTGTGCGGATGTGATGCAGAAAAAAAGAGATCGAAGATGGATTGAACTTCACCCTGCAGTGGACTGCTAATGTTTGATGATGAGGTGTACTTATATAACAAACTAGAAATCATTAACATGAATCTAAAACCTGTTATGTATATATGTGCACCATTACATAATTGCATTATAATAAAAATATAGTAAAATGAAATAACTGAACTAACAAAGAACAAACATTTTTTAACCAGCTTCAATTGCTTTATATTTCTCTTCTTATTTCTTTATATATACTCCAGCATTCAACAGGTGGGTAGATAATAGAGACTACATCAGATATTCTCTTTTGAAATGCCAAACATAAACAATTTATTTTAAAACTACTTTTTTATTCTAAGCATGTCTTTTTTTTTATAAAAATATCTTGCAACAACAACAACAACAAAAAAATTGTACTTATTTTCAAAAATTCTAAAATAATAATAATGAACATTAACAAATTTTAAATCTAGACTAAGTTTATTTTCCCCAAATTCAGTAAGAAACTAGAATATTCTACATCCTGCTTAATTCTTTAGTGTACACACATAGAGGTGTGTGCATGTAAGGAGAGGGTATTATAAAAGAAAAAATCTTAAAACTACCATTTGAAAGTCAAAAAAAACACTAAAAAAAAAAAAGATTCCACTTTCTAAGCATTAATTCAAATGTGAAAGTAAAATTGGTGATAACTAAATTATAGAAAAAAATGCAAGAAAATATACATATTTAATATGAAAGTGAGATAACATGGAGAATAAATGTTAGCTTTATGTTGTTTAAATTCATAACAGATTTTATTGCTACTATTTGCATATAAAATTATTTACTTATCTGATTTCTGGGTCAGATTTATAAATATTATCTTGATGTTTATGTTAATAATCTAAAACCAATTTATTTGTAAGAAAAATAAAAGTAACCACTTATGATACTGACAATAATTATAGAGCAGTGTTTCCGAAACTGTTTTCCTTGTTAATAAAATCTCATTAAAATTGATAATTCACTGTTTTGATATATTTAACTGAATATTACTTGAGCATCAACATTTGTTATAATTCAAATTCACACAAATTCAGTAAGTATTCTGTGTGAATTATTAAATATTCCATAATATGAGCAAGTAAAACATTTAGTAGTAATCTATTGTATATATCATTCTACATTAAACCAATCTATGAAAGAATTAATACTCAATGGATATCAGATAATTATACAACAAATTTTCTAGCTATTGATTTCCATCAGTGAGAAGAACATATCTATCCAGCAGTCATTTTTATTTCTGCTGTGATATTCAAGCTAATTGAAATTTTCACTTTGATATATATTTTCTTTTTGCTAAAGGGTAAATAAAGTATAGTACTCCAATGTCCTTAATATAAATATTAAATGTAAACTCTGATAATCGTGTGATACTTTTTCCTTTTTGTATATACTGTCTTTGTAAATTCTACTGCATATTTTATATTAATATTAAAGGTTAAATACTATTGTTATTTTATTATCTATGAAATTTTTTGTAACTCCATCTTGAAATATTTCCATCATTTAATAATATTTTTAGAAAAGTTTAAACTTTATTCCTATCTTTTCAAATATACCAATCTGTTATTAATAAAGTACAGATTTGTATAGATCAAGTGATATTTGTAACTCTATCTTGGAATATTTCCATCATTTAGTAATGTTTTTAGAAAAGTTCAAACTATATTCCTATCTTTTCAAATATACCCAACTGTTATTAATAATGTACAGATTTGTATAGATCACATGGTATTTTTCTTCTATCTTTTTTAAATATCATTGCCATAACAAAGTGACAGTCTACATAGAAATTGAAATCACAACCTTTACATTTTTGTGAATAATAAATTTAAGATGATGTTCTAGTCAGTTAGATTATTCTGTCAAAGGCAATAGTCAGAAATTGTATACAATTACTAATGAGGTTGCCCATGCCTTCTACAGTTTTAAAACAGATTATTAATTTCAGTATTCACAAATGTAAAAATCATTAATTCTTTTATCATGCTAGACAGTTACTTAGATCTGCAACATAAGGAGAAAAATATCACTTGAAAAGTTGTGCTGTATGGCAATCTGTATTACTTTTAACAGTTAAATGTATTTGGAATGATAAAAATAAATTTAAATGTTTTTAAAAAATAATCCTAAACAACTCAAGTAAATGATGGAAATAGTCCCAAGATATAACTATAAGTAAAATGCCAACATCACAAATAATCATATGGCATATCCCTAAAAGAATTTGATATAACATATAAGATTGATTAAATTTCCTTTATAATGTGCATTTAAAGACAATTTACATAATGTGAGTGTACATATATAAATTATAAACACTTAATTAAAAAAATAAAATCACAAAGAAATCAAGTCATATGTCACATGACCTAATTTAACAAGCTTGTATTACAAATATGAGCTCTATATATAACTTCTTAATTTACAGTGTGAAAATGAAAAATTGTCATTTATCCCAAATCCACTGAATTTATATTTTCACATTCTATTTGTAAACAATATTCACTATACAAATATGTTTTTTTATAACAGAAAATAAATTTTAGCAGGTCTCAACTTTTGAATTTATATTAATAATCTACCTTTATGTAGAACTGTTTTTTATAAATCCATATGAGAATTTCTATTAGAAAAAGTTTATTGATATTTTAAATTTCCTGCAATATTTTTTTTAAAAGGCATAGGTTTAGTTTTTGAATATGAATATACAGTATATCAGTTTGATTTGCTAATTCAGATTCAAAATGCAAAGAATGAAAGATATGTATATAATGATTCATATATTTAAGCCTATCTATAATATATTTTCTAATTATTTTATGAAATGTAAATTATATGTAACATTTATAATTGTAAAAAAATTATGCAGCAAATTGATTTAAAGGTTAGAATTATCCATGATCATTTATAAAATTTACTATGGATTACAAAAAAGGCAGGCACTTTTATCTTTTATTCTTCCTACTACAAATTTTTCACTTCAATAAAGAATTAAAAATATTTATGTAACTATAGAAATTTAATAGGCATTAAAACAATTTTTATAGCAATAAAATGTTCACTTTGAAATGAAATACAAATTGTAATCTTGTAAATTAAATCTTATTTAAAAAAATCAAAATTTTTTATGATAATGTAAAAGTGTAGTGTTAGAATGAAGATATTTAATTACAGTATTTGTTATTCTTTCCTTTTACTCTCTTCCTTTTTCTCTCCATCCCCCTCCCCTACTCACAAAGAAATAAGTAAAGCAGTGTGTCAACTCCTTCTTAGACAAGCAAAGCAGTTTTGAAGTATTTTGTTGAACTTGATACACACATGCCCACAGATAATAACAGACTAATGGTAGCTCTCAAATGTCAGCAAGGCTGATGTATGCTCTTCCCCCTTCCCCTCTTACTACAAATACAATGCTGGAAACTTAATATCATGTTTAGCTTGTTACATACCAATAATTTTCTTCTTTCATTTTTCTTTTTAAAAAAAGGGAAATCTATAAAAATAATCTTAGGAAGTACCCACCTCCTTCAGTTTCATGCCAAACTATTCCTTCTAATGTAACACTGGTACCAGGTTCACATGGGCCTAAGCATTCAGGTTCAATCATAGTTCCAACACTTGTACAAATACTGACATCCTTCATATCTGCTGGAACTGGTGAACACGCTACATCAGTCTAAAAATGAATATAAATATACATAAATATAGATGTCTATATATATTATTTTAAATTATAACAGCATTTACTGGGGACTGCTGTAATTTTTAGTGTACCTATCTGATCAACCACCACATATTTAAAAAGCATAATTATCTTACATGTATGCAACTACAAATATTATTTTCAGAATGATTACAGTAGAATAATATGACCGAGTGAAACATAAACTCTAATGAGCTCTTTGCATCATTAGGACATGTAAGTATATACAAATTAACAATGTGATTGGGTAATTATAGTTATCTAAAATATAGACTCATAAATATATAATGAAAAAAATAGTGACGGCATCTAGTTTTAAAGCACATGTTTATTGTTAATATAAAGAATTCTAATATATGAATAATGTATTTAATCCTGCTAAAAAAGTAAATAAACATTATAACTCTGAACCAAAAAAAAATACAATTGTACAAATAAAAAAATATCTGAAAATTACATCTTTTATTTTAAAAATATAGATAAAAAAGGGCATTTAAAAATGTATTCAATGATATTATAACAAAGAATTTTTGATAAAAATGGCAGAAAAAAGGTTAAAAGCCAAACAAACAGTACCAATAACTATTTGTGTTTATAAATTTGCATATAATGGGAGAAGACCCTAAATAGTTGAATAAATATCACAAGACAACATTGTAATTCAAAATATCAGCAAAAATTTTTTATTAGAGGAAATAAATCTTATTCATTTACAAAACTTATACAGTTTTTACATATATAACAATCATTGTCAACTGATTTTACTAATTTAGAACAAAAACATGACAAGACTTTTGTATATGGTTATAAGATTTTTTTTTTTCATGTGTCAAAGAGTCGGCCGGAAAATGAACCCCGGGACAAGTGCTTGTAAGGCAGTTGTGCTAACCACTCGGCCACCAACACTTGACATATGGTTATAAGATTTACAAGAATATATGTAATAAAATGCAACAAATATTTTGAATTAAAAACTGAGTATAAATCATTAACTTTTAATTTTTAAAGTTCTAAGTCAGGTATGAATCTTTTTAAGCAGAAGACCTCATAAGATATTCATCATGACACATCACTAAGAAGTAAATTTCATAAATATTGTACTTTAGTATAAAGTATGCCAAAAAAAAAATTTTTTTTTTTTTAAATTTTATATAACCACCATTTTGATTAAGAATATCACAATCATAAAGATATATGTTGCCATTAGACTGCAGGTTACCCATGACAATTCTGTGCAATATCTATCACAGCTCATAAATAAAAGAGTTCTTGAATGAAATGAAAAAGTAAGTTAATGATTTAGCCAAAAAGATATAGAAAATACTACTATACAATTTCAAGATATAAAACAACCAATGAATAATAATTAGAATAAGATATTTATTTTTATATATATAAAAAAATAAATTAATAAATTTACATAATACACAGATAGGTGAGAAAATAGGCATTATAAAATGAATTGATGGAATAATCTGTTTAGTTAATGTCAGTTTAAATTCAATACTCAGAATCTAAGTCACTGATTTGATTCATGTAAGTATCATCATTAATCAGGCTAACAACATTTTAAGAAGAGGAATACCACACAAAATGTATTTTAAAAAATATTAAGTTTGAATTTTTCTATCAGCATTTGATAAGTAAAGCCTAGATGATGAAATAGTCCCCAACTTATAACTGTAAGTAATAAATTTTCAATCAAAATGAATTCAAGAACTATTATATATGGATATATATTAATTAAATTTAGTTTATATATATATTAAGAATTAAAAAGCTACACAAGAAGGGGGGGGGGGAATAATAATAATAATAATAAATTTCATTTTAATATATAACAAAGGGATTACAAACATAAAACAATACATGGAAAGCTATTAGAAAAAAAAATGGAATATTAAAAAAAAAAGTTTAAATATATAAAAAAAAATCCACATGATAAAGATAAATAAATTTTCTTGAATTTTAACTAATAATGAATAAAACAGACTATACAATAATAAAGGCTGAAGCTTAGACAAAGACTGAGTGAAGCATATGGAATGACATCACTGTTGAATTATTGAGGGCTTGTTTTTAAAAGTTTTAGTTTGGAGAGTAGTCATAGATTTGATTTTAATAGACATGATTATACTGTATTTTTAGAAATGCCTAATGTGATGAAATGAGTGAGATTTTAGAATGATTAGTTTAAGCCTAAGTGCAATTAAGGCACTATTTTAGAATCTTGAATAGATCTATTTAAAATTTAGAAAAAGTAAATAAATAAAAAAAGAGATGCAAATGTTACAAAAATTACTGTAGAGATATATATAGAAAGAGGCTGAAGGGGCAACAAATGCTTTACTGATTTTTAAAAAAAACATTTGATAAGAGTGGATTGAATTATTTTGATTTCATAGATTGAAAAAAGGAGAGACGACTATAGATAGAATAATTTAAAACTAGAGATAGAATATCATTAATATGGTTCACTAACATTCAACAGCTTATGGGGGGGGGACGGGACAATAAAATACAGTAAATAAATTAATATATATGAACACATTTTAAAATAAAAATTTAATGAATGAAAAAGCATATTTAAGATAATACAATACCTGTAAATTAATATGCCTAATTGATATAAACTCCATGTTTTTATTTTCTTTCCTTTGATTATTTATATATTTTCTACCAAAAAATGAGAGAGTTTTCTTCACTTACTACTTTAATGCAGAAAAGTGAAAACTTTTCTAAAGATATGAATTGATTGTTGGGGGGGGGGGGGGCTTA
Source organism: Epiperipatus broadwayi (assembly GCA_028023455.1). Taxonomy (NCBI): domain Eukaryota; kingdom Metazoa; phylum Onychophora; class Udeonychophora; order Euonychophora; family Peripatidae; genus Epiperipatus; species Epiperipatus broadwayi. The sequence continues at coordinate 883,937 of JAQFVV010012606.1, read as the reverse complement.
TCTTTAAATCAGCTGACTTGAAATTTACAACAATTTTAAAGGTAGATTTTAGTGAATTAAAAAGAGTAGGAAAATTAATTATTATTCATTATATAAAAAAAATAATATGAATATAAACAATACAAAATTAATTCATGTTTCATTGAATAAAGTATTTAATTTAAGAAACAGATTTATTTTTGAGTAAGGGAATGGAAGGAAAGTAAACTGTTAAATTATTCTTTATCTTAATCAGAAATCTCTGGAACTGAATTAATAACATGTCCTGTAACACAAATATCTTTTGTTTCTTAATCTGGAATGTTAATTAGAAAACATTTGATAATAATAGTGCAACTATAATAATATATATATATTTAAAAATATAGAGATTAAGCTATTATTTCTTTAATGTTTAATATCTATAGAGATAGATGCTTCTCTACATCAAGTATGACATAACTAAATATTATCTAAGCAGGTTGTAGAATACTTGCAATGAAAAATACAAGTAAATTCATAAATAAGATGGAAAAGATAAAAGTTTATACAATGATAGATAGCAAAAAACTTTGAGCAAATTAATTCTTTTTAAACATCTAAGAAGTAATTTAACTAATAGTAGAAAGACAAAAACAGAATGAAACTAGTTACTATCTACAAACCAATAAAAATGAATTTTAAAATTAAGCTTGTCAAATGTAAATTTGTATGAAGCAAAAATTTTGACACTTCTGAAAACCTTTGATAGGCTTGGAGAAGAATGGAACAGATAAATTGAAAATATATGAATTAAAAATTAAGTGTTAAAAAAAAATAATTATTTCTTCAATTAATGGAATGTAAAAATAAAGGAATTATGAAATAGAAGATAAGCTGTAAACTGCAAAAAAAAAAAAAAGCAATATTTAAATGGTAGAAAAAGCAAAGAATAGAGATTAGAGAAAATTACAATAGGACATGATAGAAAATTTATTCTTTAATTATATAAAATAATCAAAGTTTTTTTATACAGTATTTAATGAACACAATCAAATATCTAACCATAAAAAAGAAAAATTAATTCAAGTGAAAAATGGCCTATTCAAAGATTTAAAAAAAGGAAAGAGCATGACTTATCTACTGAAAGATTAAATGGTATATTAGATAACCAAAAAATACAATGAAAACATAAATGACTAAAAAAAAAAAAAAATAGCATTTTAGATTTTCGCCAGTTTAAATTAATGAAATAATAAAGAAAAATGTGTATAATAAGTGCTGATATAAAATATACTACTAGCCAGATCAAATAATAATTCTACCCAGATAAATTTATGTGGAAGAATTAAATTAGAAAAAAAAAAAATCAGAATATTAAAAAAAAAAAAAAAAGTAAATTAGATGTTGGGCAAAACAAAATATTTTTTCTTATCATCAAGTAGATTTTATTTTTAAAGAGCACAAATATCCATTATCTTTTCAATTGTTTCTAATTTAAAATTTGATCTTGTTCCCACAGTTTATCTCTAGACAAAATAGATTTTAAATTTGGTTTTTAAAACCAAAGAAAAATCTTAATATCCAACACATGTTTGTGTTAGAACAAGACAAATGGTTTCTTTCTCAAATACTCTTGCATAAACAATTTTAACACTGGCACAGATGTATTTTTAAAGAAATTTCAAGCTGTTAACAAGTATATAAACACACTAATTCTTTTCTTTAAAAAAAAAAGTCTTAAGAAAAACTATTTACATTTATTAATTTTTATAATTAATAGAAATCTAACTTGGTAAAATATCAAATATTCAAATCATAATAATTATAATAATTGCATGTTTTACAAAAATGGAAAATATATAAAGAAAGAGAGTAGGCATGGGCAATCCAATAGGTTTTTATATTTTAATATGTAGCACACATAATTCAAGTGTTTGCATGAACATAATAATTTTATATTAAATTTTGACTGTCTGGACAAATTCTAAATGATTTATTGCAACACTTCTGAGAAACCAGCAACATTTCTTCAAAAATATTTTTATTTTGATATATTTTTGCATTAAATACAATGTTTATAAAAAGAAATATTTCATGATGTTCATTGTTCAGAAGCATGCCAGATATTTAAGAATATATATTCATTAATTGCATATTAAGTACTATTCTTCAGTCTTTTGTAAGATTAGTCTTTTAAGATAGCATCATTTCTGTATCATTAGGGATGTCTATCTACTTTTAATTTGTTTTGTTTTTTAAATTTGAAATTAAATATACATTTCTATATAAATGATATTTGGAATTTATGATTATTCAATTACACAAAAATATTTTTGATTTTGAGTATACTATATCTTAAAATTATAAAGTATTACAAATACTAGAAAGTTTCAACTCATTCACAGAAATATCACTGGATATTGATAGCTTTTTTACAACTTGCTTTTAGATGGCAAAATATGATTTTATTCAATACAATATTTAAAAATGTGAATAACTAAACTATTCCAGGAATGATTATCACAACTCTATTAGATATATCTCACATGGACTGTTTGAAAATTTTCTTCTTCCGTCAAGTAAGAATAAAATTAAAAACACTTGCTCCTAAATTTCAACACAAATTAAAAATAATTATAAAAACATATTCTAGACATTGTAAGTACTATTTTAAAAATAACAAGTTGAGAAAGAGGGATGACTAAATAAAACACCAATAACAAAGCAATAAAAAACATTATATCAACAATATATCAAATAAAATTTATATAAGAAAAGATCATGATAAATTTGAGATCTAAAACTTAAGCTTCCCTTTTCAGACCACAATATGCATAGAATTATAACGATTAGTTTTTGTTTGAGAAGATACTTCTTTAGACCATAATTTAATGAGGAATTATATAAAATTTTGAAATAAGCCAAATTTTTATTATTATTACTGTATAAATTTTTATTACGTTACTAGAAACTATCTTGATGATAATTCTTTTTTTTGTATTTTCTAATTTTTTAAGGTAAATGTAAATTTAACAGATGAACTGCAGGAGGGAGGGGTAATAATTTCCTCAGCAATAGCATAGGTTCTATCATATTACAATCATAATTTTATTTTTACATCAATCCACTGATATTTGTATAACCAACTGAAATTAATCTGGGATATAAGTAGATATATATTTACTGACTGCTAAGTAGTTTGGCTACTGAATAAAAAATACTAAGTCTATTTGTACCAAAAATAATTTCAACGTTCTCTGGATTCAGATTCTATCCCAAGCTGTGGGTGTAGTGGGCTTGCCTCATTAAATGTTTATTTTGAATATTGATGCTGCTAGCAATAATTATATATCTCATTGGCAAGCCAATGTCTCCAGTGATCTTAGTCTCATACTAGAAAACCTGGCAAATAATATTCCAATGTGAATCTTGATTAGTCATCTTGTCTGCCTATATCCCTCTCTGACAAATATGATATGCTTTACTTATTTCATTTTAGACAACCTCCTTGCCTCAGCATTATTTCTAACATTTATTAAACGCATTACTCCATATAATTCCAGCATATTGGACCTTATTCTTTAATTTATAAACAAATCTATTACCTACAGTTTAATCACATATGTGTATATACTTAATGTAAATAAGATTTGCTCAAACATTACAATATTAGATGTAAATACATTAAATAAATGAATATGTAATGGTTAATTTTTCTATCAAAAGATGAAGTATATTTGATTTATTGTCTACTATACTTGCTAACTCCTTACTACAATTTATTCTACTTTTCAATATTTAGAATTTCATCATACAATGTAATGAAATTATTACAGCATTAAAATGCATATTTTAATAATTAAAAAAACATATTTTAAATAAATTAAACAATGATTTTTTTTATAAAAACCAACTACATTGTTATCAAGATGTATGTTAATGTGTAAAACTATTTAATTACTATTAATTGAAAATCTTTATACAATATTACACGGCTATTTCATAGAGTATATTTTAAATACATTACAACCCTGTGATTTTAATGCAATAGTAGAATGAAAATCACTAGAATTAAAAATCCACGAATCACAGATCTGATGCTTAAACTTCAAATGAACTCCGAAAAAATAAACTTTTCAATTATTTTTCACATTTAAAATATTACACATTTAACATTACTTGATACTGCTGATAATAATATATCATATTGATCTTTTTTCTCCCCTTTAAAAACTATTTAGTTTTTACTTGGTACTAAAATTTTGTAAAATTATTTTAAAATTATTTATTTCAATATTTACTTTAATTACATATGTACTCATAAATTTAAAAAAAAAATTTTTTTTATAGAGAAATACTAATAAGTTTATTGCACAATATATTTTATTTATCTCCATTGAACCTGAAAATAATATTTGAAAAATGTTATCTGCTGTAGCCAGTATGAGTGTAATATTGTTAATTGTGTAAAATAATAATACATAATCCTATTAGATGACACTGCTTACCATAAGGTAAATTTATGTTTGAATCTCGTACTAAAAAAAACATTATAAACTAATGTACTCTGAGGTTTAGACCTATGCTGTAAAATAAGATCTATAATGTGGACTTTTTTATATTAATTATATATACAAACATTGTATTTTTGTATATTTTTTTAATATTATTAAAAAGGATCTATGCAAATTCGTTAAATAGTCTGCCTTAAAAATTAAAAAAATGTTGCTATTTCTTTTCTTTTTTTTTAATGAACAGAAAAACAATATATATGTGAACTAAAAGAAATATTAAGAAATTATTCTGGTTTTATCAGCATCATCATAGTTCAATTACTACTATTAACAACTTTATATGGGTTAGTGCAGTGGTTATAGTAATGGATTCAATATTTTCAGAATTGAAACTCAACCTGACATAGGAATATTATTAGCAGCAGTATTCAAAACTTTATTTATTCAGTTCAATTACAAATTACTTCACTAATAAACAATTTCCATTTAAAAAAAAAAACCAGTTCAATGCAGATTAAAATGGAAGATTTTTATATAAATTGTTTTATTAATTGCTTACTATGAAACTATTTCTCAGGTCTAGAAATATTCATATATTTAGTTCTTTTATGTGCATTATCTTCTTTAAATGACTTTTCATATTAAAGAACAAATATACTTTCTGTGGATATCAGATAAGATAAAAGGAATAAATAAATCCTGGTTTGCCAAAATATATACCATTGTTAAAATAAAAATATTTTTAACAATTTCTTGAAAAAATATTAAAAATTTAATTACAATGGGTCATGCTTTAGAAAAAATTATCTTTTCTCTATCTTACATTACAAGCAATTAGATGTATATAAATTTAAATGGTAATAGAAAAATTCCTTCAAATTAAAGGATTAAAAATATAATGAGTCAAAATTGAAGTATATGTTTTATTTATCTTTTTAAAAAAACAGCTTAAAACTTACTATATTAGCAATAAACTTTTCTTCTTTAAATACTTTATTCCTCTGAATAAAATAACATAAAAATGTCCATTTATTATTTCATTAATGTTTCACCATTTTTATGATCATTTGCAAAAGTGTGTCATTTTTTAAAGCTTTAGCCCTACTTGGTCTAATTACAGGCTGGTTTGTGTTAAGTTATTGTGTATGCCACCACCCACCCTTCCTTCAAAGGAAAATTCTATTAACCAGGAAAAAAAAATTTTCATTCATTAATAAATTTAATTTTTTTTTTTTTTTTGTTAAAAATAAAACTAAAATGCTATTTAATTCCTGAAACCTAACAATTGACAAACAATAGCATTTTCAAAAAAAAAAAAAAAGGAAAAAAATATAGTAATCTCAATAGTCCATTTCCTCTTCATTATTTTTAAGACAATAACTTAGTTATTCTGTTTATCAATAGTATAAACCTTTTTTATTAAACAGCCCTATTGAAACATCAGAACTCTTTTGAAATATGATCACTGATAAACTACAGCAAACAATGACCTAGTATTTATTAGTGGTGAGTCATAGCATCCTACTATATATTTAAAAATATCTTATTACAGAAATAACTAAATTTAAAAGGAAGTTAGCCACAATACTGTAAACTCAGTTTAAAATTTACCTTGCATTGTAAAACATGATTCTCAATCTTTTATATATAAAAAAAACTTCCCTTTCTTTACTTGATTCCTTTGAATCAAATAATGTAAAAATGACCATTTATTATTTTATCATTTTATTGCAATATTTCAACCATTTTTGTGGCCATTTTCAATATAAATATTATAAACAACATATACTTGTTATAAAAACTAAAAAAAAAATCCATTTTCACACATACTAAATAAAAATTGAACTGTATAAAAAATATTTGTAAAAACTATAAAAAAAACCTTTATCTGTATATAAATTAGAATGTTTCATAATATTTAATATTACATAATTTTTTTAAACTTTAATCTCTTAATTATCCTAAAACTTTTAATTAAATTACATAAAAATAATTTTAGACTTCTTTTTTAAAAAAATTATGTATGATTTTCTAAATTTAGAAAATTTATATTCTTTATTTACTATCTTTTATAGATAAAGATAAAACATTATACAAAAAAGAAAATATATGGAAGGAGGGGCACAGCACAGACTTGCTTTTTGCAGTTAATTAATTTAGTTTTAGAAATAAAATAAAAGATTTTTATTTGTAGAAATAAAATAAAAGATTTTTATTTGTTAAATAAAAAATCGTTTTTATGAATTTACATTCAACAGTAAAATATGGATTTATTTCCTTCAAAATTTAATGAATAAATAAATAATTAATTTATTAGAACATTTATTATTTTTAAAGTAAATTATTCAATACTATAGATATCTATCTAAGAGTCATGTTACACTTCTTACTAATACAAGTTGGTCATACATTCAAGAGACTGAGCACCAAAGTGAAAGATCATACTGTTCCATCTTGATTAATTAAACTGAAACTCTCCCCCAATTTTAAAGTGAAAATTGAATCAGAAATTTTGCTCAGCAGAAAGCTACTTTGAAAGAGAATTAACTGTTCAGGTTTCTTAATATATGTGTATTGTATATGAAAGCACATTCATGTATAAAATATAAACATTTATATGTCAAATATACACTCATTCCACTACCACCATTTTCTATTTAATAATAAAAGAAAAATAGTAATGTGTATATATAAATAAATATATGCCTTCAAATAATAGGCATTTCTGAGTGTAAGCAAGAGATTCTGATGATTCCAGAAATCTAAGCATATTATTTTTCAGTCTTATCCATAATCTCATCTTAAACACATACAGCCTTAGACACTCACAACATCAACACAAATAGACACATAAACATATTTACTAGACACAATTAACAATAAGTTATACTAAGATGCATATTAATATATTTAAAAACAAAAGAAAAATTTTTTTTACAAAGTTAACTGGATTTCACTGCCAATTTGGTTTAAATTTTATCCCATGCTTGACTAAAATATATTTATATTGCCTTTGATTTGCTCCTTGTTCTCCAACCCATGAAAAATAATTAAAATTTTAATTAAAATTGCATTCACTCACTCCATTTTATTCAAATCTGTTTGATCAATTTGACACAGCAAACATTTTCACATTTTCTTTTAATTCATAACACATTTCCTGGTCATGGGGTCAGCTTAAGAAATTAGCATACAATTTATTTTACTTTGTAAGAGTTATGAATGAAAAACAATCAGTGAGAGTTTATGGGGGGGGGGGGGGATGACTAAAAGTTCAATAAATTTTTGAACTATTATTTATTTGACTTTCTAAAATATCTTGTGGATACAAAATCACTAAATTATTAATTCAGCAAGTTTTAGTAAAACAATGCAATCTGACTATATATTGTCATTCTGATAGCTTCATAAAACATTTTTACAATGATTTAGAAGACAACATTCAATGAGTTAACATTTCCCCCTCTCTTAAAAATAAGTGATTATATTATAGATCTGTTAGTGCTTTATTAAAATAATGCAATGTATAGAAATAACTGGCAAAAAAAAAGATTAAGATATATTTTATGGAAAATAATATCAAGATTTGATTTATTTATTTTAGACTTTGAATATTGCGGCTACTTATATATATTTTTTAAATATGATTTAAATAAGATGGGCAAATTATAGCTAACAACTTTTTTTAAAATACTATCCCTAGTGCTCCCTACAAAAACTTTATTTCATACAACTTTAGAATTTTAACACATGGACTAATTCTACATTTTTTCAATGCTTTTCATTTTTCTTTTCAGGTTTGAACTGTATATGGTAATATTAAGCTGCTTAATAGAAATAATGAGAAAACTACAATAAAACAAGTACACTTTCTTGAATATATATATGCAGTACATTCATAAAGCTAATATTATATTAGCATTACTTATTTGATAAAAAATATTTTTGACAAATTCTACAATTGAATCAGATAACAAAAGCCAGAATTCCTAAGATTACTGTTCAAAAGGTTAACTTTCTGAAATAACAACTTAGACAATATAATGATATAATACTTGAAATTACATTTAAAAAAAAGAAGTCTAAATATTTTAAAAATTTTAAGTAATAAAAAATAATTTAGCTTATTAGATTAATTTTATAGAAATTTAAGATATAATGTTAGTTAAGGTTTAAAAAACAACAACTAATATACAGTGATTGTTAATGTATACATTGAAAACAGATTACTTTAAATCAATGACAAATGATGATGAATGCCTTGTTTCTAATTTATATACTCATATATAAAAGAATTTGTTAAATATAACTTTGTTTTAGAAATAGCTATTATATAGTAAAACCCTAATGTCAAAATGAGCATTTAAAAAAATTCATTTTGCTTTTTAAAAAATATAAATTTCACATTTCAGAAACTTTGCCATAATAAACAATAAATACTTTAATTAAAAGCATAAAATACTCTATACAATCAATCTTGTGTTTAAATATTTATGATAAGAAGGCAGAAAGCCTTATTTTTAATAAGATTTTTATCTCTAGATTCCATCAACTGGACAAAGAAACAGGTTATCAGACTTCATACACTCCCCCCCCCCCCCCGCAAAATTTTCTAAAGACTGATTGGATTAATTAAAATAGGTTCCAAAAGACTTTTATTGAAACTCATAAGACATTGCAAAGCAAATGAGTATATGTACTGTAAATGCAATAAATCAAATTAAATATTACAATGAAAAAATAAAAAGATAAACCCATGTGTTCAAAAATGAGATAAATTGATCAATATCAAAACAATATATATATTAAATTATTTTAGCTATTTCTATAATACAAAAAAAAAAAAAGTTTCACTTCTAAAGACAAGATATGGAGAATTATCTCTAAATCAGCTGACATGAAGTTTGAGTCTTTAAATTATACCTGGGTCTCTCTTTATGCAGTAGATATGTTCCATAGAAAACCCACATTAAAAAAAAATTGCACAAAAATTAGACTTAACTTATCTTAAAAAATTTTGGATACATGCTGTAATTTTCCAAAATCACATAAAACCAAAGCAACAAGGTAAAATTACTTTTAAATTTGCATAAAAAAATAAGGAAATAAAGCATGACTAATAAAAAAATTTCAAATGTTTGAAAAAAATTGATACAAGACAAAGCTTTTTTACTTTTTTATTAACTATTTAATTTTATTCAAAACTATGTTTTTGTGTAATTTATTTTACATTTTTTCATATATATTATAATCATTATTGCTATTTGGCAATATGTGGGTTCATTTGTGAACTGGTAAGAAATCAGATTCCTCAGAAGAGGAAACACAAACAGTAAAATTAGTGCCAACTTCAGTCTCGTGCTGTGTTAATGGTTTTCAGGCGACAATGTAATCGGTGATTAAACTTTGAGACAATGATTTTACTAATTGTTTATGAAGCTCACGATATCCACACATACAACTATTTAGCTCTCGGAATTTAAGAGCTCATTCATAATCGTGTCATTAACAAGAAAATGATTTTCCAATTGATTAGAAAGTTGAAGACTTTCTCAAATCATTTTTGCTGTGAAATGAATAGGTTCCACTCGTTTCATTATCTTTTTCAAAATCTTCTATGGAATCTAAATTTATTGCCAAACCTTTTTCCAATAAGCATTTAAAGTATGTAAAATTTAATGCATGTATATATCCGATTTTAAGTGAAATATGAACTTCTTTAAAGCATAAAAGAAAACCGCATAAAAAGATATTAAGAAGAAACATGAATCACATAACTTCAAAATCGCATTAAAAAAATCCACACAGAGACCCAGGTATAATAAGAGATTTAGAAGGGGAAATGGAAAACTAATTAGAAAATGTGTTAAACTATTCAATAAATTTATATCTACAGACATTTCAGTTTAAAAGGAAAAAATTAATACTAAGTTTAATCAAGGAATACTACAATAAGTATTTTAAATAGCATTCAGTGAATTATACTATTATTAAAAACATTTACAATAAAATAGGAAACAGAAAATACATCTCACTAGAGATTAGAGCACTGATGGACAAGTGACTAAATGGCTGTGAAAATGTCTGATGGAGTGATTTTTTTATCTCTGTTTTTTATCATCTCTAATTTGTAAATTATATTAAAAAACGTTCTGAATATCTGTATATACTATATATATTAGAAAATATACACTATTTAAAATTTATTTAGTCTTAATACAAATGAGTATATCATTACATTCCCTGCCCAAATGCAGATTGAGGAGACTGAGTAATAGGGTAATATAGTAAAGAAATTAAAAATTTTTGTTTGATAATAGTTTGTTATTGCTTATCTTTTTAGCATTTGTTCTAGTATTTAAATGAATATATATAAAAAAGTTAGCAATTTATGTAATTCCAAATACAGTCTAATCTGGAATAATGGTCTAAAAACAATAAACTTTGCCTGATTTATTTATCAAGTTCTTTATTAAGATAAGCATTTTATGTGCATAATTCAATATCTGAGTAAAAATAAAATTTTATACATGTTCACATTATTGTAGTAAATATCTCTTTGGATCTATGCTATTGTATAAATTTATAGACAGCACATTTAGAGTTCTAAAAAGTTAAAAAAAATAATCACCTAAATATAAAGATTGCTTTTACTCAAGTGAATGATTAATATACAGAAATTAACATATTAACGTTACAACCAAGACAATAATCTCAAGATACTTTATTGCAATAAAAAATTCATCCATAACATTCTCTATTCCCTAATTTATGTATCCAAATTTTTTTTTTTTGACATCAGGAACTCATTATCTGAGAGAAATAAGAAGCATTGCTCTTATTATCTGGTTACAGAATTCATGCATTTGAATATCTTTAGCAATTTATAAAGATCAAAGGATAATCTAAAATTAATTTTACAAGAGATGGCATTCAGTCTTTCATAAAAACAGCAGGTCTGCTACTTAATTATCTCCAAAATGAAAACAATAAATAAAATGATGAAAATGTATTTTAACCATAAAATAAATATATTTTATTTGTAAAATTATTGTAAAGAAGTAAATATTTTTTAAAGAAGAAGCAATATATTTATTTTATTCAATACTGTATGCTATTTTATAGGTCTAGCACTATTGCACATTTTTGTATAATAAAATAATCTATTGGTTAACTGTTCAGAAAATTATGTGACTTTTTACACAGTGAGTTTCACTCCAGAAATGTTGAGTCCATTTTCCCACCAGTATGCTAAACTACCATTGGTATATATAATATCAGTAACTGTCCCTTTATCACTATATGCAAGAACATTCTTTTAAGTAGTACAGATCCATCATAATTAGTTTAACTATTTACATGAACTAAAAAATGAAACTGAGATTTTACCAGTTGGGCCTTTAAGTGGAAGAGATAAACAATTTATTATGGTATGAAATATTTTAAACCAATTTTTTAAGATTAAAAAAAAAATTATCTTAGCATGAATCAATATTATCTTTAGATATGGGAATGGGGGTAATGGAATAAAATAGAACTAAAGATTTATTACAGTTAATGAAATGGTAATTAATAATTTACAATGATTTTAAGCTGCTTTCAACTTTAAAACTAGTCATCCAGAAACTGACAGGAGCAGTTAATATGAATAATTGTCTCGTCTTCTAAACAGCATTTCGTATATAAACATTCTTTTCTTTTTAATAAGTATACCAAATATATGCAGTTGTACCATGCTAATGATGGATTCGAGAGCTAAACGTTAATAGATCGAAATACAATCTGTCAATTCTGATGCTCGAAGCTAGGAACTATTTGAATATTATTTCAGCATTTACCGTTTAAAAAAAAAGTTTGAAAACATTTCCATTTGTGACTGCATAATATACAAAAATAATCAGAGTGGTTTAATTTTCTATAGCTAAAAATCTTTCATTAATTTTCGCTATATAAGTAAGTATTATAGTGCAATAATTTTTAATTTAATTTCTTAAAATTTAAAAACAACACAATAATAGTTTTGAAAAAATGATTACAGACTACTATCATATATTTCAAAATGTATTATTAATACCAGGTTACTAACATACTATGTAATTATATATAGATATATAATTGTAGAACATTCGTTTATAAATATAATTGTTCAACAACAATAAAACGCTTTAAAATGTAAGCTAGTTTATTACAAGAATGAACATTGAAATTTAAAATTAATTTCAGTTAATCTAACTTCCTCTTATTATTAATATAATAAACACAACCGGCAGATATTAAAATACTATTATTCCACTCATTCTCCGTAAAAAAATAAATCAGTTCCTAAACCTCAAAATTCAAAGTACTCTATAACCTCTATCATATAATAAAAGAAAAATTGAATACATTACATCTTTTAAAAGTACAGTAATGTACTATAAAATAATAATAATAAAAGAAGCCCATCTATACATCCTTTGCCTAAAGTTTAAGAAAAATGAACTAGACTACGGAATTGATAAATCCTGCTTTCCCTCCACGCTAAAAATCAAACCGCCCCATACCTGCTTTTGTTAATCATTGATTATTATCTGGCATCTTTTGACCCTAGTCTCATACTTTAATCTCAAACTTAACCTCAGACCATGCTCTTAATAACTGTTTCTCCACCCACCGACCCTTTCATTTACTTCAACTTTTGCCCTTGGATTTTCTTTTTTATTCCTTTTTTTTTTTTAAGAAATAAATAAATATATAGATTGTTTTAAATCAAACATCGATTTTTAATGTTGATTCATTAAAAACAATGCACTTTGTAATATTTTATACTTGATTGCTACATATGTATTTTGTGTGTGAGCATTCGTATATATATCACAATTCAATTATATAAATATATATACAGCACAGTATTAAAATAATATGAAGAATTTTGTTAACTATAGCTTAGAATGAATAAAGGCCAGAAAATTTCAATATCAAGCAACAGTATATTTGTGTGGTTATCAAATGCATATACAGTACTTGAAATTAAACATAATATAGAAGGAAAAAAAAATAGAAATATACAATAATAATAAATTTTATTAATGAGCATACTGCATTATTAGGCTTCATGTTCGTATAAATGTAGCTTTTGAAATTTCATCACTGTTTCATATGTTTTGTAAATACAATACAGAATAAAAAACAAATGTACACACACACTATTTTTAAACAAACAAAAAAAGAAAAGACTTTTTTCCCCTATAAGCAGACAAAATGAGGTGAGGGGGGGGGGTACCCATTTCTTCAAATCTAAAAATCAATCTCTTAGAAAATGAAATATTCCATGAGCGAAAAAACCTGATAGCTATCTTCTTCCTCACTCCCGATTCTTTTTTTTGAAACCTTCTCTTCCTTTTTTCAAATGAACTAAATCATAATCTAAAATGCTACTGAATAACGTTTCATTATCAAGGCTTCTTTCTCTATATAAGTTCTTTGCACAAAAATAAATTTAATAACTAACTAGTGAGCAGAAAGCTACCATCAAGAAATAATTAGTCAACATCAGTAATAGTTCAACCATTGCTTATAACCATCATTACATAATTTGTTTTAGTAGCTCAGTATTTAAAGCTACAATACATTATAAACTTTACATCATATCAAAATGTCAATAAAATATACATGCGCTTTTTTTTTTTTTAATTAAAAAAAAAGTAAACATGGCTTCTAGCTTTTAGGTAATAACATATAGCTCAAGAAACGCTACTTACTTCTTCAATCTCTTTATTCTTAAAAAATAATTTTCAGTTATAATATATACATAATTTAAAATTGATTTGAAACTTATGACAGAATAAAATATTGCATTTGTAAAGAAAAACTTCATATGAAACGTATAATACGATCTGTCCATGTTCATATACATAGTACTGCTCAATTTTAATAATACTTTAAATAATTACATATACAAACAAAAGCAAAAAAAAAAAAATCACTTATTATAGCCTACTATTGTCCTGAAAAATAGTAAAAATCTATTTGTAATTTCTGAAGGGGGAATTAAATGCTTTACATACAAAAGAGATGAATCTAGAACAAGAGATGATTGGCTATATTCACACAAAACATTATAGTATGTAGAACAAATACATATTAACATTTGTACATATGATATAGGTTTACATAGGATAGTAATAGATGATACATACTGCTAGAATACAAATAATGAATAACAGAATACTATTTTTAACTTGTCAAATGTAAGTGGAAAAACATTTTTACACTGTAGGTAATTGTCTAGTAAAGACTGCTTTGACATTACACTGAAATCTACAATATAGATTAAATTTTATATTGGAAATTGTTTTCTTTTCAAATATATAACAGTTTGTGAACAGGTTTTACATTGATTTGCAAAATGCATCCCAATCATTAATAGTGGATTAAATTGGAAAAGCTTTTTAATAATACTGATAAATTGTCAGTCATTTATAACAGGTTAATACTACAATGAATGCATAAATATTGGCAATCATACATGATTTCTAATACAACTTTATTAATATTTTTTATTATTCATTCATTAGACTATTCATTAACAACATGACAATAAAAAATTGAATATATTATCTTATATATAATGGATTGAAAGATTAAAAAGTTGATAAAACTGAAAGAGAACAGAAAAAAATAAAACACACAAAGGATACAAAGGGGTATATTGGGAAAAGTGGTGGAATTGTAAAGAATGCCTTAAAAAAGTAATGCAGAAAAAAAAACATTGCAGTACTGATACAAAAGGAAGTCGATACCTGCCCAACACATAAGTCTATTATAAATATTAATTTGTGGTGTGTTATTTGTTAAAAAAAAGATATTATAAATAGCTTTATTTTGGACAATTCTTAATTTCAACTTATCTTTAATTTGCCTTAATGACATATATGGGTATTACCAGGAAAATTGCAAAAGGATCTACTATCCTAGAATATTAAACTTTTTAATATAGAAAAATTTAATACACATTCAGATATTCAATTTCAATAAAATACTTATTAATGGAGTGCAATTTTTTCAGAAATCATAATAATATTATTAACGATTCATGAAATGGTTGTACCAATTGAACAATTGTTTAGCAAATTAAAAATTGTATGCAAGAAATAGCATGATCGGAAGAATTAATACGATTTCTTGCAATTATGAAAACGAGAAGGGTTAACAACCAAATTTTTCTGAGTTTGAGTATACATTTTTAAACTAGTCAACTTATTTACATCAAACTGTTAAATATAGTGATTATATAGGAGCTAATATTTCATTAGTGATTATTTTGAAGTAATATTTTATAGAAGTATTATATATATATACATAGGTACTATTAGTTATTACTAATAAATGATCATATGAAATGTAGTGCTGTGGAAGTTTTTTCTAGTTATCACCGAGACTTGTTGGGCATTCTTGAAAAGCTCTGACGTCTAGTGACACTGATGAATTAATGTCTTGGTAGCCCCTCAAGTACCCCACAAGTGCAACTTAAGCAAGAATTTTAACCAACCATTGATTTTAAATCATGACTGCATGTAAATGGTAAGGTGGCATACACCATATTTTTTGTTATAGTATCGTCTTTTTAACAGTGTTTTCGTTTTTTCGGTATTTTAAAAAGTGTGTTTTTTATGAACACTTTAGTGAAAGGTTTTTAATTTTTTTTTTTATTAAACTTCAATTTGTCAATGGTTTTTTTTTTTTTTTTATAAAAAATAAAGGTTATTATTCGATACATATGCATTGAAATCAGAGGGCTTAGAATCTAATCAAAATTATATAAAACTGCAGAAATATTCAGTTTCATCAACTGTAAGTATATAATATTTTTCATTTTATATATATATAAATAATTTATAATGCTATAGAATAAAAGCTTATTTTGTGTCGCAGAATGTCCGTTTGTGTTCTAATACATATATATATAATTTCTTGGGTTTAGACTATAGCCAATTGTAAATATATTTCAGAGATATTTTTTATCACCTGTAACTAATACAATTTTTTATATATATATAATTTATAATACTGTAGAATAAAGGTTTGTTTTGTGTTGTAGAATGGTTTGTTTATGATCCAATACATTAAAAATTCCAAATGCTTAGAATTTAGCCAATTGTAATTTTATATATATATATAAAAATAATATTTTCTATCAGTTGTACTATAAATATTATATATATATTATAAACATGATAATAATAAAAAGATCAAATTTATTTCATTATTACCACCTACTGTGAACAGTATCTTACATATCTATTTTGTATGGATCTGTATCATATATCTTTGTCGTGTATATCAACTGTATTTTATTTTTTTGCAATCTATGGGTATTTTTTTCTACTTCCATTAATATTTTATATTGTACTAAATTGAAAAAAAAAATCTTGTTTAGTTATCATTATGTGTAAAAATATTATATATAAAGTCTGAAATATTGTATTACATACACCCTAAAAAAGCTTTATTCTTTCATCTTGTCACTTTTTCTCTTTGCTCTTTTATATTATTAATTTTTGCAATTATTTTATAATTAATTTCATTTTTGTAATAAATTACAATTAAGTTTTGTTTGCATAATATATCATATACAATGCCTAATATCTGATATACAATATCTATTGTGAAATATTTCCTTTTTACCCTAGAAAGCAGCATAGAAGGACAAGATTTGGGTCAGCTAGCAAAAATGAAACTCTTCAACGTGACTTGCTTTGTAATTTATGATTATCTCAGGTAAATCATATCATATACCTTTTTTAAAATAAAAAAAAATTCATAAGGAATCTGAATTAAGCTGTCTAGAGTGTCAGATTAAAATTTAATTCTCAAAATGTTGTAAAAGTGTTAAAAATTAATTTTTCTAATACTTTTTAAGGGTAATAACTATATTTTCTCAATATTATGACATGCCATACTATTTGCTTCTTTTAACCGCATATAACACTTCACATTTTATGAATTAATTGTATTTTAATCCAATTGCTTAAAGTTCAAAATGGCATCCATTCATTCTCAAAAGGTTAAATATAACATATTCACTATAAAGGTATTAGAAAACTTTCATTTAAGGATGCTTCATAAAATTTTAAAATTCAATGGCACGATCATAAAGCCAATCAATATGTTCATTGTCGGATGTGTTACTATAAAATCCATTATTGTAAAATCATTGTTGGTCTGGATATATAAAATGAATGAACAATATAAGATTTCCTTAATGTTTTGAAACAAAGTCAGTGTTAACTTTGTGCAGATTTGCAGTTTTGGGTGTTACAATCGTGCTGCGATCAATATATCTTCTCCGAGTTATTTAAGCCTATCTATATAATCTTATAGTATGATATGCAGCTTCTCATATCTACAGCTACAATTTTAATGTATTTTAACAGTAATTTTAAAAAAATTTGAAGATAGCATTACAAGGAACCTTTTGCATGAGTGACAATACTTTAGTAGCATGACAATGCCATGAGGAAGGTGGCTTAGAATTCAATAACAATGAGAATTTCTAATTAGTTGATTATTTTAGCCCAAGATCAAACAACTAAATAAACTACATTTCTAAAAAAAAATTGTATTTTTCAGTAATTTATTTATAAATTAAAGATTACAATGCAATATTTTTGTAAAATATTTATTTTAAAACCAAAATCTATGTCATTCATAGGAAAATGTCTTTGAAAACAATTTATTTTTTAAAAGACTGTTAAAAAAGTAGTTATAGCAAGCAGAAAGTTTCTATTGGGTAAAATAAAATTGGGATTGTCAAAATGGTAAAAAAAATATTTTTTCAAAGTTTAATAACCAAAAATAATTTATTAACTTTTAGAATTTTTTTCCCTTTCTTTTATGATAACTAACCATAAATATATATATATTGTACCAGTCACTTCTATCTTCTTTTGATCACCGAGGGCGTCACTAACAACCTAAAAAATTTAATTTACAGTGATCAAAAGTTGATCATGAATGCTACTAGCTAGACCCAGGGAGAGAAAGAGATCTTTAAGATTGTTCAGATAATTGAGAAAAGACTACAGAGACAAACATCGGTAAAAATAAGTTTAAATAAGTCCAAAATTTATTAAATTCAAAAAGAAAATAGTTAAATCTCAAGCAAACGAAAATATAGAAGTTTAATCCAGATTTCTACAGCATATTTATCAGAGAGTATATAAGAGTATTGAAAACATTAGAGAGGGATTATAATATTTTCCTGCCAGCAGTTTATAAAAACCAATTTCAGTTTCCCTATTTAGAGATTTAAAAAAAAAAAAAAGGTCTTGCAAAGAATACAACAAAACAGCACAGGTGAGCTTTTCTTGGCCCAGAATAAGACATCCATGTCTGCAGAACAGTTCATGATAAATCACGTTCAAGATTATCAAAGATGACCCAAATATAAGACAATAAAACAGAACCAAAAAAGATTACGATTTTACCTAATCTTAAAAAAAAAAAAAAAATCTCCGATTTAAGAAAAACACAACAGTATACTCAATAAACCGCCAGCCAAAAGATTTGTGGTCCGCAGGAAATGCAAACTAAACTTAACTAATTTAATTACAGTATAACAAAAAGGGGACAGGTGAATTAAAAGAAAATTATGAATGTCTGCCAAAGCATTTATTAAGGGTTAGTACTATAAAAAGAGAACACTAAGCATATAAAATAGAAACTTGCATAACAGTCTCGGATAAATGAATTAAAAATAAATAAATATGGAGTCTTAAAACTAAAACTTCATTACATACAAATATAAGACAATAAAATAGAACCAAAAAAGATTACGATTTTACGTAATCTTAAAAGAAAACAAAATCTCCGATCTAAGAAAAACACAACAGTATACTCAATAAATCGCCAGCAAAAAAAAATGTGGTCTGCAGGAAAAGCAAAGTAAACTTAATTTAATTACAGTAAAACAAAAAGGGGGACAAGTGAATGTCTACCAAAGCATTTATTAAGGGTTAGTACTATAAAAAGAGAACACTAAGCATATAAACTAGAAACTTGCAATACATTCTCGGATAAATAAATTATAAATAAATATGGCGTCTTAAAACTAAGACTCCATTACATACAATAATAAGAAAATATGGAAAATAATTTAAAATATTAAAGGAATATTTAAAACTTACAACAAATACAGGTTTCATTTTAAGATTAAGCTGTGGAAATCTAGGCAAACTTCTATACTTTCGTTTGCTTGAGATTTAACTATTTCCTTTTTGAATTTAATAAATTATGGAATTATTTAAACTTATTTTGGCTGATGTTTGTCTCTGTAGTCTTTTCTCAATTGTCTGAACAATCTTAAAGATCTCTTTCTTTCCCTGGGTCTAGCTGATAGCATTCATCTTTATCAACTTTTGATCATTGTAATTACATTTTCTAGGTCGTTAGTGATCTAGTGGCACTCTTGGTGATCAAAAAAACATGGAAGTAACCAGTACATAAATAGTAAACTTTTAGCGCTACCAACTTGAGGCTTCGAGTTTAAAACCCATGTGAGATTTTGTTCAGACTTTTGAGAAATATTTCAGGTGTAGAAGGCAAGATTTAAGTATTAGGGATCAGTTTGTGCTAGTTGGGATGTATTGTCGGGGCAATTTGGAATAGGGGGCTCGTCTTTTTAATATGATAAAAGTAAATAAACAGTGAAATAGCTTTTCTTTTTTGCATTTTTTTTTTTTTAATGAAAGAAAAAAGTAAATTAAATAAATATTAAGAAGTCTTTTTCAAATAAAATAAATAGTTAAATAGCGGTTTTTTTTTTGGGAGGGGGGGTATTTTTGAATGTAAGAAAGTTAAATAAATAGATATGAAGAACTTTTTTTTGTTTGTTTGAAAAACTGAACATAAAAGTTAAATATAAAAATATTAGATTTGATCTTGTTTGCAAGAATGGAAACCTGTGTAGAAAGTGATAGTGGGGTAGTCTTGGAAGAAAACCATCTTTCAACAATTCACAAATTGTGGAAAAGGAAAAAAAAGGTGTCAGAAACCCAGATGATAATGGATATGATGAGAGAAATGTGACAAGAAATAAAACGTCAACAGGTAGGGTTGGAGGAGTTGAAGCCAAAATGAAACAATGGTGGCAAGAAATAATGGGAAAAGTTGAGAAAACCAAGAAACCATAGAGATGGATTTGACTAAAGAAAGTTATGAAGTTGAGGTGGTAAGAGATGTAGGTGAAGGAAAAGATGAATTAAAACAAGATGTTAGAACAGATAGGGTGGAAATAACTATAAAAATGGGTAGAGATTCAATACATGTAGTGGAAAAATTAGAAAATGTGGATTAAGAGAAAGAAGAAAGGTATAAGTTAAAAACAGGAAAAAAGTTTCCACAAGAGACCAAAAATAAATTGACTAAGGTAACTGTGTTTTGAACATGGATCTAGAACAAGGAAAAGTTAGGAGAAAGATTAGGGAATATGATTTTAAAGCAGACATATAAGCTACTTTTAGAGCAATCTTATTTAAAATAGTCAAAAGGACTGTAGAAGATGGATTATTTCCATTTACTATTATCTAGGTGATCAATAAGTGAGACACTTCGAAGAAATGTGTTTTCCTCAGCAAAAGGTTCTTCAGAGATACGTGCTAGAAAATAAAACAGAATGTGAAAGGGACAAGACAAAAATTTATAAGCAAGGAAAAGATAAGACGGGAAAAGAAACCCATTTCAGAAAACTAGTTAAAAGAGAAAAAGTACTGCCTGACAAAGGGTAAGGGGTTTAGCTTTCTTGTAATTGGATGGACTTTTTTTTAAAAGATTTGTTTACATGATTATGAGAATGGAGAAAGTTTAGTCACTAAAATAAAATATCCTTTTAGAGAAAGCGCAGGGCAAACATTCAGCCAGGTTTCTGATGGGTTTTTTAAATGCTTAAGGATTTTTAAAAAGTAACAAAATCCTTTTATTTTTTCCATGGTGTAATGGGACAGTTGAACCGGATGCTTTATCCACATCAAAAGTTTCATCATGAAATTGATATTTTTATAAAAATATTTGAAAGTTTTATATGTTATAGGGCACATACGCAGCTATATTTTAAAATTCTGTGATTTTAATTTTGTCTTCATTAAATTTTACTTTTTAATTTAAAAATAAGTTTCTTTTGGCATTTTCTTTTTTTTTTTTGATCAAATAATAAAAATATTTTAATCTTTAAAGTTTTAAGCTTTGAATTATGGAAAGTTTTAATTACATTCCTGTTTCTTTGTTTGTACTCTAATTTTAATTTATTTATAAAAAGAAAGCTGAAACTTAATTTTGCATTTACTTTTAAATTAATTTTGTTTAAGACAGGAACCCTGGTCAGATTTTTAATTAAGATTAAGTCTGAGATAGAGGTATGAGTGCACATAACTAGCCCTGGGATTTTGGACTGATTATTATTCAGCTACTCACTTTTATCCTACTTGTTAAGTGTATTGATTCAGCTTGGTATGCTACTTGTGATCCTGATTCGAATTGCTGTGCTCCTGATTGTTAAGATTTCTGTTTGCGTCTGGAAATGACCATAGCTAATATTTCCTTTTGCTGTTCACCATTAGGAAATTCTGCTGAAATTATGTTATTGACTTCCAATTTCTAAAGATCATCTCTGCAGAATGCCAAAACTACATGTCATGATGAATCTTAACTACAACATGCCGCGCTAAACCAATTCAAAAACAGACCTTGGATTCCAAGTTGTTCCTGCAATATCATGTCGTAAAAGCTTAAACAAGAACTGATCCAGTGCTTGCTATCAGCATCCTGAAGATATAAATAAAAACCAAAATCTTCGCAAAAACTTTCAAATGAAATAAACTGTGTGCGCTGTTGAAAGTGAACCTAACTTTATGCCTTGAGGTAAAATGTTTTCATATTCCTACCAGGGTTTAAATATCTGTTAACGTCTCAGCTTCTTTAATGCTTTTAATATTCTTATGTATTTTCTTACTAGCATATATAATGGACTCTGTTTTAAGACTCCATATTTTTTTTATTATGCATCTGTCCGAGAGTGTATTCCAAGTTTCTATTTTAAATGCTTAGTGTTATTTTTTTTTATTTATATTACTAACCTCTGATAAATGCTTTGGCAGACAATTTGTAATTTGCTTTTAACTTACCTGTCCTTTATTTGTAATTTATTTAGCTAAGCTTAGATTGCATTTTCAGCACGCTGCAAATCTTTTGGCTGACAGTTTATAAAGTATAATGTTCTGTTTTTCCTAGGTTGGATATTTTTTCTTCTATTTAAGATTACGCATAATCGTAGTCTTCTCTTGTTCTATTTTTTTTCATTGTCTTGTATTTGGGTCAACCTTGATAATCTTGAACCTGATTTATCATGAGCTGTTTCTGCAGACATATTATATTCTTGGTCCTGATGCCTTATTCCAGGCCAAGAAAAGCTTGCCTGCACTGTTTCATTGTATTCCTTGCAAGACCGTTTTATTTTTGAAATCTCTAAGTAGGAAAACTGGAACTAGTTTTTATAAATCGCTAGCAGGAAGATGGTAAATCCCCTCTTTTAAATCATAGGTAAGAAAATGAACTTATCTGCCAGGGTGTTTAATGTTTTCAAATACTCACATACACTCTCGGATGAATACGCTAGAGCAATTTAGAAAAATCTTTCATATTTTGTTTGGCGGTGATTTTTTTTGTTTGCTTGAACTTAATAAATTTTAAAATTAGTTTGGCTGACAATTAGTCTCTGTTGTCTTTCTCAATTGTCTGAACAATCTTAAAGATCTCTTTCACTCCCTAGATCTATGTGATAGTATTCGTTATCAATTCTTTATCACAGTAAATTAAATTTTTTAGGTAGTGAATGCCCTCAGTGATCAAAAGAAGATAGAAGTGAGTGGTACACAATTACTAAAATTTTGTGGAGGCCAAGCCAGGATCAGTTCTTGTTTAACTTTTTAAAACATATTGCAGGAACAACTTGGGATCCGGGGTTTGTCTTTGGGTTGGTTTAGCATGGCATATTGTAGATGAGATTCACCATGAGTAGTTTTGGCATTTTGCAGAGACAATCTTATTTAGAAATTGGAAGACTAATATAATTTCAGAGAATTTCCTAATGGTGAACAGCATAAAATATTAGCAATGGTGATCTCCAGATGCGGACAGACATCTTTTAAAAATCAGAAAACACAGCAATTTGAATCAGGAACACAAGTAGCGTACCAAGCCGAGTCAATACATGTAACAAGTAGGACAGAAGTGAATAGCTGAATAATAATCAGTCCAAAATCCCAGGGCTATTTATGTGCACTCTTATCTTCCAAATCATCTTTAATTAAGTTTTTGCCCAGGGCAAATCTCTATCTCAGACTTAATCTTAATTTAAAAAAACTGACCAAGGTTCCTATCTTATACAAAATTAATTTTAAAGAAATAACTGCAAAATTAAATCTGTTTTCTTTTTACAAATAAATTAAAATTAGATTGCAAAGAAACAGGAATGCAATTAAAACTTTCCAAAATTAAAAGTTTTCTCAAAAGATTAAAACTTTTCAAATTAGAATGTATTTACAATTTGATTTTTAAAAAAAAAAAAGTGTCAAAAGAAACATTTTTAAACTAAAAAGTAAAGTCTATTGAAGACAAAATTAAAATCACAAAATTTTAAAATATAGCTGTGAATGTGCACTATAATATATAAAACTTTCAAATATTTTTTTTAAAATAAAAGTATTAATTTCGCGATGAAACTTTTGAAGTGGATAAATAATCTGGTTCAATATACATCCTTCTAATACCATAAGATTAAAATTTCTAATATTCGTTCTGTTTGAATAGATAAATTACATCCAATGAAGTCAAATGCCATTGTTATAGACAAGAACATTTAAATACTTATTTACATATTTTTAAAACATAAAATATCAATTTTTAAAATTCTTATCATTTGAAAGCTTACATTTGTAATAAATATAATAAGATTATCAATATATTATATAGAAAAAAGTTTTAATTATGAAAATGAAATGTTCATATATGGAGAAATATTTAACAAAAGATTTGTTAGATTTCATTCAAATGAGAAATTTCAGCAAAATAGGTTAATAAAAGTGTGTTTTATGATCAATTGGAGCATGGTTTTTGTGGTACAAGTAGATCCCATTTATATTATAAAGATTGCATTGTTAATTGTTTCCATTGGAAAAATATGAGAGACTAGAATATATTAGAGAATTAGAATTTAGCATGGTGTTGAAATATTTCAGAAAGAAAAAGTTTTCTGTTGAAGAATTAAAAGACAATATTGTAAAATAACAAGAAAATAGAAATATGGATCAGCATGTTCTATACATGGATGTATTTCTTTTTCACAGATTGGTTTGCATAGTCATCACAAAATTCATTTCTGGACTTTTTTCTTTATTTTTTTGGGAGGTGGGAGAGGATTAAACTGTCATTATTATATGAAATAGATTAAATATACTTTGAATAAAAGTGAAACATTAATTATCAGAAATTAAAAATAGATAAAATATAATTAGAAACACATCCATATTGACAGCATACTCAAAAACCTCATAATTTCTGCATAATCTTCGAAATGATCATTCCATAAGATGGCAAAGTGTAAATATAAAAAGATTTCACTCACCCATTTCTAGTTCTTTTCCTTATGAAATTAATAATTCCACATTCTAGCATTCTCATACAGGAAATTAATTTTCAAAAGACAATCCAACCATAAATATAATGTTTGACTAAACTTATAATGGAACTGCTTTGGTAATTACATAGATGTGCTGATATATGGAGTGATATTATTCTGGCTTCATCCCTATTAAATGTTTGTTTTCTTTGAAACATTGCATTCTGATAATAGATGGAATTCGATTTTTCTCTACTTTGGTGAATATTTAGTCACTACACCTTTGGAATTGCTGACTTGAAAGATTGGCAACCTATGTTCCAAGTAATACTAAGTCAGATCAGACACTTCATCATACAAGTTTATGAAAGTGGGTTTAATTTCATATCAGGTATTTTTTATTTTTTTTTAGAATTTCATTTTTTACATAAGAAAAATTTTAAGTGATGTTTTTAATTTCTAAGCCTACTTGCTACTAAAAATATAAAACCAACAACACAAGTGATATATTGTTCAATAATCATAGATAGTCAGTATATTTTTCTACCCATTCTGCATATACATGGTGTATGTATGTGCTTATTTATATATATGCACACATGCTTTTTTCTATCCTATAAGTATAATGCATTCTACAATAGATTATGCTTCAAATTCAAATTATTTTTTCGCATCCAATACATTACATTTTGCATATATAAAAGCAAGCTTATTTTTTTAAATAAAAAAGATAATTAGATAATCAATGCACCAGTGACTTTTTAGAATTATTTTAAAATTTCTAGTACACTGAGACAGATTATAATTATTAGCCTACTTTATAAGACAAAAGAGAGAAAAATATAAAGTAAGGAAATGGATGCATCAAGTATGAATAATCATTTAGCAGGATATGAAACAGATCTTTTCCTAACCCCATATGTGTATATGAATGATAATAAAGCTTCTAAACAAAGAAAAATTCTAATCATTTGTTCTCCAGGATTAATGGAGGGTAATAATTATGGTGAAGTAGACTTAATTTTATAGTAACTATGAAATAATATATATTCATGTCTAAAGTACCCAGTAATATAAGGCATTTTCTTATTTTTAATTAATGTATACTGTAAAATTGCTAAAAAAATTTAGTCTTTACTCAAATGTGCATGCAAAATATATTAATATATATTGCATACATATATTTTCCACTTTAAAAAAAGTATGTGTGGGAGGGATAATCTAAAAACGGGAAACAATAAAGATTTTTTAACTTATGTTATCTGATTGAAGCATTTTATATATCTAAAACTTATTTATTTGTAATACATATTAATCATTCATTCTCATAACAAAACCTTATTTTGCTTAAAAACAACTTCCCAATCATTGAGAATCCGGTTAAGAAAACTACTTATAGAGAATGAGAAAACTTCAGCAGACAAAAATAATTTATTAACTCTCATTATGATCCAGGTTTGAATTATCATTTGTTTTGCTTTATTTATCAACAAACAAAGCAGAACTATCTTATTTACTTACAAAAACAACAAAATATCTTCTGACAAATATGGCAAATGAAATGAAATTAAAAATGTATAAGGCTATTATTTAAAATTAGCATCCTTGAAGAGCACAATTTTGAAAATTCAATTACAGTAAAAAAAATGATTCATTTATTATTGTAAATGAATTAAGAAATAAATTATTTGTGCTAATGTGCACAATTTATGTTATTGTAAAAAAATGTTTTTTGACAATAATACAAGAAAGTGAGTGAATAAATTATCAATCAAAATAAGATTGAGATAAATAACTATTAAATTTCAATATTATTTTTATCGATTATTTTATTTATGTGTTTGATATTGACAAATAAATTGTATTGGATATTTGACCATTATAGTAAGAAGAAAGTGAGTTATACACTCATAAAAGTGGTGCAAATTACTAGATTTACTTAAAAACAGATAAATTAATCCTACTAGATGATAAATTTAATGCAATATAACAAAAGAAAATGTTACAGAAATTAATCTCATCAAAGAACATTAAAAAAAAAATCGGTACTTAAGTATTAATTAAGCTGTGACGTATTATCCCGAAGATGTACTACTCTAATCTTTCGATCTTTAAGATAATGTCTCCTAATGATTTGCAGACAAAGTTAATTGCTAAAATTTGTCCACAGATCACATGGAAACATTATGTTAAAGATCGAAAGATTAGACTAATACGTCATAGCAAGAAAAATAATAAAGAAGCCAGCCATTTGGTCGACATCAGACCCATGTTTGTCATTTCTGAAAAAGGAAAAAAATTACTATAATAATTAATTAGTATAAGACATCTAATAGCAAGAATAATATTAAAGAAGACATCTAATAGCGAAAATAATACTAAAGATCCTGGTAAAAGACATCTAATAGCAAGAATATTAATAAAGAAGAGGTAGATATAGCAAGAATAATACTAAAGATTCCATAGCAAAAATTCGGTAGACATAGCTAGAATACTACTAAAGAAGACATCTAATAGCAAGAATAATACTATAGAAGACATGTAACAGCAAGAAGAATACTAAAAAAAACATCTAATAGCAAGAATAATACTAAAGAAGATATCTAATAGCAAGAATAATACTAAAGAAGACATCTAATAGCAAGAATAATACTAAAGAAGACATCTGGCAGACATATCAAGAATACACTAAAAAAGACATCTAATAGTAAGAATAATACTAAAGAAGATATCTAATAGCAAGAATAATACTAAATAAGACATCCAGTAGACATAGAAGCCATCTCATAGGTAAAAAATATCGGACGGCATCGTGTTTGTCAATCCTTGAAAAAAAAATTACATGCGCCAAAAAAATACATAAATTAATAGTAATTTACTAAAATTATTGTAAATCCAAATTGACTACAAAATAATTGCAGAAAAATTTATAAAAAATATTTGTAATTTTAAAATTAAAGACAATAAAAAACACTCTTCCTGATATAGTGCGAATCTGTAATACAGTGAAAATGGTGGACATAAAAAATGTCTTAATTAAAAGATATTATATAAAATTATGAAATTAAAAGTGTAGTCTTTTTTTAATGAAAATAAGGATAATTTATCAGAAAAATGGAAAGACAACGAACCAAAAGAAGCAAAATAAAAAATAACCTAAAAGGTAATACATAAAATTATGAAATGTTTTTTTTTAATGAAAATTAGAATAATTTATAAGGAAAATGTAAAAGAAGCAATGACGATGTAAAAAACATCTTAAAAACTACTATATAAAATTGTTTTTTTTTTGTAGTGAAAATAAGGATAATTTATAAGTAAAATGTACAAGAAACAAGCATTAAATATATATGGAAATGCGTACAATTATGTTTAAAATAATATCACAATTATCACTACAAAATAAAAAATATCATGTAGTGGCGACACATAAAAACATCTTAAAAGCTACTATATTTAATTAAGAAACAAAATGAAAATTAATTACAAATGATGGTGGAAAATTACTATAATAACCAATCGACAGTTAAAAATTCTCTCTATATAGTAAATATTAAATATTCTCAATATGATCAAAAAAATCGCTGTGCTCACGCCAATATCAAAACCACAAAAAACAGAGAAATGACAAAATTTCCCATAGGTCTCTTGACTTTTTAAATCTCGTGGGTCACCACAAACAAACAAAAAATCACCATACCCATGGATTAGTCATGCCAGTGTTTTCGATGCCATGACATCGTTCAGCTAATCTTCGATGAAATCTTACCAGCAGAAAATGTTAAGCGACGATAGCTTAACTAATACTTAATTACTGTTTTTTATGCCAAATTAATTTTTTTAATAAAAATATTTTCTATTTTAAATAAATGGATAATTTTGGGAAAGATGCCTTTTTAAATACAATATATCCATATTTCTTGTAAATTATTTTTGTCTTCAAGAAGAGAATTTCTGATAATAAAAAATAGTACAATACTAATACATCTATATCCTGCTTAGATTGGCTTTGATGTGGTGATTCATAATGACAATAAATTTGTAACCACTATTTTGATTCACAATCGATTATTCACTATAATAATATTTTTTTAAAATTTCAATTTTTTTTTTTTTTTGGTGGCCAATTTGTAACACTGGTAATATTAATAGGATAGTTATTAAAGTTGTGCAATCCCAAAAGCAAAATAGAAACTTTTTCATGCTAGAATTGTATGGTACAGAGTTTATTCGTAATGCACAATATTATAACGCTGTATTAATGAATGTACAGAACAGTATTTTATTTAATTTTCATCCAGCACCCTTGCAATATAATCAATACTTCATTAATGACATATTTAAAGTAAAGATTTTCCTTGTTGATGATTACAAAGCAGAAAAAAAAAACCCATTTCATTCAGAATAATAAATAATTAAATCATATTTTGTTATACAATAACCAAATATATTAACGCTGTATTAAATTTTAAAATGTGGACATTAATTTTAAAATTGTACATTATATTTATTCACTTTTATGGATTAAAATTCTTATGAATGTTACTTGACTTACACAAAAATTGCGATCATATTGTAATTTAATTATTATAATTTAGTATTTTTTTAAAAAGTCTTTATGGATTATGCAAGTAATAATGAACTTTATATGATCAAAATTTACTAAATCTAAATTAATAAGTAATACTTAATCTTAAAATATCTAATAATTTATTTCAGAATAGTGGACTTTTTCACTAAATGAAAAAATAAATAAATTCATTCAGCATAAAACTAAAATTCAGAGAAACAAGTCAATCATTCATTTTAAATTTTCTCCAGAAATCAATAGTCATCAACATTTAGTGTACTCCAAAAAAAAAAAAAAAAGATCATTAAAAAATTTAAAAGACAACAATAGATCCTTAGAATGAACAACTGATGACTGGACAGCAATGAATGCTGAATAAATAGACTATAAGAAAAAAAACAACTTTAAACTAAGTTTTTTTTCTTTTTACATAGATTTAAGTTTCATTATATTGCCTACATATATATTTTATATGTAATCTACATAATACAGATATTGCACAATTTACACATCATATATCATACATTAGATTTTTTTAACTACTATATATATACTAGGCAAAAAAAATTTCCCATAAAAAATATTATAATCCCTTATTTTTTAAATGATTTTCTTGCTTAATAATGAGTTTAGGAAAACCAATTGTTGTCACTAAGAGATAAACATGTATAATTACTTACTTAATCGAGATGTTGGGGAGGGGGGTAAATATATCTACTACCAATCTTACTTCAATAAAAATTATATTGTTCAGCTTACAATTTTTTTTTTTTCCTAACAATACGAAAAAAAGTTCTTACACATGGCTTACTACATCAAAATAACTTGGATAAGTAAAGACATTAACTTAATTACTGTACAATAATTTTTATTTTCTTTAAAAAATAACTGAATAATATTCTAAATAAATTTTTTTGAACATTATAAAAAAATATCACAAAAATATAAATTCCTGATAATTAAGTCATATGTTATAGTAGATAACAGTTAAACATTAATAAATAAAAAAATTGCATGTAATTGAGATTTTTCGTTTTCATTATTTATTTATTAATCAATATAACAATTATCTGATTATAAATTTATATATGACTCAAATTCTGTATTATTTGCAAAGCTTAATCCAGTCAGTTTTAGGCATAATCAGCATTTTAAAATTCATTTTATTTTAAACATTCATAAAATTAAGTTTTCACTAAATAGATTTTTTTTTAAAAACATGCAAATTGAAAAATAGTTTTGAAACAGAAAAGTCAAACACTTCATATAGTTACAGTACTTAATATTAGATTCTGTATCTGAATTTTACCAGAAAACCAAATGATACCTATAGTGATTTCTGAAAGAATGTCAAAATTTTTATTATTATTTTTAAAAACTAGATAAATAAGCAACCATATCTCTAAATGTAAAATGATATAACTTTTTATTTAGAGATTATATGCTTAATTACGTCATTTGACTATACAGCAAAATAATGATTAAAAAATATTTTTGGAAATAGAATCTAAGTCATGTCAAACTTTAACTTTCTACAAAATACAATCAAAATTATTCATTAATTCTTACAAAAAAAAAAAAAATTACTCAAATGTATACTTTACATTTGCTGTTACCTGAAAAGATGCCCTTTGGTTCCTCTGGGAGACCTTAAAGGATTCGAGCAAGGCAAATTCCTAATGTCCAATCCATAAGTTCTTGTCATTGCAGCTGTTATTACTATGTGATTATTCATATACTATACTAACATAGATAAGCATTATTTACTTATTTTATTATTATTAGCTTTTTATCTCAGAGTTTAAGATTAAAAAAACACTATGGTCTTTCTTCTCAGTTGCCTGATAAGGCAGAATGAATGTGCGTGTGAATAAAAAAGATTTCTAATAGATGCATGCAATCATGACAGACAAAAATAAATTATAGCCCTTATTCCCAGGAGCCTGTAAACTCATGAACAAAACAAAACAGTAGTTGGTGGCTGAAGGTGAAAAGGGCTAAGAATCCCCTAATTGCAGACCCAGACTGACATTTGAATCTGATTTTTTATTTAGGTATTTATAACTGCAGTTCCTTTCAAGTGAAGGAAGACTGCATGAATTGGAAGAACTGTCTCATATTAAATGGGGCATTATTGAACTTTGTGAAGTTAGGAAAAAAGGTTAAGAGATAATTGATTTAAAAAGTGGATTTGTACTCTATTACAAAAGCACAAATATTGGAAGTGCAAGTAAAAGTAGAAATTCATTATAAATAAAAACTGGAAGAACAACAATGTGAAAATTAATGGTGTATTAGACAGAGTTGCAAGATTAGTTATTCAACTTAATAGATAGCAAATGCAGATAATTCAGGTTTATGCCTCAACAAGTTTTCTAACTGATGAAATAGTAGACTTTTATAAGGATGTACAAAAGGTTTTTCATCAGAATAAACAACATTTTAAAATTGTTATGGGAAACTTTAATGCTAGAATTGGTAAACAAATGAATGATGAAAGTGCTGTATGCACATTTGGTTATGGTGATAGAAATGAGAGGGCAGACTTGTGGAGTTTACACACAAAAAAAAAATCTTTATATTATGAAATTCTTTTTTTTTTTTTTGGAAAAATGTTAAAAGGAAATAAATATGGAAGCATCCAAATGAAGTTATAGCAAGCAGAATTGAATAACAGAAATATATATTTCAAGACTGTAATGACTTTTAATAAATTTAACACAGGAAATGAGTATCAATTAGTAAGATTTAAGATGCATGTTAATGCAAAACTAAAGGCAAAAATTATTTTCAAAAACAATATTTACAGTTGATATTCCTAATCTTCAGAACATTCGGCAAATCATTTTCAAGAATTAGATTTTGAACATGATTCAGATTTGAATGAAATTAATAAAAGAAATTACTGATACATTTTTAAAAACTACAACAATGATAGTTGGTAGAAAAAAACCCAGAAAAAATTGGCCAATAAAATTTCTATTGAGATTAGAGAATTTATGAAGAAAAGGAATATGAAGATATATAAAAATGATGCATTAAGAAGGATTTAATATCTCAAATTTTGTAAACTGGTACAAAAAAGAGTTGATAATGATATAAGAAAGTATAATTGTGAATTAGCAAGAAAGCTACAGAAGAGAATAAAAGTCTTAAGAGCGTAAAACAATGTTTTGTTATTGGTATAAAAATTATATCGGTAATAAGAAAAAAAGATGGAATTATTACTAAAAAGAGAGATGACATCATAAAATGAGTATAAGAGTTCTATCAAGAATTATAAAGTAATAGAGAAGTACCTCCTACATCTATTATATCTTCTGAGTTGCAGAATTTTAAATGAAGAAGTCAAACATGCAATTAAATTTATAAAGGTAAAAGATCCGGGTAATGATGGAACTATAATTGATGTATTAAAAGGTGAAAAAATAAAAGACATTTTGACAATTATATACCAAATGTCCAAATGATAAAAATAAGATGATTGGAAGAATGCAGTATTAATATTTAAAAAAAAGATGATAAAAATATTAAAAGTTTCAGGCCTATAACTCTTTTATCAGTTTTATACTTGTTTACAGAGAACATTTGATTTCAGCCAACCAAAAGAATAAGCTGGATTTAAAAGTGGTTTTAGTACAGTAGATAATATCCATGTATTGAAAGAAGTTATAGAAAGGACCAATGAATATAAGTTGCCATTATGCTTTGGATTTGTAGATTACAAAAAGGCATTTGATTCTATAAACATTTCTTCTGTGATTAAAGCATTAAAGAGCTGGGATATTGTCATATTCTGAGGAACAATTAGATTATATAATGATACTGTGAAAGTTAACATTTAGAAAGGTGTATTTGATTCTATAAACATTTCTTCAGTGATTAAAACATTGGATCATCAAGGTATAGATCCAGGATATTGTCATATTTTAAAGAATATTTATAAAAATGCAACAGCAACAATTAGATTACATAATGATACTGGGAAAGTCAACATTGAGAAAGGTGTAAGACAAGGTGACTCCATATCTCCAAAACTTTTTACAGCAGTGCTGCAAGAAGTATTTTGTGGATTAAAATGGGAAACTAAAGGAGTGAAAGTAAATGGAGATTATTTAAGTCATTTAGATTTCGCAGATGATGTAGTTGTTTTTGCAAATAATGCTTCCGAGCTGCAGGAAATGTTGCAGGAGTTATCAGATGAAAGTAGGAAAGTAGGACTAAAGATAAATGTTAAAAAGACTAAAGTAATGTTTAATCGATTTGCTCAAAATATGAAAATAAAGATTGATTATGATGAATTAGAAGAAGTTAACAGTTACAAATACCTTGGTCAGATTATTAATACAGATGGAAACATAATAGAGGAAATTAATCATAGAATTAAACTTGGTTGGAGTGCTTTTGGTAGAAATAACTTGATATTAAAAGGAAATATGCCTATGTGTTTGAAAAGAAAGGTTTTTAACAAATGTGTTTTACCAGTTCTTACTTATGGATCTGAGACTTGGACACTTAATAGAAGATCAATACAGAGACTTCAGACCACTCAAAGAAGTATGGAGAGATGTATGTTGGGAGTAACAAGAAGAGATCGAAAACTCAATGTATGGGTAAGAGAACAAACAGGTGTTACTGACCTCATTGAAAAAATTAAAAGATTGAAGTGGAGTTGGGCTGGACATATTGCTAGAAGAGATGATAATAGATGGACAATTGAAATTTTAAACTGGATTCCAAGAGATTGTAAAAGACCCAGAAGGAGACCACATGTAAGATGGATGGATGAAATAAGAAAATGTGTAGGGGTGATGTGGAGAAGAGAAGCTAAAGATCGGAGAAGATGGATTAAACTTGGAGAGACCTTCATCCTGCAGTGGATAGATAATGGTTGATAATGATAATGATGAAGACAGGGTGACTCCATATCTCCAAAACTTTTTACAGCAGTGCTGCTGCAAAGTATTTTGTGGATTAGAATGGAAAGCTAAAGTAGCAAAAGTAAATGGAGATTATTTAAGTCATTTAGATTTTGCAGATGATATAGTTGTTTTTGCAAATAATAATGCTTCAGAGCTTCAAGAAATGTTATAAGAGTTATCAGATGAAAGTAAGAAGGTAGGACTAAAGGTAAATAGTAAAAATTCTAAAGTAATGTTCAGTGAATTTTTTCAAAAGATGAAAATATAGGATTGATTATAATGAGTTAGACGAAGTTAACAACTACAAATACCTTGGTCAAATTATTACTATAGATTGAAAAATAATGGATGAAATTAATCGTAGAATTAAACTTGGTTCGAATACCTTTTAGTAGAAATAACTTAATATTAAATAGAAATATAGCTATGTGTTTAAAAAAAAGATTTTTAATAAATGTGTTTTACCAGGTCTTACTTATGGATCTGAGACTTGGATACTTACTAGAAGAGCAATATAGAGACTTCAGATCACTCAAAGAAGTATGGAGAGATGCATGTTAGGAGTAATAAGAAGAGATCAAAAACGCAATACGTGGGTATGAGAACAAATAGGTGTTATTGAAAGAATTAAGACTAAAGTGGAGTTGGAATGGATATATTGCTAGAAGAGATGATAATAGATGGACAATTGAAATATTAATCTGAATTCCAAGAGATTGTAAAAGATTCAGAAAAAGATCATGTGAGCTGTATGGATGAAATAAGTGTGCAGGGGTGAGGTGAAGAAGAGAGGCTAGAGATCAGAGATGGATTGAACTTCGAGACCATCCTGCAGTGGATTGATAATAGTTGGTGATGCTACTTTACATATATATATATAAATGCTTATTTATTATTTCTACTTGTGCATAATAATGAAATAGGAGATAACTAATCAGAGTATGAAAAATAGGAAATAAATATGTACAATTTATATGCTTTTCAGTTATCCACAATTGCAAAAAAATACTTCATTAATAAATAATAAAAATTAGCTTAAAACTTTTTTACATATATATGGTTTAATTTTAGTGCACAAAGCATATATGTAATCTGCACACACATATTTGTTTTGAATATATAAATACGTCCAGTTTGCTGAGATTTCACTATTATCAATGGATTTCAGCCTTTGCAGCATGGATTTCAGCCTTTGCAGCAAAGCTTAGAGTAAAATGTGAATAAATATACAAGCTTGTTAAATTAAATCATGTGACATCTGACTTGATTTTTTTATTATATAGTTTTAACCAAATGTGAATTCAATTCAAGAATTTTGTGTTTACATAATTAATTTTTTAATGTGCTTAATTTTAAAAATATAAAATGAATTAATTACTGATGCTTATTTAAAAAATTTATTTAATTATATCTATTATTTTAAAATAAGATTATAACAACTATCATCACTTATGATTTGCTGGATTTTATAATGCCTGGTTATCATTTAGTAATCCTGGCTATCATTTAGTACAGAAAATATTTTTTAGGCTCCAAACACTTTTAAAACTAAATGATTATTATTTCTATATATAAGTTGAATTCTCATAATCTAAAACAGCGTTTCCCAACCTGTGGTACGCGTACCACTGGTGGTACGCGAGTTGCTTGTTGGTGGTACACGAAAAATAATCAATAATGGCGGACATAAAAAATAAAAAAAATTAAATCATAAAAATATCATAGAAACGTTTTTTCCTATAATTCATAAAAATTATTTTAATGAATAATATTATACAGTAAAGTTAATATGTACAGTCGATGATCGAAAATCCAGCCATTGATATCGTTTTTTTTTTTTTGGAGTGCACTTTTAAATTTAGCCGTTAGCCACGAGTAACTTGAGATGTCGCCGCCACTGTTGTGATAGTGCTGCACTCTCATTCACTTCACCGCATGGCTTACAAGTGACAGGTTATTGTTTGTGATTGTATCGTCTTTGTTTATTAAAATTCATTGATCCCTATATAACCTGCTTATTCGAACTTAGACAAGAACCACAGGTTTTTTTTTAAGACAATCCTTTTGATCTCTCTTCGAAATTGTATGATTTTGATTGGCTTCAGGTGCTTGCATATTTATCTGATATTTTTTGCAAATAAATGAACTTAAATTTGACACTTCAGAATAACTCGATAATGATCTTTAATGTTAATGATAAAATTGAAAGTATGATTAAGAAATTAGATTTTTGGAAACAGTGTATTGAAAACAATACCGTAAAAATTTGAAACTCTACATATTTTTTTTGTTTGAAAATAAGGTTAGTCTGTCTCAAGATATACAGAAAATATAATAGCACATTTAACGGGATTAAAATTGTCTTTCATGGAATATTTTCCAAAACCCGAAAACACAAATGATAAGTGGATTTCAAACCCCTTCTATGAAGAAAATTTAAAAAAAGCTACATCATTATCAATAAAAGAGAAAGAAAATTTAATAGAATTATCGACACAATCTAATTAATTTTGGTTAAACATTAAAGAATATGAACAGTTTTCTGAGAAAGCTCTTAAATTATTATTACCATTTACTAGTATGGAATTAATAGAAAGAGCTTTTTCTTCATATATTTTTTTTTAAAAAAAGTATTGAAACAGATTGAATGCAGCTGTAGACTTAAGGGTAATTGTGCATCTTCTGAACCAAATTTCAAAAAATTATGTTCTTCGAAACAAGTACAAGGATCTCATTAAATTTATTTTATAAAAACATTTGATTATGATAAAAAAATAGATTAATTGGGTTTTTATAATTTTGTGTTTTTATTAAAACCATTTATTAGTAAATGAAATATGACAAAATAGTAGATAAATATGATACTTTGAACAAACACATACATATATGTTACAGTGAGTTTATAATTTCAGTGAGTTTATAATCCAGCATGATGTATGTAATTTGTCTCTTTATGTGATGTGAATACATGGTCACTTTATAATATGTATAATGCAAATAAAATAACACACTCGCAATAACAAATTTCACAAAATACAATCATTTTTACGAAGTGGTACAATTTAGCATGATATACTACCAAGTGGTACGTGAGCCAAAAAAGGTTGGGAAACGCTGATCTAAAACATTAAAGTTATGTGATCATTATATATATATCTTGGGTCTTTAAAACTGTCTAATTATTATATATATAAAAAAAATACTGAATGCAAATAATAATACATTTTCTTGAAACACTATTCATATTATATTATTTATTTATATTATATTTTTATATCAGAACAAAATCTTTATAATCAAAAAGAAAAAACTATACCATCTGTATATTAAACATTTACTGACATTATTCTAGCATGTGTTGCACGTGACTTTGAACAATGTACTCACAATTATGATATCATATAAAGGAAAGGTTAATCCACAAAAAATAACACGCCCAGATATCTTGAATAAAAGTAGTAAAAAAAAAGTAATCTACATTCCAAAAACTAACCCAGTTATGGCAAGAAGAGTATCAAGTCAAATAAAGATATGAAAATAATTTACAATCAATCCTTAAAATTAATTGTCTGCAGTATTAAATGAAGACAATCCATAAGAAATTAAATGCAGGTATGAAGCCAAATGCAAAATGAATAGGTGTTTCATATTTTGTATTTACAATAAAAATAATAAATCAAAATACAATGTCAAATCTAATTAATTTACAACAAGAATAATTTTATGAACAGAAAAATATTTCTAATACTTTATGGATTATCTTAAAAACTAGAAAATGTTGGTTCTTCATTTTGAAACAAACAAGAATATAAAATAAGTGTTAATGGTAAACAATTCATCAATGTCTTAAAAACATTTAAAAATCCAGTTCTTTGTTTTGAAATTAGTAATAATCAAATATTTATTAATTTTATTGTTATAGTAAAATAAATTATATTTGCCATATTTGATCACTGTCATGTAAAACAGTGGTCTTCAACCACCGGTCCGTGGACCGGCATCGGGGTCGCAGAAGTTTTCTGCCTGGCCGCACTGGCAAGAAAGTTAGTAATAACAAAATAATAAGATTTTAAACTTTTAATTAATATAAACAGTTTTTATTTATTTTTTCATCACATTTTTACCATGTTAAAAAAAAAAAACAGAAGAAAAACGAAATCTAATAAATCATACATAAATTAATGTTTTTCTATTTATCACAGATGTTTATGGAGGGGTAGAATGAAATTTTTTATTATTTTTCTAAAAAAAATCAAAATAAAAAAAAAAAAGTTTTTTATTATACAAACTGCAGTTGCCTTTTGATAGCCAATCACTGGTCACTTTATCGGCATTGTTTGTGTTAAAACAATAAAATGTAACGTTATCGGGCCGCAATTTTAAAAATACGGTGGCTTTCTTTGATCTCTTAAATTTTTTCTACTCCCTCTGTTAATATAATATTTCATTTTTAGTGGGTTTGTTTTGGCTTTAACTTTTATTTTTGAAATCAATTTTTTTTACCTTTTTTTTTTAAAAAGAAAAACCAAAAAATAACTTCTGCCTCTAACTTTTACAAAGTATTTCTCAATACACCCCCTCCCCCCAAATTAAAATAAAATCAAAACTTTTGACTTTTTCAAGTTTCATTTTCTTTTTTGTTTAAAAATATGCCCACTTTTTTTTTGGGCCTATAAGGCGATATTTTTTTTGCTTTTATTTGTATACTGCTAATATACTAAAACTTTTATTTTTAAACCCAATTTCTGTTAACCTCTTTTTAAAAATAAAAACAAACAAAAAATAACTTTGCAAATTTTTTTTTTTTTTTGGCTTTAGTTCTATTTCGTAATATCTATTTTACTATTTTTTTAAAAAAAACTTTTCCTATTAATTACATTTTTTGATCTTTTCAACACACCAGCACACACACAAAAAAATTACAATAACATCAAATCTTCAGACTTTTACATGTTTCATTTTATTTTTTTAGATTTAAAATACTGCAAATTTTTTTTGACTGTACAGTGATTTCAATTACACGATTTCTATTTTGCCCTTACTACTATCAAAAGACAACTCCCATATATATATAACCATCTTGTATATTTAATATGAAATACAGATATTACATTTATCATGATCATTGCTATGTAATTACACTAGCTATGATATTTCCCAACATTCAGGTGAATAACATTTTATTCTTGCATGTTTTAACAATGAAATAATAAACATAGAAATGCAAGCACATTAATGAGAACAATTGTTGTACTGTTTTCTGTGTTCAGCATGTGAAGGTAAGCAACACCATTACAATACACAATAACTAGTGTGCTGTTTTGGTCAGTTATAACAATTATGCTTATCTAAGACTAAGCAGGTTACATCTTTAAGAAAATTTATCTGTAAACTTCTGCCTGTCTGCAAAATCTTATCCTTATTTTTGTCGGTCCGCAAAATCTTATTCTTATTTTTGCCGGTCCGCAGGTGTAAAAAGTTTGAAACAGACCACTGATTTAAAGCAATTGCTTTTGTTTTTTGAAATTTTATATATTTTATTCATTCTTTTGCTATGTGATGCCATGCAATAGACAGGATATTCAAAATTCAATATAATAGTACTCAATTTTATGGATCATCTATACAACCAAAATAAATAAATATAGTACTTACATATTGTCCTGTCTCTCAAACTTGGTAGCCATTTTTTTAATTATACAGTTTCAGGGGCATACAAGTAATTATTTGTTTGTTTTTCCAATTTTATTTTACCAAATGTGTTAGTTGTTAGGTTTAAAAAAGTTAATCAATCGATTATAAATTTCATTCAGGTTTATTTCATTTTTTTTTTAAATTTATATTATAATGTGCAATTGCCAACATGCTCCAAACATTGTTGTAGTTTGTTTATATTTAGCCTTTTTATTTTTGACACTACCATCTTGGCAAAATGATGACAGTATTTGGGATCTTTCTTTAATAGACCAATATGCAGTAGAATACATTCAAAGGTAGGGAATCATGCCCTCATGAAAAGTCTGCATCGTTATATAAATAAGTTGAAGTCAACACTTAATGGACATAATTATTTTTATGTTAATAAATTGACTTAATACAAAAAATAATGAAGTGGAAAATTATAATTAATATTTGCAGACATTTTTTAAAAATAATAATAAAAATCTGTAAATATTAAATATGGCACTTCTTGTCAGACATATTGTTTTAAATATTTATTATATGTGCTCAAACTATA
Source organism: Epiperipatus broadwayi (assembly GCA_028023455.1). NCBI lineage: Eukaryota > Metazoa > Onychophora > Udeonychophora > Euonychophora > Peripatidae > Epiperipatus > Epiperipatus broadwayi. Next base: position 843,082 of record JAQFVV010012606.1, on the reverse strand, counting down.
TAATAAAAAAAATGGCTGCCAAGCTTGGGAATCAGTATAATACATAACTTATAAATATTTAATGATTTTCCTTTTCTTTCATTCATTTATCAATTAGTTTTTTCCCTCCAGTATTTTTGTGATAACATTTAACAATTAAACTTTTATCTTTTAGTTTTTATTCACAAGATAAATTTCTGCTAGCTTTTTATAATTTAAGTAGTTAATAGATAATAATTGGAAAATTTAGTAATTAAAATGTTTTTACTCCCTCTGCCTACTATATGCTATTTTCTAGGTAACCCCCCCCCCCGTGACAAATTAAAAAGAATACAAGAAAAACATAGTGATTTTTTTTTTTCTATGTATTCCAGCAAAAATCTTAAACTCTTGTTACAATAATGAAGACTGGTGGTGGTTTTCAAGAATTTCACAAAATTCTTATCACACCTTTATAAAGTCAATTTTCACTTAGTTATCTCCAAAATAAGAATTAAATACCAACACAAATTATCACGTTATAGAGCTTTGATATCCACTATATTTTGTTCCAAGCTGTCTTCCCTCATATATGTACGTACTTATTAAATTCCAAGTTTATAATACTTTTCAACATGCATATATATATAACTTTTTACATGCATAGTACACATACATACATTAACATTATAAGAAGTAGAAATAATGCATATCGCTAGCTGAACTCTAAATAAAATATTTGAAATATCTCATAGATATATTATCCCAGCCATACTCCCTCTTTAAATAAAGAAAGCTAGCTAAAATTCAAGCTTTATTTATGAGGGAGTTTGACTGGAATAATATAGATATGGGGCATTTCAAATATTAACATTATAGTATAAATAAAATTTAAAAAATAATAATATAAATGAAAAAACATTTTCATATATTTTACTGAATGTTTACTCATTCATTCACTGAATCAGAAAGAATAAGAAAAACAACTTACTATACCACTTTTTTTTTAAAAAAAAAAAAGAATGGTGAAATGTTTGAATTTCATCACAATTAAATACACTTTGAAAAAATATTCTTTTTTTTTTTTTCAAAAGAAAAAAGAAAATATATGTGCTATGGGCAATGCGAACACCAGTACCCTTCAAGTATTTAAAACACTCATCAGAGATAAAATGCTTGCTCCGGATTGGCTGTATCAACAAACCTGGGCCGGCACCTCCACCATCTACCTCAACAATAAAAGTTAACAAATTTAATCACGAACTGAATAGCTTAACTTATAAGCAAGTGACGGACAGATCTCGGGATGCTTGGGCTTGGACTAACAGATTGGGAGTGAATCAATGACCTTGTCAGTGTTCTCCCAGCCCACTTAGCCTCTGCTTCACATCTTGACTATAAACCTATACTCATTATAAATTTGGATGTGCCTTTCAATGCTCAATGAGGCATACTTAATTGTTTAACTGGGACAAAGTATGGACCAATCTAGAATACTACTGAAGCGTTGATCCAACATTCATGTATATATCCACTTCTCATTTGGCTATGGACATTGTTTGGTATTCATGTAATCTTCATTGTGTAAAATTGTATAAATCATTTAAATAAATCGTTATTTTTTAAAAAAAAAAAAAAAATTGAAATTTTTTTATTTAAAAACATGAATGTAATATGGCACTCCAAAGCAAAAAAAATGGCTGCTAGCATATTGTAAAATTTATTTACAATTTTTTTTAAAAAAAAATATGATTATGTACAGGCAGGCTCAGAAATAAAAAAATGCCTGCTTATGTATCATAAAATTTGTGAATTTTATTGTTTATTTACACTTTTTGTTCCTTAATTTACATTTTTTATTGGATAGCTTATAATTTAACTTGTGTATATTGATTGATAAAGCACACTATATACATGAAACATGTAAAATTCAATAACAATGAAATGATTATAAAGCTAATGGATAAAAAGCGAGTTAAATATTTGGTAAATTGAATAAGATTTATGCTAATTAGAATATTAACAGCAACAATAATAGGTACTTCTAACTAGAATATTATATATCCAATCAAGTCACTAATATGCTTAGTTATTAAAAAAAATTATATCAAATTAATTTTAAAAACAAATCACTCTAAAATCGATATTAAATTATAAATTTTCTAAAAAAAAAAATTAACATCTAAATGTTAAACAAAGAAACAAATATAATATAATATGACTCATATTAATATACAAAAGCAAAAAAAAATCAGCAAAAAATAGATTATAAGAATTAATAAAGAAAACAATAAAACTTTTGTTAACAGTATTTTTGTCCCCCAATAATATATATTCATAAAATAAAAAAAATAAAGTTTTAATTAAAAAGAAAAAAAACAAAACAATGAATATTTAAATAGAAACTAGGACAGATTCTATAATGTCTGATGACTTGATACTACTTTCTAATTAAATCAAACAGCAATAGCATATACTCAGTGCTTTCCTATAGGATGAAGCTCCATCTAGCAACAACATGTACGTGAAGAAAATAAAACAATGATGTTACATATATTTCTTAAAGAAATCAATCACAAAAAATATTTAAAAACACAGAAATAATAAAGTATATTAAACCAATGCACAATTATTTAAACTATAAAAGATAAGCCACATCATCATCATCCACTGCAGGAAGGTCTCTCCAAGTTCAATCCATCTTTTCTGATCTTTAGCTTCTCTTCTCCATATCACCCCTGCACACTTTCTTATTTCATCCATCCATCTCGCATGTGGTCTCTTTCTGGGTCTTTTACAATCTCTTGGAATCCAGTTTTAAGATTTCAATTGTCCATCTATTATCATCTCTTCTAGCAATATGTCCAGCCCAACTCCACTTGTCTTTTAATTTTTTTCAATGAGGTCAGTAACACCTGTTTGTTCTCTTACCCATATATTGTGTTTTCGATCTCTTCTTGTTACTCACAACATGCATCTCTCCATACTTCTTTGAATGGTTTGAAGTCTGTATTGCTCCTCTATTAAGTGTCCAAGTCTCAGATCCATAAGTAAGAACTATTAGTTGATTAGTATAGCCACAAAAAATTAAAATCTAAAAGAGTGTTCATATGGAAAAATAATAAAACAAAGGCTCTAATATTTTAATATTTTTTTTTTCCAATTTTTCTACTAATTGAATTTATTTTTTTATGGCTTTACATTTGGCCTCATTGCTAAAATGCTTATTATCATAATTTTCCTTCATATAGTTTTTGATGTAATTGAAACTTTATGTTTGAGTAATTTTTACAATTTCTATGTTTTTTTGTTTTTTTTATTAGACAAGAATTTCTTACTGATCTATTATTAATTACAATGGAGCCACAAACCAGGCTATATTTTGTTCCATGTCTTCTTCTCTCTCTCATGTTCAACATATTTAGAGTATAATAATTCACATTTTATTGAGTGATTAAAATATAATATGAATCATATATTAAACTGCAATGCAGTACTTTTTAACATGCATATGTACACAACATGAATACTTTTTACATGAATAGTAGTAATATAAATCAAGATTATAGTATACTAAAATTTTTTAAATGAGTATTATTTATTATAATGGCATTCACTACTTATAAACTATTGTATTTAATATTGTATAAGTAATAAGAATAAAAAAGAAAAACTATTGTATTTTTATTTTTTAAATAAAACAGTGAAATGTCCGATTTTAGTAGCTATTAAATATGCTCTAGACTATTTTTTTATTCTAATCAAATTAGAATCTTTTGAATTATTTTGATGATTTTTAAAAGTTTCAACTTTTGGTATGTTCAAATATTTTTGTAAAACTTTTAGCATTATGCTCAGAAAATAATTTGTTACATAAAATACAGTATATCAAAAAACTTGAATAAAATAATAAGGATATTTTTTTTAAGATAATAATAAGGATAATTAAGGAAGAAAAACTATGTTTTGAACATACACCAAAGACTATTTATTAATATATATAATGTATATGATGGCCAGAGAAAGAAAAATGGCCACTGAATATCATAAAATATGCGAATTTTATGTTGTTTTTTATTTATATTTTTGCTTGTTACATGTTTCTTGGATACCATATAATTGAAGTCGTACAGTTAGATGTAGTATAGTTCGTAACTCCACTATATTTTATTAAGGAATGTGCAGCTTATTCTTTGTATTGGCATGCTTTCCAAATCATTTATATTTAGTCCATAGTTTGCTTTTTTATTTTCTTATAAAATTGCATTTGCTCTCAAAGCTAATTTAATTTTTGACACGTATTTGTTATGTAATAATTGTACATTGGTTTTGATTGCTAAATATATTACTTTCAAGTTTATTTTTTAAATCTACATTTTTCCCCTATTTTTAAACACAATATTTTTAAATATATAAATATATATTTAAAATTTCTTGATTACTTTATTGCAGGGGTCCCCAACCTTTTTGCACTTAAGAGCACATTCTATAATACCCGCCAGGTAGCGGGCACCATTTATTTTTTCAATGTAAATTTATAGTTGGATATTGTTAATAATACATATAATGTACAAAAAAATATTTATTTCAAAAATAAAATTTTAACATTTATATTTTTACGTTGTAAAAATATAGTATGCCCTACAATTTGATTACAATATAATACAATAATTTATAAGAAATTTTAAAAATTAAATTTATTTGTAGCAGATAAATAATTTTTTATCGTGTTCAGATAGCGGCGGGCACACATAAAATGGTCTGCGGGCATAGGGTTGGGGACCCCTGCTTTATTGTTTTAATTTGTATGTTATTGAAAGATAGATAATGGATCTATTTTGTGATACGCCACAGGCTATATTACCAAGCATGTTAATTAAATGAACAAGCCTATGCTTTGCAATTTATGTACATATCACTTATAATTAAAATGCATGTGTAATTAGTAATCTAGTCTTGATTTTTATTTCTTATTTTTTAAAAGCATAATAAATAAATGTATAGGATTAACTGCATTTATATGAACTCTGGATTAAAAATATGTACTGTACTTGTAATGGGTAAGTATGTACACAATCCAAAATCTTTCAACATATAAAATTAAAATTTGAAAACAATATATGTATGAAATATTTTATTAAAAAAATATATGGAAAATCTATGTGAAATATTAGTTTACAGTGTTATCTAAGATTGCTAAATATTTTATAGTAAGTTTTATTTAATTAAGTAAACTTAACTTTCAAAGATAAGTTGTTGAAGATCTCTAGAGTATTTTATATTTACTATACATTCTTTATTAACTTTTAACTACCACTGACCTACTTATGCTTTAAATATGGCTATCTTTTGTCTCATAAATAAATTGATACTAATACAGCTGTTATTTACAGCTTTGTTAAAAATGATTCTTTAAATATTTCAAAGTTAAATGTCCTTAATTAATTAAATAAAATATACTATCAAATATTTAGCAATAGTAAATAATCATAAATAATGTAAAATTCCACCACAGGGTTAATATGTAAGTAGTAAAAACCAATATTTGATTAAAGAAATGGATATCATGCAACTAATAAATAAAAATTAGGTAACTTTAGATATATGTATAAAAAATACTATAAAACTAAAAGCATAATATATATATAATGAAAATCTAAATTCAAATCTTTCAATATAACAATTACAAAATGTACATCATTATATTGAAATATTTCAATATATATATATAATATGCTGTAAAAATAATTTACTGTTAAACCTTTATTGTATAGTAAAAAATTCTTTTCAAATGTATTCAATGTGTGTAATCAACAATTAAATGAGTCTTTCTCCGTGGCAGCATAGCAGAAATAGATAAAACAGATCAAGAAGGTGCTAAAAGTGAATTTTTTTTTTAGTTTCTGTGATTCTAGCTGTAGGCTATTTTGCAAAATATGAAAACTAAAACAATTTAACTGTTAAGCACTCAAAAACTGAGAATATAATAAATGTCACTAAAAAGCATTCTTTTTTCTAATAGCAGGGCCCAACATATGAAATAATACTATTTGCTATAACATATATACAATGGCATATACAATAATTAAATGCTTCAAAAATGAATACAAATATTATAACTAATATTGTGGGATTTCTGATTTATCATGCTTTGTAAAATTACAGTAATTTAATTCACTTGAGATTTTTTTGAACCTTTAATAGTGAAAATGTAATGCTGTAATTTGTTTTTCATTACTCTGCTATTTACATATATAAATTTTAATCAAAAGAAAGAAAATCAGAATTAGAAAACTAATTATCAATAAACAAGAAATTGGGGGAATCTGTCAAATAAGTGCTAAAAGAGAAACAACTAAATCATTTTTCTGTATTCTTCAAAAAACATCTTTTTTTTTAGTTTGTTTTCCGATTTGCATACACAATATAGAGTATATAAGTAAAGCAAATATTTTTTTTAATAGACAACAAAGCTTAATTGATTCCCCAAAAGAGCTTTGTAAAAAAAAAATTATAATGCTTTCCACTGGCAATCCATTGAATTCTATCCTAGATTCAAAATATATAATAAATATTAAAAATCCAATAAAAAAAACATTAAATATTAAATGTAAATAATTAATTACTTATGCAATCAAGTAAATAAATAAAAATGTTATTAAATAATTTCCCCATTTTTTTTACTTCACACCTTGTTTTTAAAAACTTAAATATAGCAAAGATCATGTCAGCTGATTTAAAGATAAGTATATCAACCCAATTTTCTACATGTTTAAATTTACATTTTCATCTGTTAGCACAGGAAAACTTTTTTGAAGAGTTGGTAAGGAAAAAATAAAAAATTGAAAAATCATGCTCATAAAGACTTAGCATTTAATAATTATTAGATTAATAATCAACCAAACAAGAATGGAAACAGAATTTCCCTCTAAACAATCTTGTTTTAATAAATAAACATAAATATAAAATTAATATAGCCTAAATGTTTTCCTTTTATTTTTATTTTAAATAGTGTATATATCAAATTATTTACTGTGTGAAGATTTAAAATAGTCATATTTGAACAAACAATATTGCTGAAATAATGTAATTTGACAATAATGAAAATTTAAGTCTTTGAAACTAAAAAAACCCAATGTAATTGTATTCTATTAGTATGAAGATAACTTTTTATTAATTTTTGTTTTATAAAATTTCCAAAATTTCATTAGATATATGTGTAAAAATAGATATATTTTTAAATATTATAGTATTTTATAAAATAAAAATAATTAACAAAAGACAAAGGTTTCAATTATAAATAATAATACATAGACAGGCCATCCATTACAATTTCACTAATTAAGATTCTGCAGGTGATAAATGAGTAATAAAAATTCTGTTTCATAAAATAGATTTACCACATACACCACTAACTCACACACACACACACACACACACAAATGAGTTTAAAACATCCATTTTCTGTCAAATGGTTGGTTAGTGATAGAATAATAATATACATAAAATTACATATTTATCACAAAAATGATAGTATATTTCCAATATCTTCTAAACATTAAGGAAATCAGTATATTTATAGTTTAAATGTAAAATTAAGAACTACTTAAAATGTATAAATATAAGTCAGGCTACTATCAATCCTAGATTTATGAGGGTTTTTTTTTTCAATTTGTGAATTTTTCTGGATTTCAACAATAAATCTTCCTGTACTTCATTATAAAACCAAACCTTAATGACAATTGAAATGAACATTAATTTTACTATCTTTAGTTTTTTTGTATATATAAATATATTTTGAAATTGAATAAACTTATTTTATAAATAAAAATCTTTATAATACACAATTATTTATATCGTTGTAATCTTGTGAAAGGAAATCTTCATACATGGGCTATTAGATTGATGTTAAATTTACATGCACGTAACCATCAATAAGGGTAACACTTATGCGTGGAGCTTATTCTTATATAAACCAATCCTTACTGCACATGCTTAAATCAGGACTTGAACTTATTATGAGTCTGATATTTTAATTGACAAATTAATTGTACAAATTTAGTTTATATATCACAGGGAAGAGAAGGTTTCTCATTTTTATGTACCTGCGATTTTAGTTTGAATATATGTAAATAATTGTAATCTTAGAGAAAAAAATTAATCTTCACACATGCACTATTAAGATTGATGTTAAATTTATGTGCACTCACCCATCAACAAAAATGGGTGAGTGCACATAAATTTAACATCAATTTTATATTGCATGTGTGAAAATTAATTTCCCTCTCAGATTAATTATTTACATTGCTAAATTATTTTATTTACAATTAATTATATCAGGTACAAAAATTTTATATTGCAGTAATTAAAATAAATGCATTGTATTTTGTCCTGATAAAAAAAATTTTTGAAATGGAAGTATTCAGATTAATGGCAATCTACCTCATCATCATCAACCATTATCAATCCACTGCAGGATGAAGGTCTCTCCAAGTTTAATCCATCTTCTCCGATCTTTAGCTTCTCTTCTCCACAACACCCCTGCACATTTTCTTATTTCATCCATCCATCTCACATGTGGTCTCTTTCTGGGTCTTTTACAATCTCTTGGAATCCAGTTTAAAATTTCAATTGTCCATCTATTATCATCTCTTCTATCAATATGTCCAGCCCAACTCCATTTCAATCTTTTAATTTTTTCAATAAGGTCAGTAACACCTGTTTGTTGTCTTACCCATACATTGCGTTTTCGATCTCTTCTTGTTACTCCCAACATACATCTCTCCATACTCCTTTGGGTGATCTGAAGTCTCTGTATTGCTCTTCTATTAAGTGTCCAAGTCTCAGATCCATAAGTAAGAACTGGTAAAACACATTTATTAAAAACCATCCTTTTCAAACACATAGGCATATTTCCTTTTAGTATCAAGTTATTTCTACCAAAAGCACTCCAACCAAGTTTAATTCTATGATTAATTTCCTCCATTATGTTTCCATCTGTATTAATAATCTGACCAAGGTATTTGTAACTGTTAACTTCTTCTAATTCATCATAATCAATCTTTATTTTCATATTTTGAGCAAATCGATTAAACATTACTTTAGTCTTTTTAACATTTATCTTTAGTCCTACTTTTCTACTTTCATCTGCTAACTCCTGCAACATTTCCTGCAGCTCTGAAGCATTATTTGCAAAAACAACTACATCATCTGCGAAATCTAAATGACTTAAATACTCTCCATTTACTTTCACTCCTTTAGTTTCCCATTTTAATCCACAAAATACTTCTTGCAGCACTGCTGTAAAGAGTTTTGGAGATATGGAGTCACCTTGTCTTACACCTTTCTCAATGTTGATTTTTCCAGTATCATTATGTAATCTAATTGTTGCTGTTGCATTTTTATAAATATTCTTTAAAATATGACAATATCCTGGATCTATACCTTGATGATCCAATGCTTTAATCACTGAAGAAATGTGTATAGAATCGAATGCCTTTTCATAATCTACAAATCCAAAACCTAATGACAACTCATATTCGTTTGTCCTTACTATGACTTCTCTCAATACCTGGATATGATCTATTGTACTAAAACCACTTTTAAATCCAGCTTGTTCTCTTGGTTGGTGGAAATAAAACTGATAAAAGGCTGATAGGTCTGTAATTTCTAATATCTTCTTTATCACCTTTTTTAAATATTAATATTATTACTGCATTCTTCCAATCTTCCGGTACATCATTTAGACATTTGGTATATAACTTTGCTAAAATTGTTTCTATTTCTTCACCTGCTTCTTTTAATATATCAATTATAATTCCATCATTTCCTGGAGCCTTTCCTTTCTTCATACACTTAATTGCATGTCTCACTTCTTCATTTAAAATTCTGGGCAATTCGGAAGATGTAATAGATATAGGAGGTACTTGTTCTTTATTACTATATAATTCTTGATAAAAATCTTCTACCAATTTCATGATATCTCTTTTTTTAGTAATAATTCCATCTTTTTTTCTTATTGCAGATATAAATTTCCTACCAATACCAAAATGTTGTTTAACATTTTTGAGACTTTTATTTTCTTCTACAGCTTTCCTTGCTATTTCACAGTTATACTTTCTTATATCATTTTCAACTCTTTTCCGTACCATTTTACAAAATTCGAGATATTCAGTTCTTTTTAATACATCATTTTTGTATATCTTCATATTCCTTCTTTTCTTCATAAATTCTCTAGACTCAGTAGAAATTTTATTAGTCAATTGCTGCTTTTTTCTACCAGCTATCTTTCTTGCAGTTTTTAAAAGTGTATCAGTTATTTTCATATTAATTTCATTCAAATCTGTATCATATTCAAAATCTCCTAACACTTGAAACCTATTTGTAAGTTCTAATTTAAATTCATTAGAATGTTTCTGAAGATTAGGAATATCAACTGTAAATATTGTTTTTCTTAATAATTTTTGTCTTTCTAGTTTTACATTAACACGTAACTTACATCTTACTAATCGATGATCACTTCCTGTGTTAAATTTATTAAGAACATTACAATCTTGAAATATGTATTTTCTGTTAGTCAAAATATAATCCAATTCTGCTGTACCTTCATTTGGATGCTTCCATGTCCATTTCCTTTTAACATTTTTCTCAAAAAATGAATTCATAATATAAAGTTTTTCTTTTTCTGTAAACTCCACAAGTCTATGTCCTCTCTCATTTCTATTACCATAACCAAAATTACCTACAGCAATTTCATCTTTCATTTGTCTACCAATTCTAGCATTAAAGTCTCCCATAACAATTCTAAAATGTTGTTTACTCTGATCAAAAGCCTTTTGTACATCCATATAAAAATCCTCTACTACTTCATCACTATGAGAACTTGTTGGGGCATAACCCTGAATTATCTGCATTTGGTATCTGCTATTAAGTTGTATAACTAATCTTACCACTCTGTCTGATACACCATCAATCTCCACAATATTGTTCTTCCATTTTTTATTTATAATGAATCCTACTCCACTTGTATTTCCAATACATGTGCCTTTATAATAGAGTATATGTCCACTTTTTAAATCAATTGTTTCTTCTCCTTTTCTTCTAACTTCACAAAGTCCAATAATGTCCCATTTAATATAAGACAGTTCTTCTAATTCTTGCAATCTTCCTTCACTTGAAAGTGATCTGCAGTTGTAAGTACCTAAATAAAAAGTCATCATCAAATGGCAGCCTGAGTCCGCAATCAGGGGATTCTTAGCACCCTCCGCCTTCGGCCACAAACCGCTGCCTTGGTTGGTGACTTTACAGCTTCCTGGGAATAAGGGCTATGCTTTATTTTTATCTGTCATAATTGTATGTATGTATTGGAAAAATATTTATCATTTACACAAACATTCATTCTGCCTTATCAGGCACTGAGAAGAAAGACCATGGTGTTTCTCAATCTTAAACTCAGAGGTAAAAAGCCAATAAACTCACCACACTGGCTAATGCATGTTGGTGAGCAGCCCATCCATGTTCGTATACTATATGAATAATCACATAGTAATAACAGCTGCAACGACAAGAATGTATGGAGTGGACATAAGTTCATAACTAGGACTTTTATAATAATTATGAATGGGAAATAAAGTCATTTAAAAAAAAAAAAAGATTAACAGAGGAAATACAAACAGAGATATTGATTTAACGAATTTTATTCAGATAAACTTAAAAAAATAAACTTTGGATTGCATTTTTTTTCTTTTTTTTTTTACAAATTTGTGATTTTCATGAAATAAAAAAAATCTGGGCTTAAATTTCTTTAAAAGCATCCTGTCCCAAATAACTTTGTATGGTTATACATTTTAGTGACAATTCCAAAATCTCATTATAATATGCTTGTTTGAAAATATAAAGGTACAAAAACCTTTAATATGTAAACATAAAAAGGAATCTGCCTTTTAAAAATATGCTTGAACTTACTATTGCAAAGTTTTCACTCAAAAAAAACATTTTTCTTTAAAAAGTTTGACAATTTCTTCTCATTAATACTATTAATACAAAACTATATTTAATTCATGTTTATCTTTTATATATAAATATGGATACAATATTTATATTATGTTTCCAAATATATTATATATTAATATATAACAATAGATATAGCAATTTTATAGTGCTTAAATTCTAATTAAACATTAACATTATTTTTATGGCAATTTTACTTCATATATCACCAATTCAGCCATCATATAACTTTTATAGAGCCAATTAATTTAAAAAATGTATTACATATGTAAAGGTACCTACAAAAAAAATTTCCACAGAAAAACAAACTCTTTTCAGAAAACATTTTGCTTTCTTTTAAAAATCTTAGTATGTAGCAAAAAATAATTACAAAATTATCTTATATATATACCTTTTGAAAATACTTATAAAATATTAAATTTCAACCTAATAAATAAAATTCTGAACAAATCACAACATCATTATTTTCCTGCATTCAAATCATTTTTCCACATTCAAACAGTCCACATATTCTTTTTTTATAATTAACATTATTACTTGCAGTAATATATTTTCTTTTTTGCATATGCTTTGTATAAAATAATTCCAGAATTAAATCCATATTTTTATCTACTAACGAATGAAATATTTTTTTTTATTTTAATACTTATTGATGATTAGAATAAAATTGCACTCACTCAGATATCTGGCTAACATTCATTTACACAGTATAGTAATGTTAAGCTATATTATGAATACATCAGATTTAAAATTACTTAAATATCTGAATATCAACACACACACACACACCAGTCTCTTTAAATATATTACAACATAGATTTACTGACAAGATAAGTGTAGAATATGCAAGACAAATTTATATTATATAAAACTTTAATAAGTGTTAGTACATTATATAATTCGAATGATATATTGAACAATTATTAAAATTTTACATGTTGGATCTAAAACACACATTTAATTTTTTGTATATATTATATAAAAGCAAATTTCACAATTCTCATTTAGCATAAGTTATTATTTGCTTCAATATTTTTTTTATTGAATCTTAAATAAACAAATACCTTTAAAAAAAAAAAAAATCAACATATATTTTTAAAATTAAAAAAAAAAAAAAAACACAGCTCAATAAATAACTATAAGGTGCAATCATATTTATTAGTTTGTCTAATCAATCCTATGATTTTCATTTTTTCCCTTATAAATTAAATTGTAAGTGAAAACTTTAATCACTAATTTTTTAAGGACATTTTTATTGATAGAGGAAGTAAAAATTAATTACTATTAAAAATCTGAAAACAAACATTAATCATCAAATAAGTTGTCAAGAAATATACCATATAAAAACAAAGAGATGGAGGAAGTAATTGAAGAACTACTTTTTGTTTTTTTAATTATAAAAATGCTTTGCTGAAATAAATGTTTAATTAGTACAGAAAATGTATTGTAATGTATATACAGGAAGTGCTTTTAAAGGCATAAGAAATGTACTAAAATGAGATATATATTATTGAATGATTTATCTTGAATTCAGGAAAACAGGAATCAAACTGCATCTACTATAAAGATTCAATTTATACTATGTATGCATACATTATGCTCTATTCAAACTAATTTCACTAAGGTAAACTATCACTAATGATAAAAAATTACAACTTGATTAAAATACAAGACAAGACAAAATTAAAAGAAAACATGAAATTATTTTTTATTCAGAATTTAAACTTTTTTTTTTAAAAAAAAAATCAACCTATTCATTGAAACAATAATAGTACTGAACTGCATTACAAATCACTGTCTTATCTAAATAAAGCATTGCATAGTTTAATGCAGTAATAATGGCAAAGCTTGAGAGTTAAAGGTTTATGGACTAAGCTCAACTGAAACTTTTGGTGCTCAAACATTTTGATAACTGTTGATTTCAATGCTCATTTTCACTTATTGCTTGTGGATTTCTATACTTTTTCCAAAAGTGCATGCTTTAAAAATTTTTATCGCATTGCATTATACCTTTGAAAATATGATTATAGTCTTTAACCTTCAACAAAATTTTATAATTTTTTTTTTAGCCCTTAAAAAAAGTACGCATGACAAGACAAAAAAATTAAAAGTAAATAATAATATAATTTATGACTATATCTAATTGCTTTGCATTTAAATTATGTAAAACTTAAACTTATATTCATAAAATCTAATTACACAATTTACAAAGTTATCAGAAATGAGAAGGTTGCTCAAAAAAGGTATATGATGTTCAAGATAATTTAATTATCTTGAGGACTGTCTGATTTTGGCATTCTATCTTGAATTTATGACTCATTATTTTGTTTTATCATTTAAACAATTTATTAATATTTTGTTCAATAAAAGAAAATAATAAAATAGCTATTATTTTGCTTTTATTTACAAATTATAATCATGATCAATAACTTTTATTAAATGACTTGGGAGTACTTTTTATCTGAAGTAATAAACTTATAACAGCAAGAATCATGAATTTGACTTAAAATGACATTTAATAATAATGTCACAAATATATTTATAGAAAAATATAACAAATCTTGGCAAACCAAGACTTCAATGAGAGAAATAAAAAATTAATTATAAAAGTATACTATGACTGAGAAATATTTAGTATCATCATCATCAACCATTATCAATCCACTGCAGGATGAAGGTCTCTCCAAGTTTAATCCATCTTCTCTGATCTTTAGCTTCTCTTCACAACACCCCTGCACATTTTCTTATTTCATCCATCCATCTCACATGTGATCTCTTTCTGGGTCTTTTACAATCTCTTGGAATCCAGTTTAAAATTTCAATTGTCCATCTACTATCATCTCTTCTAGCATTATGTCCAGCCCAACTCCACTTCAATCTTTTAATTTTTTCAATAAGGTCAGTAATACCTGTTTGTTGTCTTACCCATACATTGCGTTTTCGATCACTTCTTGTTACTCCCAACATACATCTCTCCATACTCCTTTGAGTGGTCTGAAGTCTCTGTATTGCTCTTCTATTAAGTGTCCAAGTCTCAGATCCATAAGTAAGAACTGGCAAATATTTAGTATACTTAATAATAATAATATACAATTACTATTCATAAGATATACATTTCTTACTAAAGATTACTAACTGCCAAAAATGTTTGACTATAAAATTTTATTCCAGAATCAATTTAGTGATATAAAAAAACTTCAAAATATATAAAATGTTAACAATATAATGTAAGAAATAAAAATGTTACAGTGCACATATTTTAGTTGGTGATCAAAGTTTCATAAGATCATGGTTTGGGTTAAACGAATGTTAAAGATTTCTGCATTTATTCCTAACTCATAAAAGTAACACACACCCCTCTCTATTTTGATAAAACAAATGGAAGAACTATTTGCTCAGCCTGTTTCTTAGATATTAAAACAAAAATTCTTGAGCAATAGACAAAAAAAAAAATGGTTATCAAGAATAAAAATTTCATTTTTTTTTACAAACAATAAAAACAATTTGATATTATTGTAAAAGATTATGTACAAATAATTAGTAAAGTATAAAACAAGTAAAGTAATAAAATAAATAAACTTTTGATAAATTGAATTCAAAAATGAAACAAAGATGGTAAATAATGCAAATAAGTATTATAAGTATGAGAGAGAAAAATGGAAAAACAGGAAAAAAAAATGCATGGCTTCAAATATAAAGTGTTAAATGTAAAGATTAAATAACTTTAAAGGAACTATGTTAGATACAAAGCAAAAAAGAATAATTATTAGATAAAAATTCTTGGACATAAAAGGCTAGAGATTACTGAATGGATTTGGGGGGGGGGGGGGAGATTCTGGTACAAATAAATAATACATCGAACAGACCATAACATTATGTGGATTATCAGTGATGGATGATTTATGTGTGCACATTTCAAGTTATGTATGGCTTTTATTTTTAAATGTCTTATTATTTTTTAAAAAAATAAATAAATCATTATTGTTTCCATAAATAAATATCATGATTTAATAATTACTCATACAAAGTTTGAATAAATAAGCCAATCAAATTATCATTAATATATATCCTTTGACATCATAAAATGCAACTAGATATTCAATCCTACCATGGAAATTGTTTTGTTTAATTAACATTATTTATTAACTGGTTGTAAAAATTTTGTATTTATCATAACAGACTAAATTGATAAATCAATTTCATTTATAAAAAAAAAATGATTCATGTTGACAAAACAAAAAATTTCAATTACATTTTTTTTTTTTTAAAGCTGATAACTTTTGTTGCCCCCCCCCCCACTTTACTGCTATATATTTTTTTCTAACTTTGCAATCATATATTTTCAATTAAATTATCAGATATAACTGAAGCATGCAATTATAGATCAAATGAATTAGATCAATACTTGTATTTTATACATTCATATATATATGGCAAAAGTCTCTGCAGTCTCCTGAAACAAAATATAACACCAATACAATTAGTTACTGGCTTGGTTTTTACTTATGATATTAAAAAAATGTTAAAAGGAGATATCCAAACACTCTAACTTATCAAGATACATAAATCTAAAAATAGTTGAGAATTCTATTTATTACCATAATTATTGACATTATATATAATACTAAAAACCAAGTTAGTAATTAATAAAAAATGAATGGTTAAGCAAATTAATCACCATTAACATTATGACCAAGAGTTAGAATTGTTATGTGTAGTTTGTGAATAGAAATATTTCACAAAAAGGGGGAAATGATAAACAAGATAAAAACTATCTGTATTGAAACCATTCTACAATGCAGGGAGAGAGAATCTTGTGAAAAACTATATATTGATTATTCATAATTGTTTCTCAAATCTGATCATTCCATTCTCCATCATTTATGAATCCTGTTGATGACTCAATATCAGTACCCAACAAAAGCAAATTATGCTATATGCATAAATTAAATTTTTGTATTTTTTCAATGTAATAAAAATAAATATAAGCATATCATTATTATCTCTAATAAAGTTAGTGCTTTCTTTAATAATGGTAATTTTAAAAAAAAACCACTTTTACATATTATAAATGTATATAAAATATATACCTGAATTTTCCCCATGTCTCCCATTTTCTTAAAATAACAATGTTTATGATACCCAGAAATTGTTTTTATTCATTAGTTACTAACTACATTAGCTTTTATACAAAACTTTCTGCTGTAGCTTTATAAAATATTTAAATATGATACTCTTGAGATTCTAAAAGCATCATAAGGATTGATTTAAGCTTACATGATTATTGTTTTTTTTAAAAATAATTACCATAAACTGTACTATATTTTTAATTTTGATTTTGTTTTTTTTATCTGAATTAATTTGAATATATTCGTAAATAACCAATTGCCGTACAATAGCATCAATAAATAGTGAAATAATAATAGTAGACTATGCAATATTTCCAGTGGTATTATTCTTCACTCTTCTTCAGGTGTTGTTGGTTTGACCAATAACAATGCTAGCATAGGAGTCAAACTTACACCTTTAAATTCTTGAATACTGAATTTTAAAACACTAACCAATTGAGTTATTCTGTCAAAGCCATATATACAAAAACAAAGAAACCAAAAACTCCATAATTTTATTTCATGTACTTATAAAAAAATCTTCAAAGTGATAATTTTATAAAAGAATTTATGGTAGCTCTAATCATCATCAACAGCCACTTGCAAACAAGCATAAAAATTCCAATTCCATAAAAAAAAAAAGGAATAACAATACACTAGAGAGAACAATACAAATCAATCTGTGAACCACAAACATGTCCACATATAAAACAAGCTTGCCCCATTCTCTAATTAATATTTTGTAATGTCATATGCGAACTTTCACAGAAAACTTTCCATTCTGAAAGACTTCACATCTCATTAAATTATAATTCTCTGCTGTATTATATCAAGTCATATTTTCCCAATGAAAGCTATCAATATTGCAGTTCTTTAGACTGATAGTCAAAACAATATTTATAACATAAACAACCACTGCAACTGTTTTACAATTAAAAAAAAATTTTTTTTTAAAGAAAGTCTGTTAGCATTTATTTGTTTTCACGTGTCAAATCCAGTGAAACACTTTATTATTACATCTGGCAAGCTGAAGAACATTATTAGTCTTGCGATTTTTAGAAATTAATAGAACATCCTGAAATGTAATTTATCTAATGTCCTATGTCAATAGAGGTTCACACTTTACTTCCATTTAATAAAAATTGGGTAAAACAGCTCTGTATATATACAAATATATTTATTTGTTATTAATAATGAGATAAGAAATTTCATTACCATAAAATTACAAACTAGAAAAATAAAAATAAAAACTAATGAGTCAACAAAATAAAAAATGATGACCAAACAAGAAAAATAACAGGTATTGATGTTAATCAAAACAGCAAACTACCATCAATTATAAGTAAGTATTGAAATTTGATCATAACAATTAATATTCTAATCAACTTAATCAATCTTTGGAAAGTAAAAAACCTAATATACAAATATAAAACATTTTTTTTTTTTTTTTGCTCAAATAATTTATTTCAATTAAAACAAAAAACAATCCATGAATAACATAAACATACTTCTTTATTTCTTTTTATATAAAATTATTTTATTATCTGATAGTTGTTTTATACAAATATATGAATATCTTAGCTTAATTTTAACAAAAACAGATTTAAAAATAAAGATGCCAGACCAGATTACTAACCGAATAAAAAGGGATAAGAATCTATTCAATCAGATAAATGGAACTACTGTGTTCACCCTAGCAATCTAAGTATTTCAAATGTCATGATCTTCCAAACAAGTGCCAACATAGTAGATCATTAGGCATAAATATGAGAAACAATATTTTATTTAACATTTCTAGGATGAAATTTATAATTCTACAAAAACTAAGTAAAATGTATTTAAAGTAACTTTGAGTCAATAGATCCTTTTAAAAACATTTTATGCAAAAAATAGTTTCAAATCTGTGATTTCAAATAATATTGTGACACTGAAGAATCATGGATTTTTTTTTTACTAATTTCTATTACATGTGTAATGATACAATGCCATTAATGTTTAATTCAACAAATATTTTTATACCCATCGTATACACGTACTATATGTATTGCGATACTATATCCATACTCAAATATGAAGATACTTAGAAACAAAATATTTTTATGTATAATCTAATACATTGTCAAATTATTAATAAGCTTTAAGAGGCTCATGGGATTGGACTTGGAACTGCTATGCACACACATTCTGTTTCAAAAATTTAAATGCAAGTTATCTACTATTTTTATTTTTAGTTGTGTGATATTATTTAATAATCAAAATTAATTAGATTAAATTTTTCAATAATAAAACTTATCTATAGAGAATTCTCAATTCACTATTAAAAAAAGTACATTTATAAATAATTACAGCACAACAGAACATATTTAAAAATTAAATGAAGACCAATGAACATAAGTTATCATTGAGCAATTTATTCTATAAACATTTCTGCAGTGATCAAAGCTCTAGAGCTATAAAATGGCATAAATTATTAACCTTACCAAGTCTAAATTTTGCAGATGATTGTTTTCACTATTATCATTTCAAATGGGCAAAAATGGTGGAAAATGAATAAGACTAAAAAAACACTAAAAAGATTTCAGAGCAATGCTCAATGAATTTGTTTAAACAGCTTTTTACACTGATAATAATGAATTTTTAAAAAATGACAAATAGAAATGCTGAAGTTAATTTTTAAAATTCAAATGGAAATGTAATGGTTATTTATGTACATAACAGCTGGAAAACTTAAAAGAACAGTAATCAATCTGTTGACTATACACTTAAGTATACAAGAGACGTTGAGATTATTAATGAGGAACTGAAAGCAATATCATTATCAACCATTATCAAGCCACTGCAGGATGAAGGTCTCTTCGAGTTCAATCCATCTCTGATCTCTAGCCTCTCTTCTCCACATCATCTCTGCACACATTTTTATTTCATCCATCCATAAAGCAATATACGAATCACAAAACAAATAAGATATCATTGACATCAATGAAGGAATTAAAATACTAAAATGAAGTTGGGGTGAACATGTTCTAAGAAATTAAAATAAACATATATATATCAGAATGTAAAAAGTTTAAAAAAACTTAGAAAAGTGTACGTGTTGGGTAGGCTAGATGAGATGTATGGGATAGGGAGAAGATATTGAATATAATATGAGAATAAACTCAGAAATCAGTTACAGGAAATCAATAATATTTAAAAATGAATTAAAAAAAAAAATTAGCAAGAATTATCTGCAGAAGGATTTCAAATATGTAATTCATTGATATTCCAGAAATCCATTACAACTACTCAGCAGATATTAAATATATATATAAGTGAATGCATATCTCACTTAAATTTTCAAACAGGATCTTTCTTAGTCATTAATGGCAGAACAATTGATAATTTTAGAATGTCTCACAGACAATACAAATTTTACAGCTGATGAGAACAATTTAAGTTTCTAAGTAATATATTTTGTTCCAAATAATATTTGATTACATTTTAAAATGGCATGTGTTAATTAATTAAGAGGTGAGTGACTTAAAATATTGATGCAATGAATAATCCAGGATATGCAATGCCAATGTGGACAATAACTTAATCTTTAGCAGAAAAATGCTTAAAACATCAATTATAATGCTCAAATAAAACAATTTAATTTTCATTATAATAAAAATCTATATTTTTTTGTTAGACAATATAAAATTATTTTTGTAATTTCCCCTCCTCTGTATGTAACTAATCAACCACATTAAATAAGCATTTTGCTCATTGTGGTTTTATGATTGAATTCTAAAAAGTGCTTTAGTAAGCAATGACTCATAGAGGTCTGTAGAAGTCAAAAGATTAAGAACCCCTAACCATTTAAAATTATTCATACAAAAAATTAATTTTCCTTATAAAATTACAATCACTTGACTCCTATAAAATTACACACATGTATAACTTTTCAATTACGTTTTTCTACAAATAAACTTACAAGGAATATGTAAAATATAAATCAGAAAATGCCTTGATTAAAATAAATGAAAACAATATAGGATGTATTAGTGTGAAAACTTACATTTTCTAAATATGTCAATCTGTATTTAATTTATAATAGACTAGTATAGCCAAAAATTTATTAAAATTATTAAGTACCACCTCTTTTTCAAATAGGAATAAGGCATTTGATTAAGACTAAGGAGAAAAGATATATATATATAACAAAATTGCAGCATGGTTCTTGAACTAAGAATTTGTAATACATTTAATTAGACATCTAGGTCCAAAGCAATGTCTTCCTCAAAATACATCAAAATCTCATATTCAAAGTAAGCAATTATAATCATTCTCTATATTAAAAGATTTAATGAGTTACCAAAGGTTAAAAACATACTGTAAACTTTGAATATCTGATAATAAAAAAGTTTAAAATTGAGAATCAGTATCAATTAATTAATAAAAAAAACTTTTATGAACAAAAATATATATATATATCTGCAAGTAAATAAATATATTTCAGTCTGAAAGAAATGAATTTAACAAAAAAAAAATTTCAACTCTTCAAAATATGTATACTTAATAATAAAAATACTATGAAATACTAAAATTAAACCTTCAATTGCAAATAAAGATAATGTTTATAATATTTTTGATATTTCCTATTTGACATCATAAATTTTCAATTGATCGATTTTCTGACAAAAGTTAGTATATTTGAATATAAACATAATGTAATTATTATGAAAGATATGTTTAAATTAAATGTAAACTTACTTGTTTTTTGATACAAATGAAATCCCATGTTATGCAAGGGCAGAAGTGTATTTTTTATCTTTATATGAGTGCACTCTATTGCCTTTTGTTCTTTACTGAGAATTAAAATCATTCAAAGCATTTTCCTAATTAAGGTTTTTATCACCAACTGACTAAAACATATTGTAATTTTTGAATAAATTATGATCACTTGTAGTATCAATGGTAGGTTTACATGAAAATGTATTAAAGATTGATAACAAGCACAGGAAGATGCTGCACACTTTTTTTTTATTTTGTCAATTAAAATGTGATAGACAAATTGTTCGAAATAATATTGAAGTCAACTTCCCATTTGTATTAAAAGTCATAAAATTAAGATAAAATAAAAAATATATAATATACATTTTCTAACACCAATTTACATATTTTATATTCTGATGATTTTTATTTTAGTAATTATATATAAATATGTAAAAGTTAAAAAAATAAAATTTCATCAAGGTAAAGATTGCTTGAATTAAGGGTGACAGCATTATTATCTCCTAAAATATTAAATTTTTTCACAAATATAATATGCATTTTCGCTGAGTATATTATATATTGCAATTATTTAATGCAAAAAAAAACATATTTTTCTGCATAGATTTGTAAACTTTGGCCTCAAGGGGAAAAAACCCCACATATTTCAGCTAACATAATGTATGTTTTTGATTTTATTTTTGGTGCATTTGATTATGCTTTTTTTTTTTAATTATGGAATAATAAAACTTTTTTTTCTTTGTAAAAATATTCCACATTCACAAAGAAAATATTTTGCTTTAAATGACAGCATTTTTATTATCACAAAAATTATTAAATAACAATCAGATAAGTAAATCTTATTTTAGCTGTTATAATTTACACAGTTGACATTTATTTTCAATGTGACAAAACTTTTCAATTGCTCCTCCAATATAAAATCTTATCATTTTATCCCATAAGGAAGGTATATTTTATCAGCATTTATGTTAATATTATAAAATGCCCATCATTTTTAAACAAATGGCACACAAAAAATTTCTCCATTTTGAAATATTCCTATAAGCAAACACAGCTAAGATGAATTCTTGCATATGAAAGAATAAAAATAATAAATACTATGACAGCTATTTATAAAAAATTAATATGGCTGGATATCAGATTTTGTTGGCTTTGTGGTTTCTTGCTAATCTCTGACAAAAGTAAAAATAAATTAACACTCATAACTTAGTACAAAAACACCTATATCAATTAAAACTCATCAAATTATGTTAGCACAAATAAAATTTAAAACACGAACATTTGCAGGATCTTACTAGATATATACAAAAACAATTATCAACAGCAGCAAGATACTTGCAAATGAATATAAACATTCAAACTCCAAATATATATATATATATAGGGTAAAATATTAAACCAATCCACAAACCATAAAAATATCCGTATGTATGCTAGTCCATTACTTATGTGATGTCTTTTTGCACAAAATTTTCTCTAAATATATCTCTCCAATGTATACTATCTCAGCTATATCTTAATGAAAGCAATCGCTACTGTAAATATTTAGAGTGTCTTTAAGATAATCTTTATAACATAAATGGAATCTGCCTCTCGTGAAAAGCATGCTCAAATTCCTCATAAAATACTCTACAATAAATAACAGAATAACCACAAAAAAACATCTACACCATTTATAAGTTAACTTGTCTTAGCAGATATTAAACAATGCTATTTATTGCCCAAACCCAAATAGCCAAAAAGTGATCAAAGAAATAATATGCAGATATTGCCAGTTTGATGGCCTTGACTATAATTTTCAATCCCCTCAACATGTTTATAAAATTGATAGTTATCAATGATCTTCCCATTCTTTTAATAGGCCTGCAGAGATTATTGATATCACTGCTAATCTCTTTATATGCATTTAAATTTTATTAAACTTGAGAAGAAAAAGAATCACATGATAGTTCAAAATTATTCCCTCCCATTTTAAAACATTAGAACATATTTTTAAAAATTTATATCTATAAAAAATGAAAACAATTTATCACTTTACTCTGATGTTTTAATTACTTCTTAATCAAAAAGCTCAAGTTTCTTATATCTTTTCAATAAATTATCCACCAATGGCAAAATTACAAGACATAATCACTACTTTTAAAAAGTCCTGACAAGTTTCTCCAAATTAGCAGATGATTTAAAAAGGAATGTGGAAAATAATGCCTCTTTTAAAAGTCATTAAAGGCAGTGGTAGACTAATGTTAGTGATTAGCAATTCTCAGCTAAGTAAAGACTGTAACTTAGACATAGCAATAACAAGAAAAATATTTTTATCTTATTAGCATCAAAAAAGTTATTTAATTTTAAAAGTATATATCTTTTTGCAGAAAATAAATTTCTTTTTCAAATCTCCTTACTAATTTTTTGCAGATAAAAAATTAATTTAATTACATAGTGCAATACTTGTGAATATGTGTATTATAAAGGGAGTTATAATAATCTACATTGTAATGATGAATCAAAGGATCAACTTGAAATATTTTCTTTTACAACAGCTGGTAACATAAACACACATATATGACTACTCAAATCTAAGTATATTTAAACACAATAATAAATTATGTCCTATACCTTACTGTATATGAAAATGTAGTTAGGGAAAAGGCAAAATGTGTGGATGTACTGTTTTGTTTTTGTTTTTTCTAAATAAAAAAATTATTTTCTATATAAAATCCCTTCATAGTACAGTGAGTTGAATAAAAACTTGACAAAATATATGTAACAGAGAATTTGACAGATTCTGCTTTTGGAAATTATGTTGGCAGTGAAGTCTTCACACATAGTTCCCCAAATACACCAGAATAAAGACAGATTGAATAGATTTCAACATTATAGTTAGGGTGTTAAAAGAATTCTAAAATTACATCATACAATCTAACACAATATTTGCAAAATGCTACATGCATTTAAGCAGTTTTGAGTGACTTCATTTTGATTTAGTGGGTAAAAAAAAAAATCCAAAAATTCCAATTCTTTTGTACATTTTTTTTATGAATGTTATTTTTCTTTCCTTTCAACTCATAACTATTAATAAACAATAAATTTGTGTAATAACATGCAGAGCAAAAAATGCAAAAGTGATGGGATTACACAAATTACTAAGTATCATAAATATAACTACAACCAAGATTATTCATAATTGACAAACAAATTTATAAAAAAAAATTTTGTGGATAATTACAGAAGTACTGAATTTCCAAAAAGATCTCGCAAAAGAACTGAATGTGTTCAAGAGTTTTTCCAGTCATTAAATTGGAATAAGGATTTCAATCAAGAGCACAAAGTACATCTGATTCAACATAAGCATTGAAATCATATTACTGAATCAATTTAAACATTAATATCTAAAATGCTTTAGCATATGTTTCATATATATTTGTGGAAATACTGATAATTACAATATGAAAACTGACATAAAGTATGTATTTTGTTTAAATATACATATATATTCATGTATTAAAGAATTTTATATGTATATAATTATCACTTTTCAAAATATATATAAAAAAAAGTTACTTTGGGAATATCTGGTATACTGGAACATTAAAAAAAAATTTAGACTAGCTTATATTTGAATACAATAAGAAATGATACATTACAGCTAAACATATTTGATCACTAAAATATTTCAATTTAAAATAATATCAATTTATATAAAATTTTGTGATCCTAAATATAATTTTTCTTAGTAACTTTTGTACACCATCATTGCTACATGTTGCATTTTATAGTAAATTACTCACTTTTTAACAAAAAAAAAATTGGAGAAAGGATAAATTATTTTGAAAGAATGCATATAAGAAATCAGATAAAGACATTATATATAAAATATTAAATGAGACAAGCATTGCTGTAAGAATATCTAATAGTTTATTCTATTCTTATAAAAACAGCTAACAATAAATAAAATTTACCCCCCCCAAAAATATTCTATCAATTGAACAATTAAATGCAGATAATTAATAAAAATTCTAAAAAAAAATTAGTATTCTTAAAGAACACTTTAAAAATATAGAAAATATCTTACTAAGTCTTTTTTATCCTAGCAATATTAAAAGAAAACAAAAAAAACATTAACTTTATCATTTGTCATCAAATTTCTTTGCAAACAAAATATAAAATCGCATATTCATTGTTTCCTACATTGTTGTAAAATTGAAGAAAATAATAAATAAAATTTGGTTAACATGACTTTAACTTTTAAACAGTTTAAAACACTAATCTAAAATATATGTAATACTTTTGTATATTGTTACATTTTTATTTACCATTGTCAAACTCACTCTGCTCACAACTTTGACACCATCCACCTCAAATAAATACAATAATGAATATTGCTAATCAGTTTCTAAACTAGAGATTATCTCTTTTCTAAATCTTAAATAATCTAAGCCAAAATTACCAAATCATTTCATTTGAAAAAGCCTTTCTAATGCATTTTTAATTCTTTTGGTCAATAACATTGATAATTTCAAGTAAAAAAAATTAATTTGTTCAGATTCAAAACATACAGAATAAAAACTGTCCTCTTTAATTACGATTGCCAGATGATCTCACTTTCATTAGGATAATTATTTTTAGAGGATTCTTGGAAATCCTTGTGGATTTTACAAGTCCATCCCAGTATTTGTAATTTTAAAATAAATCATATGACAAGTTAAAATATATACTTTTTGGATTTAACAATTTTACAGATTTGAATATCAGTCAAACATACACATTTGTAATTATAATGGTAAAAAACAAAACTGCTTAAAACTTAAGCATATTAATTCATTTTAATATAATTTATAAAATAATGAATATTGTTCAAAAAATTACTTAAAAAAATATATTTAATTGATTCCAAAAAATTTTGTGAAATTTAATAATGCAATAAAAATTGTTTGTGTGTGTGTGTATAGCTTCATAAAGCATAGTCGTAAAAATAATCAAAAAAAATGCTTAATACTCTCACATTGCACTAACACTATGATGATTTTAATTAGCTGGCAGTAAGCTTTAAACATTAAATTTAATTAATGTTAAACCATTATTATATATCTAAGTATAAATTTGACTTCATTTAATCATATTTTTGTTTAAAAACAAAGTAAATTCTAAAAAATTCACATTTGACTTCTTTAAATATTGATAAAATTATATTATGAACAAAAGCACCAATTTCATCAGGGAGGATTAGATTTCTTTTTTATTTCTCATTTGTTTTTAAAAGGTGAATGAATAAATATCTATCAATATCTGATAAAATCTATCAATTTATGCTTTAAAAATGTAAACTTTTTTCAATAATTTTTATAGCATAAACAATATAATAAAATGGTCACTAATTACATGTTAGCAAATAAATAGCTTGTAATTGACTTCCCAGTAATTTAATTTGTTTGAAAATATAACATTCTATTCTTAACAAAATTGGAGATTCTTAAGGAACAATAGAAACAATCAAAGTGATTCATGTTGTTGAATTTTCAGATATTCTGACATCTATAAAATTTTTTGGAATTAAAATATTATGAATAAAATATATATATATATATTAAAAAAAAAAAAGTTAGCAATCTATCTCAATAGGTGGTAAACTGACATTCATACAAATTGCTTTATGAAGAAAATTATAATGGTTAAAATGTATTTCTAAACCTCTTATTTTAAAAAAAAATAATATAGTTTCTTAAAAATTAATTAAATCATCCATTGAATAAAAGTTGATTAATATGAAAGTGATTGATAAAAGTCTACTCACTAATATAGTTTGTCTATTTTGAAGTTAAATATGTAGCATACAGTTGTTTTTATATTTCACACACAATCGAAAACCAATAGTGAATAAGTGACATTTTTTTAATAATTCAACTTTCTCACTAAAAAACAACTATATTCTGAATATACGTACTTGTTATATCAAGTTGGTGGCCATAACCATACTCAGATATTAAACCTGTTATCAGTTTTTCTTTTCCCATTCATTTTTAAAAATGTTTTAGTATAGATAATTTTTTTTTGCTTTTAAATATATTAAATGGAGACAATATACATTGTTAACAAAGTGTAAAGATAAATTAAACTACATATATATATTTTTAATGCTATATCAAAATCTATTGTATTTTTCTATCCATTTTTTTTTTAAACAAACTTTTAGTCTAGAATCTCAATTTTTTTTTCCAGATTATTATATATAATTGTGAATCAATATATATTATTAATACATCATACAGAAATTTCATGTCTAATCAAAACTATACTATTTAATATCATTTGTCCTTGTTTTACAGTTAAAATAGTGCATGGACATGAAAGGTTACATTAAGACAACTTTTTCTTTTCTTATTTGCTTTGAAAATACATTTTAGATTAATACAGTTGAGAATGAATATATATCACAGGTTTTCCTATAGCATATAGATAAATACATTGTGAGACTTTTACTGAAATTGCTATGATGGCCAACCTGAAAGTGATAGAAAATGCTGTTTTTTTTTTTAATTCATGGATTTCTACTTCAATAATAAAATGAATTTTTTTTTTTTATAAGTGTCATAGCATCGACCGGGACGCGAACCCGCAACCCGGGCAACTGCCTGCAAGTGCAAGGCAGTCATGCTGACCTCTCGACCACCAATGCAAGACATAAAATGAATTTTTGTTAACATTTATATGCTTTTTTTCAATAAACAATAAAAGTCAAAGGTGATTACATTAAATGGATTGGATTGTTAAAGGCCTTATTCATTGCATTAATTAGTTTCATGAAAACAGCATAAGTGTACTACTGAAAAGATAAAAATTCCCATATACATTATCATTTAACTATGATAATAATATAATAACAATAATACATACATATCTCTTTTTAAAAAATAGTTTTTCAGGGTGTAAAATGTATTTGTAATAAAATAGACACTTTTTTTAAAAAAAAAATTAAAATAAAAGCTTTTTTTAAAACAAAAAAAATATCTTAAAGTAAAAGCTTTTAGATTTAGAAAGATAAAATTTTAAGTTGTTTACAATGTTGTTTTAATTGCTTATTAAAGATAAAACAAAAAGTGGTTTATTCCAAACACTAGAAGAAAAATATTTCCAAAAAATTATCTTTTAACTACAAGACTGAAAGTTTACTTTTTTCTTTAAAAATTTGTCAGCAAGATTAAAGCCCTAAAAAAAAATTTTAAATCATTTACAATGTTATTTTAACTGATTTCAAAAGATAAATAGTAAGTATTTATAAATATATTTTTTGACACATAAATAGTAAGTAGTGGTTTATTAGAAGTAGGGGGGGGGGGATTCAAAGAGAAATTGTTTTTTAATACATGGAAAGTTTTAAAAGAGGCAGTTAAAATAATTTATGAGTTTTATGTTTCTATATTAAGGATGGGCAAGTTCTATAGTAAGAACCTTCAAATAATATTCAGAGTACTTTTTTTGAATGTTTAAGAACAGCAGTAATCACTTTTGGAATTAATTTTGGTGGGTGCAACACAAGATATCAAATGTCAAATCATCAACCAAATATGATAATGAAAATCATATTAGTCGCCCTTTTAACTATATCATTAAAAAGTTAAAATTTTCTAAATATTTTTTTATTTATCTTTAAAGCATTAAAAAAATAAAATATATTATTATTACCCATTATAGTATTACAGATTACTAATATAAAATTTAGAAAATTGGCAATGAAAGTCAATATATTGTCTGGGAACTGTGCATAATAAATTTGGGAGTCACAGTTTGCCCACCATTGGTCTATACCAGGGGTCAGCAACCTTTTAGTAGTGTGGTGCCGAACCTATGTTACAATGTTATTCCGCGTGCCGACATGATTTTAACAAGATTTTAACAATCTTATTATATTATCAAAATTGGTTCAGTTATAATAAGCTTCAAAGTTATATATATTATAGTATATAATATATACTACTATATAATATATACTTTTGAAGTCCATTATAACTGGACCTTATATTATTGGTCATTCAATATTTTAAAATACTTAGAATCATGTGAAAAGTACCTTTTTTTAAAATTTGTAATTTTTAACATGCTTATTAAAAATTATATTACAAATTATAAATTACAACTTTTTACCTATACAAAATATATAATTCAAATAAGAAAAAAATATCATGAATTCTATAGGATTAGCCATTTTTTATTATTAAAATAAATTAATGTGAACATTGCCCTTGTAACTATTTGCTCAATTGCTCAAGGTCAGGTATGTAATTGGTCACTTTTAGCTTCATGCAATGTTCAGGTGTTAGGCAACTTCTTTGAGAACTCAAAATATTTTTCATATGTGAGAAAATTTGTTCACATAAGTAAGTTGAACCAAATGTCAGGTTTGATGAGGAAAGAAAATATGGGTGTATTTGGAAATCTTCACATCGTTTGGAAAATTCTTCTCTGAGAGCTTCAATGTATTTTTGAAGTTCAGCTTTGTTAATGTTAAATTGATTTGCATGGGCCTTTACATTTGGAAAATAATTGTAGGTGTTAGTGATCTAATTTTGATGCAAATTCTTTCCAATATTCAAAAAGTTCTAGTACTGTTTGACCCTTCCTTTGCAAATGCAAGTTTAACTCATTCAAGTATTGAGTTATATCAGTCAGAAATATCAATTTGCATAACCAGTCTTCATCTTTATTTCCAGATAATGATGTTCTTTTTCATGAAGAAACCTTGATTTCTTTCAGACATGATACAAACTTGTTCAAGACATTACCTCGACTAATCCAATGAACATTGCTATATAGAGGGAGGTGTATATATGTACTATTCATTTCTTGCAAAAGGGATTTAAATTGCCTATTTGCTAATGAAGAACAAGAAACTATGAAATTAATTATTTTAATGACACTGTCCATTACAGAATTCAAGCATTGTGATGAGATTTTTGCAATTAAATTTTCCTGGTGTATAATGCAGTGGAAACTCAGTATTTGATGTTTAATATGATTTTCAAGAAGTTTAACAAATCCCTTTTCCCTTCTGACCATTGCATGGCTGGTATCAGTAGTAACACTAAATATTTTATTTGTTAATTTTCTGATTTTCAAAATAATTGAAAAATGCAGTGAAAATATCATGTCCCTTTGTTGTACCAGTAAGGGGAATCAAGCAACACAGTTCTTCATAAATATGATTGTTGCCACAATATTGTGCAACTATTGCTAGGCATGCCACATCATTTACATCAGTGCTTTCATCAACAGCAACACTGAATGCAACAGCTTATTGTAAACTGTTTTCCTGTTTTGTTGTTACATCTTCGGCCATGTCAGTTATTCTTCTTTGAATTGATCTTGCAGAATCTAGTATTTCTCAAATTCGAGACAGTATTGTTTGTTTATTTGGTAAATCACTGAATAAATTTCAGCACTTTTCAAAAACATTTCTTTGATGAATTGTCCACCTGTGAAAGATTTGCCTTTCGAAGCCACACAATGAGCAATTGTATAATTACATTTGGTGGCTTTATTTTGGGTTTCCAATTATTTGACTAAAATAAGAGTTCGTTTCTTAAAGGCAGAAACAGCTCTTTTTATAGCTTCACTTTTCTCATCTGAGTTTTTAAACATGAGCACGTTTAGTTTGATAATGTCTTTGTACACTTGAGGTATGACACAAAATACTTTCACAGCATAATGTACACACAACACGATCTTTTTGCTGTACAAATCCATATTTATTTGTCCAAGAATCTTGAAAAGAGCGAATGTTTTTGTCTTTTGTGGGACATTTTGGGAATCTCTCAATCACTATGTCACGATAATATCTTTTTAAAAAAAAGCGCCACCAATGAGTGTCGATTATTTACCATTCAACTATCAAAAATAGCTTTCTAGAATTGATAACATAATAATCTTTTTATTTGAATTACTATCTCATTTTTTAATATTATCAGAAGTAAAATGCGAATATGTAGAATTTATTTCACTTGAAAATAAAAATATCTTTTAAATGAAGTCAAGTGTATTATTTTTTGATAAATAATGATTTAATCGTAAATTCAATGTAGGATGTAAAAACAAAAAAACAAAAAAAAGACGCTGTAATTAAAATATACTTTTTTTACTATTTCAATTTATTCAGAGTGCCATTGATAATCATTGGCGTGCCAAGCATGGCACGGGTGCCATAGGTTGCCGACCCCTGGTCTATACCATAGATTAGTTGTTCAGATTTGTTTATATAGTAATCAAATGCTTTGTTGTTTATGACGGCATTGGAAAGAAGTGACAGTAGGCTCATAACCCATGCGACAGTTCTAGGGTGTTCAATTCTATCACTGCATCAAACTATACATGGCAACTAATCAAATAATTTATTGCTTAGGAGTGCCATTTTTTATTGTCAAGTATAATTTTGAATGTCTTTGCTTTTAAAACTGAAAGATGTTATAGACCTTCTATTTTGCTAATATCTATCTCATATGCTATGTGAGCATTTATGTCATATAGTGAACTAATTTATTTTTTTTTAAGTTTTTTTAATTTAACAATCATATTCTCTTTACATATTTACTTTCATTAAAATTTGTATATAGGTATATATATACAAATTATGATAACTAAGAGGAAGGGCAAACACCACCAATAATAAGAGCTAGATTCAAAAGGTAGCAAAGTTATTATTATCTCAATGTAATACATTCATGCCTATGAAAATAATCCCAATGCTAACACTACACTGAAATAAAAATCCAAATATTAAATCACAACACATGGTTTACAAAATCCAGCAACATCCTCTGTACTATTTTGAAATATGGATTCATATATTTATTTCACAGAGGGCAGTGCGAGATGTTTTAACCACATGGAGACATTTAATATACATATCTTATTAACATCTTTTCAATTCTCAAATTCATCTCTCTATAGAGTTCCAATTTTTCTTAACTACACACATCTCTGCTTGATAAAAATTGCATTCCAACTAAAATATTTAACAAGCCTTTTATCTAATTTCAATGGACCATAAAATTACCTCCTACTCTTTTTTTTTTAAAGTGCTATCCACTGCAATTTACACACTGTTGATTTCTTTATCATTAGTTGCATCACTGATTAATCACCTTCACAAATGTTTAAAAGCAATATCTTACTCATATTTCTTTTTATACATGTATATATACATAAAACTGTTGAAATGTCAATTTTGCACATTTGTATTTTAATGGCTCCATGTTCAATTACTTCATATTTTTAATAGAAGCACTTGTAATATATTAAAAAAAAAAAGATATTAAAAAAGGTATAATTTTTTAGCAAAAGATTTCAGCTTTTAGCATACTATATTGCAAATGATTCCAAAAGATTTTTCGAAAAGTACCACTAAGTCAATTTTCTAAAGCCCCCCCCCACACACACACACACTTTGCCTATCTCAGAAGCAAATAGTCCAGAACTAAAAGCTGAAAAAAATAACTCATACTCATTTATAAAATTTATTGCTATTAAACAAATTCATAAAAATTCATGGTATATTAGAAAATAATAAAATGAAAAAATTTAATATGATGCAACAGAATTGCTTCAAATTATGTTCTTTAATTACAATAGAATTTTATTTACATATGAGATACAAAAAAAAATAGCATATGAGATTGTTGGAAATTAAATTTAATTATTTTAATAATAATTTTTTTAAAAAAACTTTTAATTAAAAAATAAATTAACTGCAAAATATATCTTTAAATATCCATATGCAGTAAATCACAAAATTATATTCAAGAAGTATTTTTCTTATTATTTCATTCAAGTTGGAGAAAACCACCAATGAGAAATAACTTTTTTAAAATGATCAAAAACAAAATATTAACCCTTTAAAATTAGTGTTTGAATTGTGTACAACCAAAATTAGGCTGAAGACTAATGAATAAAAAAAACTACGGATTTTTATAATTGGATAAAAATTTGTTTTCAAAAATGTTATTGGTAATGAGGAATTAACTACGAACACTCCATATTGTTTTTAAGAATTATTTGGTTTATATAAGAAAAATAATAAAATAGTAATTTGCATCATATAAATACAATGAAAGATAATTTTACTTACAAAAATTTCTTATATTATTTTCACTAAAAAAATATGAAATTAGAAAATATTAAGAATATTTATAATGCATATATTTTCCAATTATTATATTTGTAACTATCTTATTGAATTGCCAAATCCATATAATATTAATATCATTTATGTTCTTTATTATTTTTTACAATGCTTTTTACAATCCACTATTGATAGTTTTGATAGTCTTCAAAACTTCTTATTTGAAAAGTTCTGAAGAAGATTGCTGGGCAATCGAAACTGCCAATAGTAAGTTGTAAAAAGTAATAAAAACCATAAATGATATTAATGTTATTAAATTTCTGAAGTTATATATGTAAAACTTCTTTCACAAGTAATAGGTGGATAAAATCCTATTTGCCACTACTGTAATTTTGGGAATACCTGCTTTACAGGGTATGTAAAAGCTATAGTTTTATTATTACTTTTATTTTAATGAAATCTTCATATCTTGTACTATTAACTAGAAAAATGTTTTTGAATATGAATAGTGTATTCTTCATGACTAATAAGTATTTGTGAAATCGATTTCTTAATAATGCACTATAGATATTGTGCATATTTTACAATTAATTATGCATGCCTCCCAAAAAATATACTTTTTCTTAATTTATTGCAATATATGCATATACTTTAAAATCTTTTATAATATATGCTATCCATGATTACTGTTGATTTTCTTTTTTCTCATAATTATTTTTTCAACTGCCAGATTAAAATATCAAAATGAAAAACATATGATCACATGAAGAATTACAAAAGGTAGGCCACTTCTCGAGATATAATTAATATTTAAAAGTTTTCACTTAAAGCCAATTCCTTAACATTATCAGTAATAAAAAGAATATTAATAAATAGTAAGTATATATTATTCATCAAATAGTCAATGTTATGTATTTGTGGGGATTAATTAATCATTACATGAATGATTTATTGTTCAGTTCATAAGTTTCAATATCAAAAGTCACATAGCTGTTTTGTGATCCATAAGCCTTAAGATCCAGATTTTATTACTCTAGGGCAGTTAGTTATTATAAAGAAAGATCACATACCTATACACTATATACATAAAAGATAATACAGAGTTTAACTATTGAAGGCTTCTAAATAATAAGTTTTTTTAAAGCATAACTGTCTATTTTGTATCTACATATATATTATTCTTTAAAAAAAAAATCAGTTATTCAAAAAAAAAAAAAACAATTATAGCAATAACTCATCAAATTAGTAATTGTTTCTGCTTCTAAAACATCTTTGTCTACAAAAGTTATGTGACTACATACATACATCCTGCTATTAGCAAATGGTCAATAAAGCAATTACATTAATCAGGTCATTCCACTCCCCCTAACCATAATTAATTCTGTAAAAGTTGTGGAAAAGTATTTGTGGTTGACTACAGCTCATATTACTAGAACAAGATTTTTACTTCTCAACACAGTTTTTATGCACATCTCAAACACACATACATACATAAATAATAGTTTGTATATATAATAGAATTAAGACATGACTGACAACTACCAGTCAGTTTGTCATCCCCTCCCAAATTTTCTGCTTAGAGGACTGTAAATTGCACATTTTCTTGAGTAATTTTATTAAAATTTTAGAGAAATAAATGCAAAAATGCATTATTAATTAATTAAACTAAATTGAGTTTTATATGGATTACAACATGATAAACTATAGAGGTAATTTTAAAAAATAAATCCTAAAGTAAAATTAAACAAATAGGCTTAGCATTTATAATTGTTTGACCCTTATCCAACAGTGGCGGAGACCACATTGTAATACAATTGCATTTTAGTTTTTACAGGTATCACTCTATCATTCACCTGATCAATTTCAGATTAATATATTATCTTTTTATCTTTTACTTAATAAACACTAGTTAATATTTCATGGCTAACTAGTTTGGCAATGGTATGCTTATGATAAAAATTTCCAGGATTCACACAAGCTAATGTCTAAACCATAAGATCGTTTTAACTTAAAGCATTTAATAAAAATTAAAACTAAGAATAATTATAAATTAAATGATAAAAACAAATATGTATGGGACACGTGCATCTATGACAAAAATATTTTGAAGGTTGAAAGAAAAATATTATAAAAAATGATGTTCTGCTGAAAATAGAATCATTATGCATTTAAAACAATGTACAGGCAAAATGAATAAAAAGAATATAAAAAATGATAGAAAATAATTATTTTATATTTTTAAAAAAACCTGTAAAAAATATCAGTAAAATGAAAACATAACTACTGCCATTATTGCAATAAGAAAAAATAGCAATTTAAAAATGGATAAAATATATAGCAATTATAGCAATAAATACTTTTAGTGAAAGACAAAATATCAAAGTTAATAGCTCATTATTTATTTATTTCAAAGACTAATTATTTTTTTCTAAAATGAAATTTAACTGCATCAACAACAATTTTTATATTTATATATCTAACTATATAAAATTTATTAAATTTAAACAAAATTTTAAAAATGACACTTCAAAATCATTTTTTCCTGCTTTAGATATAATAAATTGGCATTATAATGAGAAAAAAAGAGATCTGTTAAATGTATAAAATAAAAATATATGTATATATTTCAAGGAAATAAAATTAAACTACCTCAATATTTTTAAAAAATGTTGAAAAACAACATAAAAAAACAATATGAAATTTGATTTAGAGGCCCCCAAAATATTTTGATAGTGTGAATAAACAAGTTATTCAAATGCTTATGTCATAATATTCAAAGAAACCAATTTAAAAATAAAAATGATAGGCTTTAAATTTATTCATAATTTTTGAGATCACAATAATATATCAGTATATTAATGAATATTTATTCTACAAAGCAGTTTCAGTTCATGTTGTCAAAAGAGCTAGGATATTGGTAATAAGCATGGGTCAATCATAATAATGTGTTTAATGGAGCATGATATATACAATATTTTGTTCCAAGATCATATTATGTACATCAAACATAGCATATAATAGCTCACACTTTGTAGATAAACTTAGATTAGAATAGAATATGCATAGTCACTTTTTAGCAACCATATTGGATTTTTGGAAACTTTGATTTAATACATACTTTATGATAACTTCACTTTGCATTATGCAAAAGTCAAATGGTTTATGTTATCAAAAAGTAATATACCAAGGAATGGAATAAAACTGAAAAAAAATAGACATTATATATTCAAAATAGTAAAAAAAAATTAAGATTTTTATACTTTTAAAATTATTTTTCTATTTCTTCATAAATATCAAAATTTAACAGAAAATTTTAAAATTATCTTTTTAATAATAATAGGCTCATTAAATTCCTTACAAATTTTTGAATAAAATGGTATATCATTTCAAAATATCAAAAAATAAAGACCTTAATCTTTTTCATTTTTCTAGAAAACTCATAGCTATTCCTTCCTTGTTATGTATCTGTATAATCCAATGAAGAGAAAGTAATAAAGAACAACAAGTCTAAAATAGTCTTTAGATTGTAAATGGTTCAGATATTGAAGGTAAACAGAAAAAAAAAGTTTAGACTTAATGCAATATAAAATATTAATAATAATAAGGTTATTTTTATAATGTCTTTTCATCTAATGAAAAAGATTTTACTGTTAGGTACAGTTGATCTAAAGTATAAAATCAAATGATTACTGTAAAAAGATTTATAAGTAATTAAATGTTATCGCAACTATACAGCAAAAGAATAAACTTAAAAATAAAAATGTTGATATAACTTATCTATTAGAACTGTTCATGATTCCTCATCTACAAAACCAAACAATGTAAAAAGATGTTGCAGAAACTGGCATATCAGATAATACTCATGAATAAAGCTAACTGAAGTGAAATTTGCAGAAGTACATTATCTATTTCAATTTCAGTTGATAAACAATAAAGCAGTCTCTCTGAACACTTGGTTTATGTCTAATCAGCACTCTACAGTCAATAAAATGTTCATGCCTTTTTCTAGGCAAGTAACACAGTACTTTTTGAATATTATGAAACTACTTAAGAGCACAACTTGAGTAACCAGATATCAGAAGTTATATTTTTATCTATGGAAAACTATACAGTACATATGGACATTATGGCTATCTGTGCAGATTCATAATTTGAACCCAGTTCATAATAGCTATCTGCCGTAGAACCATCATTTGAAATCTCTTTACTGGTTTTGAATGATACTATTAAATGTTTCTGTAATTGGTAAATTTCTTAAGTTCTATCAACTATACCACTCCATGTATCCGATACACAGCTCTTAAGTTTACATCGCAATGATCACATTTACATATATAACTGTGGTTACATATGTATATATAATTGGACTAAATTTTACTGCAATTTTTACTTTATTTGGGTTTTTTTTTTTTATTGTTAAAATTTAGACAAGAAAACATATAAAAAGAATATCATAAATGATTTTTTCTATCTATTTTTCTATAAAATAACAACAAAAAAAATGCTTATGAGTGACTGAAAATCTTGTAATAACATTCAGTCATGAAAAATCTAATTTACCAGGGGAAAAAATCATGCGGTAAAAATAATTTTTATATTTATTAGTAAAGATGGCTTGTTAATTCTTTTTTTAAAGACATATAATTACCATTACTTTTAAAAAATCGTTAGCAAACATTACAAGAGCTTAGTTCATCAGCTTCATGAGGAGAAATCATGATCGATGCTTGAATCAGTTGAATAACCATTATTCTCCGCTATAATTTTTGCGATAAATTATTAAACCGTAACAAAAGTGAAAAAAAAAAAAGTATTATTTGGAAAAATCATCATGAAATCTTTTATCATAGAGAAATGAAAATTACATTGGCTGGAAAAAAATCCTGAATTGAATGATGCAAAGTATGCATGTGTAGTGTTTCATGTTATCATAAGTAAAAGTCCTAATTTGAAGATACAAGTCTGCATTTGCGAGTGCATAGGTGAAATGACCAAAATGCAAATATTAAGTATTTTTCAGTACACACGTATAACACAAGTATTTTTTTATATGTATAAGATGCGAATATAAATTAAAATTATAATATAAACAAAAAATTTTAAAAAATAATAATATAATTAGTAAAAATAAATTGAGGGGACCCATTAACATATACTTTTATTTAACTAAAGAAAATGAAATGTCTGGTTTTCATCACAATTAAATATCCTCAGAGTGATATTCTTTTTTCCCCCAATAACTGTTTTCTCTTATAGTCTAGTCTCGTTATCAAGAAATTATGAACTTTTTAATCATTTTGATGTTATTAAGTTAGTATTATAAGTATATTCTAAAATTTCATAAAACTTTTAGCTTTAGAAAATATTTTATTATGTAAATTAGGAAAAGATAATAAAAAAAAAAAAATTACATGCTTTCAATGTAAACCAAAGAAATTTTATTAATAAACATGATTTTATATGGCACTTCAAAATAGAAACAGCTGCTAACATAATTTAAATTTTATTTATATATTTTTTTTCATGCGATCACGTGACACTCTGAAACGAAAAATGGTTTCTTGAGTATCATAAAATATATTAAATTTATAAATTCTGTTGTTTGTTTATATTTTTGTTTTGACAGCATATAATTGAAGCTGGCTTCACTATATGTAAATATTCTACGGCAATCCTTACTTGGTCACAAAAATACAAATAAGCTTAAAATATTTTTGTTACACATGATGACCACATATTTTTTTAAAAATTCATCATTCAAATTTGAAAATATATTAAAATGGA
This sequence comes from Epiperipatus broadwayi, assembly GCA_028023455.1. Taxonomy (NCBI): domain Eukaryota; kingdom Metazoa; phylum Onychophora; class Udeonychophora; order Euonychophora; family Peripatidae; genus Epiperipatus; species Epiperipatus broadwayi. The sequence goes on along the minus strand of JAQFVV010012606.1, from coordinate 803,359 downwards.
TTTGTCACAGCAGATAAATTGGTCACAAAAATTTCATCTCTAAGTTGACTGACCATCATACATTATTGTTATATAAGAGTTGATCATTATTCCCATTAAATTTTAAAATGAATCAATACTAGTTTAGTTAGTATTGTAAATAGTTTTGAATTAAAGATCTTAATATTATTTTTATTATGATAACTAAATGCACAATAAATCTATTAATTCTTTTTTTTAAAAAAAAAAAAAAAATCAGTTAACATTTTATTTCAATTAAAAATATAATTATCAGAGTAACTTAAGATGGAATTTATTAAATCAGGAAAAAATAAACAACCATAAAACTATTTAAATCTAGAATTAACATTAACTACTAGCTGATAAAATTATGATTCAAAATTAGAACTTTTATACTATGATTTTACATTTAAAAAAAAAAAATACTCTCTCTGATATACTAAAATAAAAATATTTGTAAAAACTGTTTATCTTAAAATATTGGTTATAAAGAAATCACTGTATTAGCATAAGTAAGAGTTAAAAATAAATTTATACTTTCTTATAGAAAAGATGAAGAATAGAGATAAGTAAAGATTGTATAATAATCAAATAGAATAGTTTACACATGCATTTCCATAAATCAAAAGCAAATTTTTGTGTTTATGAAATCTGCTTTTCCATGCTGAGAAAATATCTGTGGTGAATTCAGAAATGATGTAGCTTTTGCTTGCCCGCAATATAATTGTTTTCTCATTGCCTACAGTTACATAGCCTCTATTGAATGAAAAGATCATGAATACTAAGAAGGGGTCAATCCCAATAAACCAACGGATATTAACTTAATCTTAACAGAATTATTTATTTTTTTTGTAAATTACCACTATGATACCAAGCTTATTGAGTTTACATATTTATACAAATAAGAAGCCTCAATAATTAATATTTTTTATTAACATATTTATCATATATATTTGTGTGTAAGCATTGTCTTAAGTTTTTTTTTTTTTACATTTACGAATAGTAATATTGTACAATAAATACATATTTTATATAGAATCATTATTAATTTTTGTTAATTATTTTGTTCTATCCATAAACTAATAATATTATTGCTAAATGTGAATCTTGGAAAGCAAGGCTTCTGTAGAGAAATGGAAGATTAATACCTATCTGAATTTGAATAATTATTTCCATTAGTTCTTTCTTAAGTAGGTATGTTAAAAGGGTTTTAAGAACCTGTATACACACAATTTAAATATTCATCAATCAAGATTGCTTTAAATTAAACTAACTTTGTTATATAAATTATTTAGATGTCTATCATTCTTATCAATCTGATGCCAAATGCACTCATGAATAATTCATTACAGAGTCTGAGAATGTTTGTCAGTGAAAATTGGATAGTGTTGCCAAAGGGTAATATATCCATAGGTGCTATTTTTGAAAAGTGGCTGTCCAAGTTAAGAGATAGCATAGTTCAAAACCGATCTATAAAAAAATAAAATACATACTATGGATGAAAATTAAATGTGATTTCTCTGAGAGATGTTTTTACATATAATGATCAGGAAATATAACCTGGATATCTTATATAAAGCACTTATATAAATAACATATGGTTTGATCGTCAATCTCAATTCTAATTACACATATCTAAAAAGAACGTAGCTATATAGCAGACACATCATCAAATTTCTACCACATTATATATATATAGAAAAAATTCTTCAAATATATTTATATACATATTGGTGTGTCTATGTATATATTTGTTTGTTCTAAATAAAGGTGTCCATATATATTTAAGCTGTTTGTAAATGGCCTAAACTACATTGCTCAATCTTGTAAATAAAGCAAAAAAATAGTTACCATTGACTAAAACATGAACAATTCAGCAATTGAGAATAATATACTCAACTCTTATTTTAGTAAGTATTCTTTCCTTTTAAAATTATATTTACTAATTGATTGCTCTTGATAAACATTAGTAGAAAACTTGTTTAAGGTTCATAAGGTATCCAAATTGCATTTTCATAATCTGCATCCATATAAATATACATTTATGGATATGCATAACTATATCTGGATATCCACATATTCTGGAAGTGATAAATCAGAACATTTGTTATAAAATTTCTATGGTAAAATCTGTATTTTTACTCATTACAAATTGTAATAAATTTAGAGCTTTATATCAGCTTAAACACTTGCATCATATTTTTTAGCAATAAGCTGTATCATGTAAAAAGCTTTAATATGATATCAAATGTTTACTTCAAGATATTTTTCTTTTGGTAGATTTACTGTCAGCAAATATTCAAAAAGTTGTATGACAAAAATATTTGAATTAGATCTCCTACTATTAACCAAGTTTATTGCATTTAAATTTTCATTCATTTGACTTAATTTCTAAAATTCATACTCACTAAATATCAGTATCTTCTACAAATAAAACTTTTTATGGAAGTTGCTGAATTTTAAACTGAGACATAATTAATTCTTAAAGTCTGTACATTTTAATGCAGTCACAGAATGAAAGATCCAAGAGTTAAAACTTCCTGGATTGTAATTTAACCTGTCATTGGTAGTGCTCAACATCTCGAAATCACTTAAGTCATGTGACTATTTTATTAATTCTTGACAAAATGATGCTTCACACTTTAAAAAAAAACTGAATTTTAATAGGTAAACGTGTATTTTGGGATTCTAGATTCTTGAATCTTTTTGGATAAAAAAAAAGTCATGAAATAATGCAACAACACATATCCCCTCATTATGTCTTTTGACACCATTTTCAAGCATAATAAACTGTTTGTAAATATTTAAAAATAACAGTTTTAATGTCTACTGAAAAAAATATACTATATTAATATAGGTTGATTTATAAAAAAATCCATTCCACCCCCTTCATTTTAAGAACCCTTACTATCACTTTTTAAATAATCTTTTACATAGTTTCTTGCATGATGATTAATTTATAATTTGATTGTAAGTTATAAAATAGTGACATTAGTATATATTTAAAAAGTTCATATTTAAAGTTGAATAGAAAAGCAAAGTATGATTTTGAGAGATTGGATTGAGATTTTGACTGTTGAGAGTAACACTTATGTAAGCAATATAATAGAATGGATTGAGAAGTATTTTAAGTTTTCACATCCCTTTTTCTGTTACTATTTTGTAAGGAAATTAAAATAAATTACTAGAGCAGTTAGACAATGAAAAAAGCATAATATAAAAAAAAAAAATTATTTTAATTAATAATATGTATATTCTTTAGTTTTGTTTTGCTTTTTAAATATTAGAAATAGAATTCCTCACCAATAAATCATTCACATTTTTTTCTGATTTGAAATACTAAGATACTAATTAAACTAAAATATAGTGATTGTTGGCTTAATTAATTTTGGTTTAGCAAATCTAACCAAACTATTCAAAAAAATACAAGCAATTAATACAATTAAAATCCTATTAATATCGTATATCTTCTTTAAGATTTGATCACAACCATGAAAATAACTATGTCAAAGATCATTTCCTTTTTCATGCCATTCACATTAATATAGTAAAATATTTATATATACTGACATTATTCACAATTGATTCACTATAAAGAGAAATACAGAATATTTAAAAATATATTATTCTTAATAATTTTCATCATTGATTATTGAACTTTTCAGGTTAAGAGAAGATTCCTTAAGATATTAAAAAACTTGAAATCATATGATATTTTCATTTAAACCTCCCCAACTCCAATCTTGTAAATAAATACAATGCAAAAAAATATTATAAATATGATTTTTAATATAGATAACAATATACACAATCAACATAATTTTTTTTTTTTATTTCCCAGTGCAAATTATATAACTATGTGGTTTTTCAAAAATTATTTTTCAATTAATAAATATCATTAAGTTGAAAAAAAATTGTAAAGGCTTACAACGAAATCATTATAAACAGCTAGAAAATAATTTATTACGAAATCTAAATACTGTATACTTTTATTTTTACACACAATTTATATTGAAATCTATACAGAATCTCATCGCGCTGCCTCTTTACCAATTCTAGATGGGAAGATAGATTTTTTTTTTTCTTATCTGCATAGTCTTTTTTATTTTAAGCCTTACTTTTTCAATACATTTATCTTATTATGCATATGGCATCGACTATAAGCCAGATCCATTCAGCTTAATGGATATCAAGGATCAATTTTATTTTTAAAGATTATGTTAACTAATGTCGGTAATAGTAGATCAGTCACATTAACATTTCAAACTTTACATTTTATAAATTGTCAGAATTCCATTCATACGATTTTCAATTCCATTTGTAAGAATTACAAAAATCAATATATTCACTTCAGGGCACACTTAAATAACTGATCTTTGAAAAATTTTAAATTATTTCATTCATAATTAGATGATCACTATGCTAAACAGTGCCAAAAAAAATCAAAATAAAATAAATAATTAAGCAAAACAATAAGTATTTTCTCACCTCCAAATATTTATTTAAAAAAAACTTGACATTCAACAAAACTTTTATACTTGCAAGTTTTTTGTTTTTATCAGTACATCCTTCACCTCGGCTAAATCCTAACATAACCATTCATCAGTCCAGAAGTCAGACCAACCTCTCACATCACACACACATATGAAGCATACTTTTTCTAGTAATTCATATAGCAGGTTACTTAACTGCATATGCACATTATTTTTTGAGACACTTAAACTTAACTTCATGTAATATGTATTTGAATATATTTCAAACTTCTATTCCATCACACACTATTGAAATATGTGATCAAAAATGTGAAAAAGATAAATGATCCCCAAGATGTGCATTTTGTGTGGAACCAACACTCATCAGTTGGCCCAGATCACAATTTCTTACATATATCTTCATTTGTTTAGCATACCACGAGTAGTATAAATCTGATGTTCTACATCGAAAGCACACTCAGCCACACTTAATAATAATAATAAAAATATAAAAACCTTTCCTTTCACTATCTTAGAAACATTTCAGCAAGTTATTATATATATATAGATAGCCAGTTATAGTTTAATTGGCAGGTTTCAAATTTTCTGCTTTACAACTTTAATACAAATCACTTTATGGAAATGTATTAATAACTTTTACTAATTATTTATTAGGCTAATAAGTCTCACTTAATAATATATCTACTGTGCTATAGAATTATCAACATCTGAATTCCTTACCCAAGTTGACCCAAGGAAAAAACTGGTTTCTATCAGCTTTTAACACTTTTTGGATGGGTGTACATTGCAAGTGTTTTGTTTTATCAGTACATCTTTCACCTCCAGCTCAATCCTGTCAGTAGCAACAAACTTGACATACCACAAAACTTTTATATTGTTTTAACAGAAATACTTATTAAAACTAGATACTCTATTTAAAATTATGCTTACATTCTTTTCCCCCTGCGCCGGCCGGGCGCCCCAACCCCCCCCCCCCCCCCCCCCCACCCCTCCCCGGCGGGGGGGGGGCGGTACCCCTCGCCAAACAACACAAGACAAAATTATGCTTACATTCTCACCCATAACTCAAGTTTTCCCCAAAGCTAAAAAACAGAAAACTAATTACAAAAAAAAAAAAATACTATACTTAAAATTTTAAAAAATCACAAAATTAACAATTATAACATTAATTGGGCAATCTATACACTTGCATTTATTTCATAATTGAAAATCTGATCTTTTTGCCTCCTAGTTCATATATGCAAAACATATATATATTAAATCAAAATTTTAATCTTTTAAAAATTAACATTTATACCATCAATGTAACAGAAAGAAAGAAATCCCATTTCATTCAAATATAATTTCCTTGCTTTACAGGATGTGTTAAACTGTGATTACATCATAATTTAAAAATAACAATAGTAAAATCTTAAAAAATTGTAGAACTTTGTTTACATCAAAACATCTTGTCAAAACAGGTGTAATATCATTAATCCATGGTCATCAGCTCACTATATGTTCTGAATCCTTCTATATTAACAATTTAATCACATTAATTCAACAATCTGCATTCTAAACCTCCAGCATTTTTAAAGCATTCATGATGCTGGAAATTTAAATATAAAATGTAATACAATTAATATATGTGCAACAAACATATGTTCATTATAATAAATCATATAACCAAATATATATATAATTAGTTTCCAACCAGTAACCACCTAAACATTCACAGTAAATATAGCAACCAATATTTCTAACTGCTGTCAAGGCAACCTTCACACCTTTTAATAGATATATTATAGAATAATTTCCCATTCTTTTTTATTCTTAACAGAAATCTATTTTTAAAATCTGTTTCAAATTTTATATCAGCTGATTTAAAGATAAATTTCCTACCCCCACCCCACCCCCAACCAGCTTTCTATATATTTAAAAAAAAGTTCCAGGTTTGCTACAAATTGTAGTAACATTTTTATTTTTTAGTAAATAATAATTAAAACTAATGAAAAGTGCTAATTTATAAGTACAGTATTTACTTAAAGATGCTTTTAATTTTTATTCTTAAAAGGTTTATATGCAATAATGTAATTTATTGAGGGTACTGTATTTAAAATTAAATATTTCTTACAAAAATCTTAAATGTCTTGTGGTTGTTAAGATTTGAAGTTTCCTCTATAATATTCTACGAATAACAGAAACTATAAAAGAAAAGAGATATTGATATTTCTAAAGTTGCTATCAAAATTAACAATATATTACACAATTCCTATTCATTATTCCCTACGGATAATTATAATATTTTGTTAATTAATACACTTTACAGGCTTACACACAGCTGCGCATACATAATGTAATATATAAAAGATTAAAATTCAGACTTTTACATGACCCTCAACTTTCCATACCATCTCATATTGCTGACCTGCCTGATCAGGTTGAAAAGATAAATAATCACCCCAACCCACAACTTTTTAGCCATCCATTTCATTGAAAATCTGATGATGTTTTGTTAAGTATATGATGCTACTCTTTTAAATTTATACATATCCGAAATATTCAAACTACTTAAATATATTCATTACATAATAATTATTTTATATTTTTCATTGATAATCTCAGTTTTTCATAATTTCCCATAAAATATATGCAACTATTTAATGATTCTATCTTCAATGGTAGATTTTGAAGCTTCTGTTTCTCATCTTTCAGTACAAAATATAATTTGCAGCTAAATCAATTTACCAATGCCTTTTACTATTTGTAGTATCTTTGTTTAAAAATCTATTTTATAAAATAACATTGTCCTTTATAGCATTAGTAAAATGGAAAAAGTACAGCTAGAATAATTTTAATAATTAAATAAAATAAAAAATTAAAAGATACACATTAACTGATAATTTTTAAAAAGCAAACATTTTTTTAAAAATAGAGACATGAAAACTAGTTAATTTAAAGAAAAAAAATCCAATCATAAAAAAATAGCAAATACTGGCTATGTAAGAATATTAACATGCATAGATGCAAAAATGTACCAAATGAGGGCATCTGGGCATTGAATATTCAAGGGCATCAATCCTAAAGATATTTAAACAATGCAATTTTATATTACAAATCTCAACAAAAAATTATACTTCCTTTTAAAAAAATTAATGAGTTGTATTAGATTGTGTTATATGACATTTATTCAAAATCATATTCTAATCATAGATAAAACATAGATGATAGCCAATTGTGATAAGGCAGAATGAATGTACGTGTAAATAATAAATATTTTTCGAATAGATATATACAATCATGACAGACAAAAATAAATCATGGCCCTTATTCCCAGGAGGCTGTAAAGTCACCAACCACGGCACCGGTTGGTGGCCGAAGGCAGAGGGTGCTAAGAATCCCCTGATTGTGAACCCAGGCTGCCATTTGATAACAGCCTTTTATTTAGGTACTTACCTGCAGATCACTTTCAAGTGAAGAAAGATTGCAAGAATTAGAAGAACTATTTATATTAAATGGGACATTATTGGACTTTGTGAAATTAGAAGAAAAGGTGAAGGGACAATTGATTTAAAAACTGGACATGTACTCTACTATAAAAGCACAAATATTGGAAATATAAGTGCAGTAGGATTCATTATAAATAAAAAGTGGGAAGAACAACATTGTGGAGATTGATGGTGTATTGAACTGAGTGGCAAGATTAGTTATACAACTTAATAGCAGATACCAAATGCACATAATTCAGGTTTACGCCCCAACAAGTTCTCATAGTGATGAAGTAGTAGAAGATTTATAGATGGATGTACTGTAACAGTCAGAATCGTCTATCTCGCTAACACATTGCAGAATTCAAACCCCACATGAAACTGAACATTCTAGGAGGGGTTGCCTTCTAGATATACTAAGTTCGAATCCAAAGTCCAAATTTCACAGCGCCATCTACGTGATAACGCATCTGATGCCACTACTAGTATAACCTTTGACTGGTACCTGGTGGTCAGGGAGAAACAAAAGGCTCTATACTAAAAGAAGCTTGGGTGGTTAATTAACGTCTATGGATTTACAAAAGAAATGCAGAAAATATATATATAGACCGAGCCAGTGATAGGAATCAATAAAATAAGAGATCAAATTTAGTTTTAAATAATTTCACAAAATTTATTCATATAAATTATAGATAACGCCACTGTCTG